>VDFB02047230.1:23396584-23843207 GCA_007258455.2 Sequoia sempervirens | reverse complement strand
TTATCAAAACATGTTTCCCATTTCGTGCAAATTTTAACTCACTGTTGAACATGCATTGTAGTAACCATTGTACACATTTTTACTCAATGAAGACATACAAAAGCTTCCTTTGTTCTCAAAATGCATCAGAAGCTCACTTGCAGCCACTTGTAGACTCACTTTTTGATGGGAGAAGCCTCCTTTTGGCACTCTTCATGCATTTTTATCTCCTAGACAACAACATGATGATGTGAAAACAATCATTGCATGGAAGATTTTGAAATATAAACACCTGGTGATGATGATTAGAAGCTTCTTCATTTACTTTAGTTATCATTTGATTTGTAAACAAGGCATTATGTATGCCTGTTCACTATCACATTATGTGATGATGCACTTGATGTCAATTCACTTGAGTAATTGATCACCTATGATTTTAATTTCATTGCATTTCCGACTTGACTGTCCTAGATGATCACTTGCTTGAGTTTTCATGGCACTTGGATGCACTCCTTCAGATGCATATCTCTTTGAGCAATATTGAGTTGTCTCTTTTCTAAAAAACCCTCTGTGGAACATTGAGGGAAAGCATGTCGGGTCTCAACCCTTGTGGGAGTCCGTTTTACACCACATGCTTTATGATATCCAAAATAAAATAGCAACATGGCTTTTCCTATACCTGCACAAGAAACAAACAATGTTAGATAAAAACAATAAATTCAGAAGTTTCTGATGATGCTTTCTCCTTGGTATTCTCTTGTACTCCTCTTGTTCTTGCTCAGTTGATTCAATGCATCATAGACAATATTCTACATTATTGTTGATGGACCATGTAGGAATGTTCATAGTCTAAGCTCTAACAAAACTTTCATCCACTTGCAGGTTCACTTGGAGCACGGAAGCAAAAAGGAGAGCTCAACTCTGGAGGCGGCTCAAAGGCACAACCATGCAATGATGATTATGTTCATTCTTACATGCTCATTCTCCTTTTCAATCTTCAGTAGCGTAGAATATTCTTTGTGGTTCATTGTTCCAGCTACTCCCATGGCTTGTGTGGGCCCACTTGATTCTCTTTTTTCTTCGATGAATACAAAACAACATTTGTGAAATACTTGTTCAATTCTGCACTTTTCTTTTCTTGCAAACAATGTATTGAACATTGTGAATGAATGACAAAATGAAAGCACTTCTTTTACTTTTATGTAATACTTAATGCTACAAAATAATATAAGGCAACTGAAAACACATTGCACTTCTTTAAAACTCAACAATTCAAGCATTTGCAATGGTTTAAATATCTGCAATAAAAAACTGAAATTCCTCACCTTAAAATGAACTTGCATAACCAACTCTGTCAATTTGAGTTGTGTGAAAAATTGATAACACTTTTGGTGACCTCTGCTAGATGCTTGCCTGCTAAGCACTAGGCCAATTTCCTTATGAATATCCATTGGGCATGGAGTCAATTGTACCCTTCTGAAACTCAATAGTTCTAAAATTCTAAAACTTGCAACTCCAAACAACAGCCAAACCAACACCAAAACAATGAAACAACAAACAAACAAGGCCTCAACGACCAAAAAGAAAGGTGCAGAAGCACTTATTGAAAAGAAAAATAATGAAAAGAAAGTTCTCCAAGCATTTATTAGCAACAACTACTCTATTATAGTACAGGGGTAGAACTTAAAACCTCAAAAACAATGTTTCAAATGGATCCCATTGATAGAGATCGGAAGTACTTCTCCAGTTAACCTCGAGAGCTGAAATGAATTATGCTCTCTGCATTCTGTTATGACAAATGGGCCCTCCTAGATTGCATCAAATTTAGTATGTCTCCCTGGCTTATTTTTGTTCTAATCCCATTTGAGCATGAAGTCTCCAACGACAAATTCTTTGAACTTTGCTCTTTTGTTGAAAGAGCTTTTCATTTGAGCTTGATGAATTTCAAGCTTTCTCCATGCTTCTTTTCTGGTTTCTTCTAGCTCCATTAATTGTGCAAGTCTCACTTCCATGGGTTGTTCTTTTAGCAGTTCAAGCTCCTTAATGTAACTCAAAGTTGGCAGCTCAATGGAGATTGGTAATTTGGCCTCTTTGCCATAAGGACATACAAAGAGCAACCAATAGCTCTCTTGGGTGTTATTTTTGTCAGCCCAAAGGGCCAAATTTAGCTTCTCGTGCCATGTTTTCTAGTTGTCTTCGATAGCCTTCTTGATGATTTTGATCAAGTTCTTATTGGTAGATTATGCTTGCCCATTACCCTGTAGGTAATAATTTGATGAAGTGCTTAGAAAGATGTTATTTCTTATGGACCAATCATAAATATTTAGACCAATAAATGCTAAAGCATTATCCAAAATAATAGAGTCTGGAAACCAAATCTGGATACTAAATCTTGATAAAAATTTAGAATAGAGGCTTCATTTGCCTCTTTTAGAGCAACAACTTTGGTACAGTTTGTGAAATAATCAATGGCTACCAAGATCCATTTGTGACCAACACTTGAGGGCAGATTAATTGGCCCAATAAAAGCAAGCCCCCATTTATCAAAGGGCTGTTCAACTTGAATAGGATTCAAAGGCAAGGTTGCAAGTTTCTATTTTCCTGCGAACAATGCACATTTTTCGCATTTCTTTACCCAAGTAAAGGAATCCTTGAATATTTATGGCTAGTAATAACGAGCCCTCATTATCTTAAGGGCTGTCATTCTCGCTGCAAAGTGGCCTCCTGAAGGCCTATTGTGGAACTCCTTTAGCAACATTTTTGTTTGATTAGGCTCAATGCATCTCAATAAGACACCCTGGAGGTCTCTTCTACATAATACACCATCAACAACAACATAGGGAATGGCCTGTAATATGAAATACCTTCTTTTTGCTATGTCCAAGCCTTCAGGACATTCACTGGTTTGCAAGTAATGAATCATTTGTTGTACCCAACTTGTACCCGGAGTTGGTATAACAATTTCCTCTTCGTTGCTCAATACTATGGCAATATTCCTGTCATCTTCATGGCTATTTTCTATGTTTCCAGCAAGCTATTCGCACAATCCTTTACCCCTAACCAACTTAGTAACCTTGATATCAACGTCAAATTCCATTACCCTTGCTATCCAACCAACTCTCTTTTCATTCATATCTTTATTCAACAAGAAATCTTTCACAGTAGGGTGAGCAACCAAGAAATGAATTTTGTTATTTGACAACATGTGCCTAAATTTTTTAAGACTTCTAACTGTTGCAAACGCATGCTTCTCCATAAAAGAGTATTTTACCTCATAATTGTGCAACACTTGATTGGAAAGGGCTATGGGTTGCTCCAAGCCATTGTCATTTTGCTGGCATAACATGGCAGAAATCGTATCAATACCTCCAAAGGTGTATAAGATAAAATCCTTGTGATAATTTGGATTAATGAGAGTTGGAGCAGCTGAAAGGGCCTCTTTTATTTGCTCGAAGCTCCTCTTACCCTCCTTAGTCCAATTAAATGGTACATTCTTTTTCAGCATTGCTATAAGGGGCTGCAATAAGGCTGCAATGTTTGGTATAAACCTCCTCATGAAATTAATTCTACCAAGGAAGCTCCACAAACCCTTTTTATGTGCCGGTAAAGGTAGTTCCAGAATGGATGAAACTCGCTCTGGATCAACTAAAATTCTGTGCTTAGAGATAATATGTCCCAGAAGCTTTCCTTCGTGGATGAAAAATATGCATTTCTCAGATTAAGAGAAACTCTGAACTCTCTGCATCTTTTGAAAATCTGCCTCAAGTGTTCAAGGTGTTCGTTAGCATTTTTAGAAAATACTGTAATATTATCTAAATACACAAGAACAATCTTATTCATAATGCTATGAAAAGCCATGTCCATTTCCCTTTGGAACGTCGCCCCTGCATTAGATAAGCCAAAAGGCATTTAACTATAAGCCATAGTGCCCCATTTAGTTGTGAATGTTATTTTATATTGATCCTCTTCCCTAACCAAAATCTAATCGTAGCTAGAATACCCATCAAGCAAAGAGAATCTTTTGGAACCTGGCACTACTTGCAGAATTTGCTCCATCGAAGGGAGCGGGTAGTGGTCCTTAAGGGAAGCCTTGTTTAAATATTTGAAATCAACACACAATTTGATTTCCCCATTTTTCTTCCTAATTGGGACTAAGTTGGAAACCCAAGAAGTGTGTTTAATAGGGAAGATTATGTTACTTTCAATCAGCTTATTTAATTGAGCTTTCATCAAGTGTTCAAGCTTAGGATTTAGGGGTCTTTGTTTTTTCCTAACAAGCTTTGCATTAGGTTCTAACTCTATGGTATGTTGAGCTAGTTTAGGATCAAACCCCTTTAGATCTTTATATTCCCAAGCAAAAATATCATTGAACTCTTGGCATAACAAAACAAAAGCTTGTTGCTCTTCCTTAGTACACACTTTGCCTAGTTTCAGAAGTTTACCTTTAAATATTTTGATGGCCTCATAATGTTCTTGTTTGACGGTCATGCCACACTTGTCTTTTCTTGCCTGATCATCAGAGTTGAAAACTGAATCCAATGTTACCAACCCCTTTGGCAACTTATTTGATTTCAGCTACACAATTTGTTCTCCATATTGTTGTTGCCACTTTGGCTGGTTCTCATCTACAAATTCAACTTCTGCTATCAAGAAGCTCAAAATATGCTCATCACTGTCAAAGACCTTCCAACTCACATTGTTATCTGGCACAAAAGGTCTAACAACAATTTTTACATATTGCTACGTTTCTACATTATGAACCTCATTTGGAATATCAAATTGTGCACCTAAGGTAACAAGTTCATCAACATTCTTGTTTTGAGTTCTAGGGATGAAAAGCAAATTAAATGCATCAAAATATTCTATTAGGTTCCATACCTGATACTTGTATTTCTTAAGTACATCATTTTTTATAACATTTAAATTTTTGACCCGATTCACAACTAATTCTCAGTCACCATAAACCCGTAAACACTTAATGCCTCTTTTCTGAGCCCATTCGAGGCCATGAACGGGGGACTCATACTCAGTTGTGTTGTTTGTATAGCTGAAAGTGAATCTCAAGGCTGAATAATATCTATTTCCATCAGGTGATACCAACATTGCTCCTCCACCAGCCCCTGTCCTACATCTTGAACCATTGAAATACAACTCCCAAAGTTGTTCTTCTTGCTATTCGGGCTATTCTTGATCTTTAACTAGATTAGGAATCGATGCATCGGGTTCATGAATCACATAGATCCCTCACCCAACCTCTTCTATGTGACTGGATGGGTCAAAGTCTTGATTTTCAGTACCCCATTCATCTAAGTTTTCCTCTTCATCAGATGAATTAAGATGTAAGGCCTCAGATTGACTCACTGACTCATGAGTGGCTAACAAGTTGGCATTCACAGAGTTGATGGTGTTTGGCTCAATGTGAACCTTGAATAATGGTTCAAATTCAATAATTACCTTAGTGCCATATCGGGTTCCAAAGAACATGTGAGACCAATTAGTTGATAGGAAACCTCCTAATTTGGCTATAAAATACCTTAACATGCAAACTGCACAATGGGGAGGCAACTCTATTACATTTATGTCTTGGGAAACAAAGAAATTGGGGCAAGCATGCAGTGTAAGGGGTATATTTTTTTATGATACATGTTGTTTGGACAACATATCTGTCCAATTGCACAACACCTTTCGACACAGGTTCGTAAACCAGTTCTAACTTATCTGCTAAGATTTTTGGCATGACGAAGCTGCTAGCTCCGGAATCTATCATATAGTTATGTATGAGTTTATCACCTATAATCAAACTTAGATAGAAAGGTGGGGGTTTAACTTCTTGATTCTGCTGGCCTTCTTTAATTTTAGGACCATTAGCAAGTACAGTTCTTCCTTTTTCTACATTCACAACATCTTTAGAAAAAATTTTAGATAGTGCATTTTGTAACAAATCTTTCTGCCCTGGGATGTGTAATGCATCCATAATGGATAAGATGACTGTAGCTTTTTTCAAATCCTCAACTACATTGAAAGAGATTGGATTTACCTTTTTCTGTCTCGAAGAATTAACATCGTTGTTATTTACCTTCTATTGTTTTCTCTGTAGAATATGCACCTTCGGTTGAGCTGCAAGAACTTCTGAGATGGAACCGTATAATTTTTTTCTCTCACAACTTGTTGTTGTGAATTTACAGCTTGTTGTTGCAAACTTGCATCTTTCTATTCAGCTTCAACCACTCTCTGTTTTGACCTTGTGTTCGCAACAATGAATGAACCTTGCTGGTTTTGACCCTGGGGATGATTAACCATGCAATATTCTGCACTATGCCAGTTCACTAAAGCAATTTCAGAATTTCTTAGCTGCTCTACATCCTCATTTGGCAAACATTTTGGGCCAACACATAGGTTCTGTACCATGAGGGCTCGATTTTCCAATCTACTCATGCAAGCAACCTAATTATGTGGCTGATTGCACGAGTAACACCACTTGTGCTCTTGGGATAGATTATTTTGTGGAACAAGCTCCCTTGATGGGCCAATGATGTTTGGATCGTAAAGTTGGAAAGGCTTGGGGTTAAAACCTCTTCTCTATCCTTGGAAATCACTTTGAAATGATGGCCTACCTTGTTGGTTTGGTTGATAGGAAGCTTGATAAGGCCTATTTTCTTGGCCAACTTGTTTTTTGAGACTCACAAACTCGTTACTAAAGGTCTTACCAAAGTTCTAAAGCATGCTTTTTAACTCTTGGATTTCCTTATTTTGATCAGCAATGACACTTTCTTGAGTAGCAGCCCTATAACCTATAGTTGGGGTTGGTGGAACAACAACAATGGGAGGAAAATTGATAGGAACGGGTGGCTAGATCTCGAGAAAAATAGGAGTGGGTGGTCTAGGTGCAATTTTCTTGGCTTGGATTAGATAATTTTCAGCCCTTATAACAATGTCATAGGCGTTTGGCAAGGTAAAACCCCCCATAGACTGTATCATAACTGATATCTCAACATTCAAGGCTTTCAGGAAAAATAGAAAGGCATGTTCGGGTGTGGGTTTGACAATTTGGGGTATCCTATCCCAGGTTCTTTGGAACCTGAAATTAAAGTCGACCATATGCTCATGTGGAGCAAGCTTGATAGTGCTCAACTGTTCAAGCAATGACAAGTGGTCCGGCTTGTCCACGAACTTCCAGTGGAGACCATCGCCAAGCTGGTCCCAAGTTGCAATGGAGTTGGCTGGGAGCCCCCTGAACCATTGAAGGGATTTTCCCTTCAACGAGGTGGCCAACAATCTTATGGCTACGTTCTCTTCTGTTACATTGTGCACTGAGCACACCATTGCCACTTCTCTGATATGTTCAACTGGGGTAGTTTGGTCCTCTCCCGTGAAGTATGGTAGCCCCTTGAGTGCGCTAATTGGAATGTCATCATGCCTGGCCAACAGTAATGGGTTGCCCCCATTGAATGGAGCAAAATAAAATTGCCTCGCCATAGGAGGTACTTGAGATATTGGAGTTGGGTTCCTCTTTACTGAGAAAATGAGACTACGCTTAGGAGGCGTAGACTTTGCTCTTCTTACCGAATCAAAAGTACTTCTTGGTGTTCTACCTCTTCTTCTCAGTGGGGAGAGCTACAAATACTTGAAAGGTGTTGGACTTGATCTTGTCTGGATTCTTCTCATAAGCTGTCTTCACCAAATCTGCAATAAAACCAAAATTCAGGAGTCGCCAGGTATACTTTTTGGACCTATGTAGGTAGAAAATACTGTTGCATATACTGGGCAACAGTCAATAACTTAGAAATGACTCTAAAGAAAAGTCCCTAGAGTCCCACCAGGCATGCCAAAAATTGTTGGCAACCAGGATTGCACCCTCAGTCAAGCTAGGCTTGCCTATCCTGTTGCAACATTAAAAAACTCCCTGATTTGTGGGTCAATCAATTGGTGGGAGTGAATCTCTAGAGTGGGCTGGTTCCCTCTAGCTAATCACCTAACCTATGAAATTTTTAGGGGAAAAAGGAAGGAAGAAAGCTACAAAATGAAACCTACAACTCAAGATGATCAACTAGATAATTGAAATTTTGACAAAACTTGACTCACAATACCTTTTTCAAAGCAATTTACTCTCACAATCCACTTTAGAACATCTAGGTCAATAGTGTTTTGCATAAATATTCCTGAACAATGAATACAATATGCAACCTGAACTATCTTCCACTCCTGACTATAACTCACAATAATAAGACAAAGAAGGATCCACTACTTTAAATCACAAAGAAAATCAGATTATCATTGTGAGCCCATGACAAGAAAAGGGAAAGGAAAACTCTGGTGCTTTTATTGCAAATGAAGGATCAAGACACCAAAATATGATTCAAACAAGTTTACAAAACTCTCAGCAATGCATAAGAGAGCAAGAAACAAAATTCTGAACCTTGAGAAATTTGAAATTTCTCCAACTTATAGGCATCAAGTGGCATCCATGGTGAAAAAATAGAAAAATCAGATCCACTGCATCATCAAAAAGCAACTCCTTCTGAATCCATGGTTAGCTTGGTTTTAAACAAAATCCCAAAAAAAATCACTGATATCATCACACATATCCATATCCAAATTGTCAAAATCATGCGAAAATCCAAAAACATCCAAATCATATCAAAAAAATCCAAAAACGGGTCAAAAAGTCATAACAACATCAAAAACATGGAATTTGAACTACGTCGTCTTTGAGCTTAAACGTAGGAAAGGCTAATTTTTTATTAGCCCCCGAGACACAAAAACATTCAAAAAACACAAAAACACAAAAACATTCATAAAATATTAGAAAACACAAAAACATCAAAAAATTTGAAAATCAAAACATTTGCAAAATCTTGAAAATACCAAAAACAACCTCAAAACATTTCAAAAATATCAAAAACATTCAAAAAAACCCAAAAAATCCATTCGTCTCATTTTGCTTCACCCACAATAATCAATCATCCATAATAAATCAATCATCACCTTCATCCTTTGGCAAAACAAATAGAAACAACCACAACAATTAGCAAAAGCAAGCTTCAAACACAAAATCAAAATTGAAAGCAACAAACCTTTAAACGCAAAATCAAACTCTTGATCATTGGAAAACATGTCAATCAACCTTATATCAACAACCTTTCAAACAACCTATCAACTTGCCACCATCCACTAACATGTCCTAGGATGCATCCTTCCTACAATGGGCATTATCTTTTGACAAAATCACTTTGGATACTTATCCTAAACAAAACACATCCCCTTGGCTAGAGGTATGAAGAACATTGACTTGTTTGTGTACTTGATCTTTTCTTTTATCTTATTGCACTCATTCAAATGACCTCTCGATGATGTCTACTCAAAACGATTTAGAGAGAAAGGAATGGGGTAATGATCATTATCTTTTATCTGTTGTGCTTGTTGGAAATTATTGTAATATAACCTTGGCGAATACTTGCTTTGTTAGATGTGCATGGAAGGTGTTTTGGACAGCTTGTTGACTGATGCATTGATAGGTTATACCTTTCCATGTTTTGGTTCGAGATGTTTGAAACTCCGGAAGTGCACCCTAGCAAGGTTTCCGTATGTCAGGTGTGAACAAGAATTCTCCTATCTATTTGTCGAGTCAAATTCCATCACACTAGGTGCAACACCATCTTGGTTCTTTATACCTTGATGCATCGTGCCTATGTGTGTTATCAAATATAAGGTAAGTAGCCCTTTTAAAATCCTAGTTCTTGATAAGAAAATCATCATCATCATCATCATCATCTCTAATAAAGTCTCGTAGATCATGGACTTGTTGGATCCTCTTGTCTTCATCTCATTTCTTTTTTCTTCTCTTTGCACTAACACGGTGCCAGGATCAGTTAATCATCATCACCAATGCATCCATCTTGCATCCACAAATCATTAGCATACATACATCTCATAATCATAGCATATTACATCATCCATCTCATCCATCTCACATGCATTGCATTATCATTTAAGTTGTTTAGGATAATATAGATTGGTTATTCTAAGCATCTTAAAATCATCTCATTTGCATCATTATCATAATCATCCGTACACCCATCTTGAACCTATTTGTCATGAGATCGACCCCCAAATCAATTTTTTTCGCTTGATCTCTTTAGGGGGCAATGTACCAGTATACTTCGTTCCACTGGGGCATCCAAAAAAAATTAGAATTTTTTTGAATTTTGATCTCAGAAAGGATTATTCTTTGAACCAACACAGTAGGTAGATTGCTTCAAAGAGGGGCAAAATGTAGACATGTAAAATATACATGCATCTGATCCTAATTTACTAACACTGATTCTGCCTAAATCATTTCCTTACTAACCATTTAATTAAATGATCCTTATTTAATTAATTCATCTTAATTCCTTTAATTAATCAAGTAAATCAACTTTATCTGATTAAATCATTATCTTCTTTTAATTAAATAAATCATTTTATTTAATTAAATCTAATGTTCCTCTTTTAATTAAATATGTCATTCTATTTCATTAAATCATATTCTCCTGTTTAATTAAATAAATCAAATTTATTTAATTAAGTCATCAATCAATCCTAAGTCATCCTTCTTAAATTAAATAAATCAATTTTATTTAATTATCTTCTAAAGTTCTACATTTAATTGAATAGATCAAATTTATTTAATTAAATTACTAATGTTCTTTATCTTCTCATTTAATTTAAATCCAAATATTTAAGTTAAATGTCACAATCAACTAACCTCCATTAAAATTTATCAAATCATGATTAATGCTAACACTAATCCCCCAATTCTCTAGCTTTTGCAACTTACAATAAATCAATTTATTTGATTTATTATTTCTTCTATTTTCATTCAAAATGACATCTTTGAGGGAGTATTCTCCAAATTTGAATTCTCCCCCCAAAAGGGACTTATCCTCCAACATGGCATTAACTCCTCTTACATTGTCTCTTACATGTCCCCAACTTGGCATTTAAGACACTTTCTTCTCCCTCCACAAGCCAACTTTCAAATTTCAAATTTGAACCTAATAGCATTTATCATGCACAATGACCAAAATGTGCACAACCTCCCTCCATTGGAATGTTGACAAGTGGCACAATGCCATTGGATTGTCTTTTATCCCACATTCCTCCTATCTTTCATTCTTCTATCCTTCTATTCTATAAATAAGGGATTCTTTTATTGATTTAGGACACAACTGGATACACAATCTCAAGCATTTTGCATCTTGTTCATCATATCACATAGCATCTTCAAGGCATTTCATCCATCATCCAAGAGCTTAACAAGGATTGGGAAAGGGCTACTTTCCACATCAAAGTAGCACCAATCCACTATGGGATAGGGTTTGATCATGTTTTTATGTGCTTTCATTTAGTTGTTTTTGTTCTACTTATTTTGTTTGCATATTTTAACATGGTTAAGTATTTCATAGGGATGTTCTATTTGATTTGCTTAATTTAACTAACAATGTTAATAGTTGTTTGTTTTGAGCATTTGCATATTTTAGCATCCACAACAACTAACTAAGCAAGTTATAGAAACATTGCTTAATCAGTGTTTTACAGCTTGCGGTTTCAAAATTACAAAATAGAAAGTTCCCCTTGTTACATCAAATTTTTTACAATTCACTTCCAGATGCTCTGATTTTTCCTTACCCATCTCAGATATTTTGATTTTGCATCAATGTTTGCAAAAATCAAAATATTATACAAGGCTCTCTACTTGATTTTTCTACAAAAAATCATAAAAGAAAATAAGCCCCCATCACATATATTGATTCACACTTCAAGGGGACCCTAAAATATTCAAAAATTATGTGAAAATAGAGGGCCTAAAGTCATTGTTCAATTTTTCCTAAGGCAAGGTTCATGGCATCAAATGTCTCTAAGGCATGGCAATGTAAGCTTACCCTAATGTGAGGGGCAATGTACATGGTTTTTTATTTGATTTTCTTTAAAAATCAGAAAATAAGTGCCTAAGGCATTCGACCTAGGCAGCACATGAGGCAAGGTATTAATTAAGGCATTTATTTTTTGAAAGGAAATGTGATTAAAATCACATTCAAATTGACAATGAAGGAAAACCCTAACATCAAAACACTCAATGCGCCCTAATTTTCCTAATCATTTGCATTGGCCAAGTTAGAGAGAAAAGAGCTTTGTTGGGGCGCCACCATGGAAGGGCTAGGGTTTGAGCCTTGGAACTTGATTCTCCACCATTCCCAGTGCTATTCCTATTGATTCTTCTTTGCATTTGATGGTAAGTATTCTTATTTGCATTTTGATTCATTTTTCACTCCATTTGAAAGAAACTTGGCCCAATTGGCCACGACCATGACTATTTTTTAATGCCTCCTTGTGTTTGGTTTTGTTGACCACCCCTTGCCATTCTCATGGCTTCCATGAGAGACTTTGTTTGAGCATTTGTGAAGGCTCGACTGCAGATTTTGATGTGCTTCTCCACATCGACATTGAAGGTAAATCTTCTCTTCTCACTCTTAAAGGCATCTCCCTCTTAAATAAAACTTTACTCAAGCTTTTCTCATAAAAATGATGAAGTTCTATGCATCCTTTGAGCTCGGCCATTACACAGGCCGTGACCATCATTGTGTGTTCTTCTTTTCTGTTGAAAGAAAGATTATGGGGCTCAACCCACAATGTGCAAATGAGAACACTTTTCGAGTGAAAGCTTTCCATTTTCTAGGTTTTCAAAACCCCTCATGGCCGCGGCTTGTAGTTTGGTTTCTTCATTTTTTGAAAGATCCACTTTTGACATAAGCTCGAACCTTGATTGTTTATTCTTGTTCTTGCATTTTGTGACAAAACCCTAAGTGGGTATTTGAGCTTTGAGGGAAAAAAATGCCTCTCCAGGCCGCAGGTATGAGAGCATAACTTAGGGTTTCCTTGCATTTCTATCTCTCATACTTTCCATTGAACATGTATAAGCGCTTGTCACCACGTTTTCTGGGCTTGCTCATCCATTATGGCTGAGGCCATTGGCCCTATTTTCTGCACTTAACACTGGCACGGTCCACTGGCAACATTCTCGAAATGTTTGATTTGCTTTGTATTTGTGTTTGGAACACATTTTTCTTGAATGAAAATCATCATTGAGAGAGAGAGAGATGACTCTCAGGCTGCGGCCATGAGAGTTTAGTTGTGCTTGTTTGCATTTATTTATGAGCTTGACATACTTTGCTTTCTGTATTTTGAAGCATTTTAATGGAAATAATGTGGAATATTTTTGAAGGCTTGAACTAGGCAGTTTACACTTGTCTCTATTATGAAACCCTAATCCACTGTGGCACAAGCTCACTATTCTGAAAGAAAAATAATTTCATTCTTTTCAAGCTCAACACCTATAGTTGTAGTTTATTTGCTTGCCCTCATACTACAAATTTCTCTTAACTTAGAGATCATTTTCAATGGAACACATTTCCCTCCTTGCAATATTTGTGTCTCCCCAACATGATGCACACTCTGTAGCAATCTTTGGCTTTGAATTTGATTGAAGTGCATAGATGTAATGAAGCTCCACTTAATTGATGTCTCCCAGTTACTTATCAAAACATGTTTCCCATTCCGTGCAAATTTTAACTCACTGTTGAACATGCATTGTAGTAACCATTGTACACATTTTTACTCAATGAAGACATACAAAAGCTTCTTTTGTTCTCCAAATGCATCAGAAGCTCACTTGCAGCCACTTGTAGACTCACTTCTTGATGGGAGAATCCTCCTTTTAGCACTCTTCATGCATTTTTATCTCCTAGAAAACAACATGATGATGTGAAAACAATCATTGCATGGAAGATTTTGAAATATAAACACTTGGTGATGATGATTAGAAGCTTCTTCATTTGCTTTAGTTATCATTTGATTTGTAAACAAGGCATTATGTATGCCTGTTCACTATCACATTATGTGATGATGCACTTGATGTCAATTCACTTGAGTAATTGATCACCTATGATTTTAATTTCGTTGCATTTCCAACTTGACTGTCCTAGATGATCACTTGCTTGAGTTTTCATGGCACTTGGATGCACTCCTTCAGATGCATATCTCTTTGAGCAATATTGAGTTGTCTCTTTTCTAGAAAACCCTCTGTGGAATGTTGAGGGAAAGCATGTTGGGTCTCAACCCTTGTGGGAGACCGTGTTAGACCACATGCTTTATGATATCCAAAATAAAATAGCAACATGGATTTTCCTATACCTGCACAAGAAGCAAACCATTTTAGATAAAAACAATAAATTCAAAAGTTTCTCATGATGCTTTCTCCTTGGTATTCTCTTGTACTCCTCTTTTTCTTGCTCAGTTGATTCAATGCATCATAGACAATATTCTACATTATTGTTGATGGACCATGCAAGAATGTTCATAGTCTGAGCTCTAACAAAACTTTCATCCACTTGCAGGTTCACTTGGAGCACAAAAGTAGAAAGGAGAGCTCAACTCTGGAGGCGGCCAAAGGCACAACCAGGCAATGACAATTATGTTATTTCTTACATGCTCGTTCTCCTTTTCAATCTTCAGTAGCGTAGAATATTCTTTGTGGTTCATTGTTCCAACTACTCCAATGGCTTGTGTGGGACACTTGATTCTCTTTTTGATCCAATTAATACAAAACAACATTTGTGAAATACTTGTTCAATTCTGCACTTTTCTTTTCTTGCAAACAATGTATTGAACATTGTGAATGAATGACAGAATGAAAGCACTTCTTTTACTTTTATGTAATACTTAATGCTGCAAAATAATATAAGGCAACTGAAAACACATTGCACTTCTTTAAAACTCAACAATTCAAGCATTTGCAATGGTTTAAATATTTGCAATAACAAACTAAAATTCTTCACCTTAAAATGAACTTGCATAACCAACTCTGTCAATTTGAGTTGTGTGAAAAATTGATAACAATTAATTTATTCAATTATCTACAATCTATGCATAATCTCATGGTTTCATCTTTCTTTTTGACAAATCATACTGGTGCACTCCAATGGGAGACACTTGGTCTTATCTTACCTTCCTTAAGTAATTGTGTTAGTTGAATTTTCACTTCGGTTAATTCAGGGATTGATTGACGATATGTGGATTTGGAAACATGTTCTGCCTCGAGAACTAAGTCAATTGCATGTTCTACAGATCGTTTAGGGGGTAAATTAATTAGTTCTTCAGGAAATACATCTTTGAATTCCTGTACCACCAGTTTAATATTAATGCCTATTTTAAATTTATCACCTGTTTGAAAAAGCATAGCACAAAATATTATATATTTCTTTCTTGCACTACACTTAACTTGCATAGCTAAAATAGTTTTAATGTGAAGAGGTCTTTTCTCCCCCTATAAAATGTGACATGTCCCCATGTTAGAATTGAGGATAACTTGTTTGTTTTCACAACCTAGGAAGGTATTATTCTTTTCTAACCAACTCATACCTAGAATAGCATCATATGTACCGAGATTTAGTATGTGAAATTGATCATGTGTTACAAAGTTATCTAGTTCAAATTTTAGATTTTCTATAATTGCACTAGTTTGTCTAATTATTCTACCATTTGCCATTTCTACAGCTAGAGGTTCTATTGATTTAGAAGCAATCTTTAGTTGTGCTACGACCCTAGGAGAAATGAAGTTGTGACTACTTCCTGAATCAACAAGAAAAACAAGGGGGTGCACATTTATAGAACCCTTAATTTTAATTAGAGAAGGTTGGTATTGTACAATACCTGTATCTATTGTGGCATAAATATTCATGTTGGAATGAGTAGAAGCCTTGTTATCTTTTTTGTTGTTGTTGTTGAGGTCTACGTGCATGATCATATGTATGGTGATTCTTTCCACATCCACCACAGTCAGGATGTAATCGAGGACAATTTCATTGAAAGTGATTTTCGCCACAAGTCCAACATTGAAGTCTCGATGGTATAGGCTTATTTTTGTCAGAGTGACATCTTGGTGGATGGACATTGGGTTGAGCTTGGGTTCAAAAAATGTCTTCCTTGCTTGAAAGTTTTCTTATGTGATTCCTCCCTATGTCTTTTATGATTTTCTCTCTTTTGTCTTGTAATTCAATGATAAGTTTCAAATTTTTTAGCAATTTGTGAAGCTTCATCTATTGAAGTTGGCTTGCCGCACCACACTGGAGCTTTGTATTCTTCTCTCAAACCATTGATGAATCTAACAACATGGTTGTGACCTTCAATGAATGGTACAAACCTATTAAGTCTTTCAAAGTTTTGTTTGTATTCATTTACGGATTGAAGTTTTTATTTTAGTTCAAAGAATTCAGTCTTCTTTTCTTGTACGAAGTAGTCAGAAAGGTATTTCTATTTGAATAATCATTTAAATTGTGACCATCTTGTTTTGTTGGGCCATATTTTTGAAGATTGGAATATGTCTTTCCACCAATTTAATGCACTATTTTTCAATTGATAAGCTGTAATCCTAGTCCTAGCATAGCTACTTGTGTTTTGCAGATCAAAATATCTTTCTAGATTGGTTAACAATTGCTTGGCTTCCTCGCTAGTTCTGGTATCGCCATTATATTTGGGAAGCTTGATTATGAGCAAAATTATCTAATTCCCGTTGTGTTTGTTTACTTGGTGTACTTTTCAAAGATTTGGATTCAAAAGTGTCAAAACTGCTTGATTTTGAAGTCTCACTTTCTTTCGAGGATTCTTTTTGTCGTTTACTTTTTGATCTATGTTTCTCTTTTCTTTGGTTTCGATGTCGAGTTGACCAAGAACTATTCTTTCTTTTTGAGCTTTCTATTTCATGTTGTTCATTTTGTTTCATGGTTTCTTTCTTAAGTTGTTGGACCTGTCCTGCTAGTTCAACGACTTCCTGCATTAATGCTTGGTTGGTTCTCTCTAAAGCCTCATAAGCTTTTTGGTTGCTCTCAGAGGACATCGTGATAGGTCAATCTGTATGTGTGAAAATAAAAATCAAATCAATATTGATTGCTTTAAGAGTTCCCCTTCAAACAAGTTTAAATAATCCTTATGACGTTTTCTTTTCCCCAATTTTGACAATGTGTTATAATAGACAGTCTATTCACGTTTGTATTAATATTAATAGTTACAAATGGTTCAATAGTTGAATGTTTAATATCCTCTACAAAATGTAACAATTATCACCATAGAGTTATTACTCAACCTTTTGAGTTCTCAAGCCCAATAAACCAGGTCAAATTGTGAATGATAATCTAGGAGAGTGATAATACCAGAGGAGCTTTCAAGCAGAGTTTTAAAATACTCGTGCTTATGGGTATGCCTGATGCAACAGCCTTGTGAAGGAAAATACAAAATTTAATTTTGTTATGTTTTGAATAAGTTCAACAAAGGTGTTTGTATGGTTTTGCTTAGGAATAGCGTACAAATAAAGTCCGGAGAATCAAACTAATGTATGGCTATCTGGGAGAACCTATTGGAATTTTCAATGAGATCCAGAATACCTAATGAGTTCAAAAAATATCTAAGACAGATGCACACATATATTAGAGACATGGGGATATTGCACTTTTTTTTATTTGGTTACAATCTAGGGATATATGCAAAAATCCTTTCACGAACCAAATTCAAATGTCCCACACAGGTCGCTTGGTTGCCTTATTACTGCTGAATTTACAAAAGTAAGTGTGCAGGAAGAGGCAAGGGTTTGAATCACTGCAAGGCTACTCAATTTGTAAGTGCGCCAACCAGGAGGATGAAAAAAAAAAGGGAAAGGTGGTGAAATGATTCCAACTCAGATCTTAGTAGAATTTGAAACTCCACGCCTCATAAAAGATCTTTCTAAATTGTACAATTTTTGTGTAATGCAAATTATTAAGTTCATTTGGTGAAGTTTCAAGGTGACTATTTCAGATCATATTTCTTTGTGAAAAAAGGTAGGTATAGAGCTATTAGGAATTGCAAAAGGATGACGCTAAAGGAAAAAAAATGCACCAAATTTTATTGGTTTTCTCATTTGCATAATTCGAAAGAGTTGTATGCGTCTTTGCCCAACGCTTACTACCCTATTCAAAGAAATTGTAGTAGGGGAGAGGGGCCCATAGTGAAGCAGGGTCCAATAGTGGGGATAAAAGTAGTCCTTAGTGGGCCCCATAGTGGAGCGCTTAGTACAAATAATCTATTTTGATTTATTTTTGTGTTTGTGACAGGTTTATAATTATTTCAATGTCGTGGTTCTTCAAAAGCTAATTTATTGAAACTCAAGTAATATGATATATTAATCAATCCTAGTTTTGTCAGATTTCCAAGCACAACTTTGTTACGTCTTTCTCACCATTAATCTCAGGTTTTAGATTTTTGATACCTAATAATTGGGTGGTTGGAATTAATTTTATATGGTACCGATATAAAGGCAACTCACTAGAGTGAATGATTGGCTCAGGTGGGTAATTTGTTTTCAATGTGTCAATTTGTGAAATTCTTCTAAATCAGATAGTGTAGGAATTTACCTAAGTTTGCTATCGCTAATCTACTCTTAAATTTTGTGATTTCTTTTAATACAGATCCATCCAAATAAAATTTAAACAAGTTAAATAATTTTACTACTTCAGTATTCAATCTATGTTAATCTTCAGTAGAAGATGTAAATGATTTAATGCTAGGTAAGGCAATTTATGAGAAACCTAATTTTTTTGACAAAGTAAAATTATCCTAATAAAATTGAATAGAATGGGTAATTTTTTTTCTTCTTATGAGCAATAATTAATTACTTCCAACTTTAATTTTTTATTTATTTGCAAGTGCAAAATTTTCACATATAACCTTTGGAAATAATATTTTCACAACCCAAAATTTTCAATTGATTAAAAAATATAAAGACTAAATCATTTAAACTATTGCAATTTACTTTTATGTACTATAGATGTGTGTTTTTTTTTATAAAAAACAATGCAACAAAATTGAATTAATTATTGTGATCGGTTCAGGCTAGGCTCTGATACCAATTGTAATTTAACTTTTCTAAATGACAAGAAAAAGATTAAGTAAATTAAGTGCATGTTAATTTATTCAATGAAAACATACATATATTAAATTAAAACTAAAAAAATAAACGATGCAACAATAGTTAATTTCTTAAATGTTATGAATATTAATGCGAAGACGACAATCATAATAAGGATTAAATATAATAAATAAATGAAAGGAGCATTAAATTGAGATTTCCATAATAAAATAATACATATCTTAATTTCGTAAATACAACATAAAGGAAAAAAAATGGAGAAAAGGATCTGAATGGCTCGCTCCGCTCCGAGTTCTTCCAGTTCCTTGCCTGTGAAATTCGATGGAAAATTCACTCACGGAGGATCCACAACGTCTGGCTCTACTTGCTCACGTCAACCCTTGGGCGAGGCCCTTGCGCTTTTTCCTTTGCATGGGGATTTTTCTGCTCCGAAGGCTCATGGTCACTCTGACTCAGAGGCTTTCTTTGTGAACCCTCAACTTGATTTCAAGGCAGCCCTAGGTCTCAACGCCTATGCTCTGAAGGTGGTTGGTGTGTCGCCTGGTTCCTGCTTGTCGCCGATGGTCACTAGTCAAGTTAGCTCTCCCTCTCGCCCTCGCGCCTCCCAACATTCCTCATTCTCCTTTCATTGCTCCAATTCAATTCCTAAGATCTGCCTGGACAACACTGCTTGCGATAGAGAGGCGCACCTGATGAAGAATGCCCTAATTTGTAGATTCTTGCATGTCTAGACAAAATTATGCGACCTGCACTCCTAGATAAGCAACAATTGGAAATCAAACATGGTGGATGAAATTAGTATTTACCCCTGTGCAAAGGGGTTCTTCATATTGGAATTTGAATCAATGGATGACAAGGAACTAATACTTAATACTGGTCTGTGCTTCTATCAAGGCAATTTCCTTTGCATTAAACCTTGGTTCCCCTCCTTCGATCCACAATCTGAAAAATTTTCCTCTACTTTTCTTTGGGTAAGATTTCCCTATTTACCTTTGCAATTTTGGGAGATTGGGTGCTTGAAAGCAATAGCCAATGGATTGGGAAAGTACCACAACATTTCTAAGGAAACAGTCAATTACAAAAGCTCTACCTATGCTCATCTTTGTGTTGAATTTGATCTATCCAAAGGCCTTTCAGCTGAAATCTTATTGAAGGTTAGAAATAGACGATGGAGTCAGCCTGCAGATTATGAAAAGATCCCATTTAGGTGCAAAAAATGTTACTCAACTACTCATAGCACCTCCCAATGCAATAAGAAGCAAGATTGTGTGCGTAGCAACAATGATCTCAACCAGCCTACTTGGTGGATTGGGGCTGACTCTAGCCATTTTGTTATCACTCTGAAGGTTAAGGACATTTCACCTCGCTCTGTTGCTAAGCATGCGATGATCTTGTGTTCTCCCCCCTCAATGGCTCCTCCTACCCCTATTCAAGAATGTATGCCTAAAGTGAATTATGTGGATGATAACTCCTCTCCTCAAATTATGAAGCTTAAATCACTATCAAAGAACTCTTGCTTGTGGTCCCCTGACACTGGGGGGATCCTTGTTGTTTCATTGTGTGAGGGATCGTCATTGGTAGAAAATCACAACAAAAAGAAAACTGCATTTTTTCCTGATCAACCTTGGACAAAGGTAAAGAGAAAAAAATTACTCTCTTCCAGCCTCAAACATTCAATGACTTTAAGATCTTCCAAGGCCGGGGAGAAAAGTTGAGTATGAGTATTTTTTGTACGTGTAAAGTTTAAATTTTTTCTGTGTTCTAGGATATTCGGTCAGCATAGTCTCACCCCTTGTGGCAAGGGTATGCCTTCATCTCTTTGTTTGGATCTTATATTATGGGAGTTACCCCTTGGTAGCACTTACCTATAAAAAAAAATACATATCTTAATTTCTAGAAGAAGTTATTATTGCACATGCAGAGAAAGATCCAGGCTCTTTGCGGCAAGGAGGCACCCTTGGAGGAACTAGTTCTTGCACAAAACCCCAACCTGCCTCAAAGGGCCTTACAGTTAAACTACCTACCTCAAAGGGCCTTATGGTAAAGCCCTGGCCAGGACAATCCCAAGTGTGTGTTGTACCTTGAGTTGGACACACGTTGTATTCCCCTTCTCCAACTACCCTCAATGCCAACCAAAAATCCTATCCTCACTCCCTAGTGCTCTCTGAAATTTCTATATATCTTCTTTGATTATTTCCTCTTTTTTCTTCTCTTTTTTATCTCTATGTTCCCCATTCAATTAACTCACGGGTTTATATAATTTTCCAAGGGTGGTTACAACAGTCACACCCATTCACAATAATCATAATGTTTAATTAAAGTTTACATTATTCTATTTTATTATTATCCTCTTTCTTTTTCACGGGGAAAAAGTCCCATAACAAATACTATGTATTCTTCCTTAGTGATTAGGTTATGTAGAGATACTCTCAATGAGGGGAGCTCAATCTCAATAGGAAAAATGACTTCATTACCATAGACTAGGGAATGAGACATGAATCAGAGATCAAATCAAGGGTCTCAAATCGATGAGAGACTTAACCTATTCCCTAATTTTTAGGAATTGTGTTGGAGAGATGTTGGAGATATTTCCATTTGGGGTCCAAATATTTGAATTTGAAAATGGAATATTCCAAAGGATTATTCATTGTGCAAGTGGGAAAATTTGGAGGATTTAGAAAGAAATTAGCTAATTAAACAATTAATTAAAACCATTTAATTATGCAAGTGAATGAGAGAAAGACTTTAATTAAATAACCATGAATTATTTAATCAAAGTGTGAAGGATGAAAATTAATCAAATAATTTGCATTATTTAATCAAGCGAGAATGAAATTAGTATGAATCATAGTGAATTAACTAAATAATTTTGATTTATTTAATTAATAGAGGAAAAGGTGAATTTAACTAAATATTTGACATTATTTAATTAAATGAATGAATTAGGTGAAATAGACCATAAATGGTGTCAATTCGAGAAATCAAGTATGCAATATTATCAGGGTAGTTTTAAGTGTCTACAAATAATATGCCACTTCAAGAGGGTAACCTGTCATGCCCATGATTTTGTACAACTTAACAAAAACATAAATATCAAATTTTTTACAAAACAAAACAATTCAATACAAGATTTACTAGGATTCACTATACATTCGATGGTGTGATGTTTACAATGTCATCATGTGCATGATGCACAAAACACAAAAAGGAAAATGACAACAATTGATGGAGAAAGCCCTATCATAAACCCTAACTCAAAAAGGTAATCTGCTAGGTCTAATGGAAAAATTCATGACACATAAAAGGAATTATAGGAAACATTTGGCAACAACCCTAGTTAACAAAAGCAAAATCCAGTGTTATACTTTCTAGCTATAACTTAAGGATACATAATTCACATTCTTAAACAATCATTAAGCATTGGCTATACTACTAAGCTATGAACAAGAAGTTTAAATACCATTTGCAAAATCCTTCTCTACCAAATCCAATATTAATAATTTTCCAATAACTACCTTAAGACAATATATACTCTATAATCTTCATCTACTCTAATTAGTGACAAAATTGGTGAATTAATAATTAAGGAAACATTTTTCTAGAACACTAAATAATTTAATCACATAATTAAAGAAACTCAAATATGATTAAGACATTGAAATTTAAACAATTAATGCGTCTACATTTCAATTTAATCCATTAGAAAATCTCCAAAATCTAATTCCTTAATAACAAATTTAAACTAAGAATGCTTAGCTATAACTTAATCTTTATAAGAAAAGGATACATATTGAATACTAAATACAATACCATCTTCATAATATAATAATTCAATAACAAGTCTAGAGGGAGGTTGGGAAGGCGACTTTCCACACACATTGTTGTGGAATGTCTGTTAAAGGAGTTGGGTTGACACTCTGAATTTGTTCCTATCATTGTCATATGTTCTTAAGAATCATCAAGATTATCAAGGGAAAGAATCAAAGCATCCTCATCGATTTATTACTTACCACATTTGCCTCTTTGCTTCCTTCCTTCTCCCTTTATTTTTCTGAGACCAACACCTTTTTTTCTTCAAATGACCCGCTACTCACATAAAGCAATCCCTGTCTCTAGATTGGGACCTTTTGTCCTTTGATTTTCCTCGCAACTTCCCATGATTTCCTGAATTGTTTCCTCTCTCCTTTGTTCTGCCCTTGCTTTGTGCATTCAAAACATTTCCTGATGTGGATGTTCCACCTGAGCTTTTCCTACAGATTTTCTCGCTCAAAATAACACCAACAACATCATCAAATTTCAATGTATTCGAACCAGAAACAGAATTGCTAACAGCCATTACCAAGCTATTCCAGCTTTCAGGCAAAGAACACATAATCAAAGAGCCCTAACTTCTTCATCAAAGTTTACTTTTACAGAAGTTAATTGACTGGTGACCATATTAAACTCATTTAAATGATCTGTAACTGATCCACCTTCTACCATTTTCATATTAAATAAATGCTTCATAAGAAATACCTTATTCAAAGCGGAAGGCTTTTCATATAACTTCACCAGGGTTTCCATCAACTCTTTAGTTGTCTTTGCCGTTGTAATATTAAACGCCACCAATTGTGCCAGGCATAGACGAATACTACCAAGAGCCTTTCTATCCAAAATATCCCAGTCCTCATCAGACATTGCTTGGGGTTTCTTGGTTTTCCCTTCCAATGGCCGCCATAAATCCTTCTGATAGAGATAGTCCTCCATCTGCATCTTCCATAACTGATAGTTCTGCCCATTAAACTTCTCAACCTTCTTACCCTCGCTCACATCGCCCCATCAACAGAGACTCTACTCAAAACTGAGCCTTCCAAACACCACAAGAATCACAACTCGCCTCGATACCACTTGGGGTTAGAGATGGCAGATATCTAACAATTAAATGCAGATTTAAGTAATAAATGAGAAACTAAAACATGCACAGAATAAATCATAACACAAAGAATTTAACGTGGTTCACCCAATCTGGGCTACATCCACCAAACCGCAGCCATCCAATACTTTTATTATCCAGTGTAAAACCTATTACAATCTTGCGAATAATCGCGTTTTTCATCATCATACTGAAAATACCCATCCGAACCCCTTTTATCAAGCTTAGAAGCTTCTAGATTTTTTGGGTTCTACATAATCCGGATTTTTCCTTTTTCATTGATTTTTCCCTTTTTGGTGATCACGCGAAAAAGTAGGAGGAAAATTTTTCTCGGGGGCTGCCACCCCCGAACCCCCCCCTAGGATGTACAACATACCATGGGCTATACAGTATAGCATGATCAGTCGCCACATACCAACAAACCTTGCAACAATCCCCCCACACACAAGCGAGGGGTTTGAACCTGTGACCCAGGCTCTAATACCAATTATTGCAAACATTTATCGTTGCACCAAAAGATCAACTTGTTAATGTCAAATACAACTACCAAAGTTAATGAATCCACAAGAGGTGGTTAAGCCATGTCACGAACCCAAGTGTTGTGTTGCACAACAAAAGGAGACCAAGGTGCACACCTTGCAACAAGGGTTTCTAGAGAACAACGAAACATATCGCGTTGAAACCTAGATTGTGTCAAGGTTTCTGGCAGTTCTGTTAGACATTTGAATGGAAAAATCTGAAGCAAAAGAAATGGTGCAGAAGCTCTTCAAAGACAACCTATTGGTGGGTTTAGGGGAAATCTTATATGCTACTACTTCCAGGGTTGGAGCTCTCCACTGCACAACATGACCCTTCTACAAGTTCCAGGGAGGTGGTCAAATACTACCCCTTTCTGCTAGACCTAAAAGGTATGGTGCTTGTAAGGAACAAACAATTGATTGCGGTTGGAGTTAACTACTTGAAGAAAGCACTACAACCCAATCTCGAGCATGGCTTCAACTGGGTTCAAGAATTCAAGTCCTTTGCTCAAGCTAATGGGTTTCTCTGATATGTCTAGTTTTGGTTGTCTGCCTATAATCTATAATATTGTAATGTTGTTTGTATAGAAAGTTTAGATGGCCAGTCTCAGTCCCTAGTCTGGTCTAGAAGATGTCATGGGTTTCATAGTTCGGTTGGCTAGGATTCAATTGGTTTTTTTGTAAAATTTTGGAAATATATCTAGTCAGGTGGTGGTTTATGTGGGGTTTGGGCTTAGGAAAAAAATATCCACATTTTGAATATCTACATTGCAGAAGGATGTAATCTTTTTTTTATTTAATACAAATCTAATCCTTACATAGCAAAAAAAAATTCAATAACAAGTCTAAATTCCTCAAACATTTAATTACTAGCACTTACACTTAAAGGAGGTTCAAGAATTACATTGATAGAAAACTATATGCATGTTAATATGTTAAAGTACATGTTTGTGCATGGGTTTGTATGGAATGAAATAAACCTAGACAAATCTAGTTTTTTCCTTTAAAGAAATTAAGTATTATCAGATTTTGAAATATTTGCACTAAATCTAAAACACAAAGCAATGCAAATGAAAAAATAAAGTTGCCATCAAATTGAAAAAAAACATTGCAAATGGAAATAACATGTTCCTATCTAATTGAAAAACCGATATTTTTTTTGGCTTTTAAATTAATTTTAAAATAGCAATGAAAATTATATTAATATTAATTTTATAATGATTATTTATATATGAAATGTGCTATTTATAAATTTTAAATTAAATATAATATTTTATATGTTATATTTAGAATGTAAATGTATTATTAATATAAACCATTGGGTGCAAGCATTAGGGTGATAGATAATTATATACCATATTTAAACCTTGGAACTACTAGTTATAATAAGTTGGTCATATACCTTGAACACTATTATTTTTTAACAAAAAATGGGTATTCTATGTATACATCTTCATGCATTCTATAATTCTTTGCTTCTTTTATTCACCATTATGTTTTGTGTAAAATACAAAGTAATTAGTGTTCTATGTAAAGATCTATAGGTATATGCTTTTAAAATTCAGAATAATGCCTTATTTGAGAAATATCAGTATGAAAAAAATTTAAGATTTGGTTCATAATATATGCAAAGTAAAAAAATAATAATTACAAAATAATTAAAAGTTGTTTCTTGGTGCGCTTTAGCTTGCGCCCCCTTCCTGTTACCAGTAGAACAGAGGTCTGTAAGGTATAGATGGAATCTTAATACTTTAAACATGTCGATAAATAAATCAGACTATGTTATGTGTGCTCTAAAAATAAATATTCAAAATATAATATAATAGTTATACTTTTGAGTTGCACACAGAGACTTGTTCATACAATTGAATTTTTTGTACATAAAAAAATAAAATCCAAATCTAGCATTTTGGGGGGAGGAAAAGCGCTTTGCCAATGACCCCAAATTAAGAGTGATCAACTTCTTGTTACCCATTAGACATTTTCCTCTCTGCCTTAGAAAATTAAATAAGTATATTATATGAATAAACATCAGTATAAAATAAAATAAATAAATCCTAGTAGTATTGGAGGTTCATTCTATTCTCTAACATTGCAAAATTGTATTGTCACTATTTTTGCAAATTTGTTGCACATCAACATTCAACCAATACAAATATTATAGATGATCACTATTTGCATTCTTTGCATGCAACTTGAAATAGTTGATTTGTTGATTGCCATGAGATGTAGTGTCCTCACTCCAAATTTTATATATCCGCCTCCTTCCACCTCGTATCTACTATCAACATCTCCAATTCTCTTTGATATACACTACTGCAATTCTCTGTATTACACTATACTTGGTAGGACTTTATCTATGCCAGATGTTCATTTATTTGATCACCCTTGCTAAATCTGATCTAATAAGAATTATATAATTTAAAAACAATATGATATGACACAAATACAATTTCATCTCAAGTTATATGAAATCTGATTTGATTTGACACAATTTCTATCCTACATGGAGATTTGTAATAGCCATCAATAAACAACACCAGAAAATCATTTTAGGCTACCTATTTGTAGCGTGAGACAGGTTTATGGTTGAAACACCATCCAAATATAGCCTATCAGCTAGAATTATGACTTTAGAACCTACTTAGAATGAAATTTTTAGAATTCAACATTCCAACAAACCTAATAACTTATTCAATTTTAAACTTGAACCAACCAGAGGTTAATTTCAAGATTTTAGCTAGTTAGCTAAATTGCTAACTCACTGAAAGGAAAAAACTTTGAACTTTTGAACTTCACATATTTCTAGTAGGATGCCAAGCAAGTGTAAAGTGTTAGTTTAATATATTTTAATTGAAAGCATTTTTTCTTGAAAAAATATACACATGCATAGAATAATCTATAAAGTCCTTTGTAAATCTATCTTTCTCCAATCTCTTCAAGATTCCCAAATTAATTATTTTTGCAATCTACCCAAAAAAATAATGAAATTTTAATATCTTCCAAATGGAAAGGAATCTTATCCAAAAATTGCCACATTGTGTACAATGGAGAAATAATCATCCCTATAAAATGATTTAATTGCAACTCAAATGAATCTCTAGTTTAATTTTTTTCCATGAATCTTAATTAAAATGCACAAATACTTCAATGAAATGATAAAAGATCTTTCCTTTGAACACTTAAAATTGTGCACAAGTTCATCTAATTATAATGCAACAATTTTACATAAACTTAATTAGGTATGGAATTCTTTGAGATGAGCAAATGCAACAATCACACTATTAAATTTGGAAACAAAACCAACAAAACCACTACTAAAAAAGTTGATAAATACATAGGAAAAATCACTACCAAACTACTCCAACTTGAGATGAGAATGCTACAACATAAAGGAATGAGCATGAGAACTATGATGATAGAAAATTTCACTACACAAAATAGCAAGAATACCTTCAAAAAATCTGAAAACCAAAGTGCAACTTTATCCTACACACAAACCCTCATCGAATCACTACCAAACACTGCCCACATGAAGTGTGAATGCTACAACTCAAAGGAATGGTCTTGAGTGTTGATATACCAAAAAAATAGACACCTTAAAACAAAACAAAAAAGTACAAAAAATTCAAGATCAAATTACAAACCCACGCTTGCACACACACAACACACATAAACTATTTGATCTGCAATAACATGTGAAGCTCTATTGCACTCCCTAGATGAGAATGCTTTCTCGAACCAAATGGGTTTCATCCTCTGACTCCTCTAACTCATGTGTTTTCTTCCACAAGCCACAATCCTCTATGGCTTTTTGTCCATATAAGGATATTGTAGAACATTGAGTTTATACAATAAAAAAATATGAAGATGAAATGGCGAAAGATGCTAAAGATCTATCTCTCTTTCTCTTCCCATATCTCTATAATATCTCCCCATATGTACTTCTCCCTACCTCTCTATATATATCTCCCTCTCTCTACCTCTCTCTATATAACTTCCTATCTCTATCTTTCTATCCCTCCATCTATCCCTCTCATTCTCTCCCTCTCTCTTTGTATCCCCCTCTTTCTATCTCTATTTCTCTCTCCCTCTCTCTCCATTTCCATCTCCATCTCCATCTCTACCTTCCTCTCTATCTCTCTCCCTATCTCTATCTCCTTACCTCTCCTTACATCTCTTTCTCTCTTTCCCCTCTATCTTTCCCACTATATATATCTCTATCTCTCCCTCTTTATCTCCCTCTCTCCCTCTCTCCCTATCACTCTCTCTTTCTATATTTCTCAACTTCTCTATCCTCCCTCCCTCTCTATCTATTTATATATATCTCTCTATCTCTCTCCCTTTGAGCTATTAATTTTCTATATCATCTGGACTTTATCTCTCACTCTTGCCCTCTCTATTTCTATCTTTCTATCTCTCCCTCTTCTAGTCTATTTATAACTCATTATCTCTCTCTTTCTTATTTACTCCATCTCTCCCTCCATCTCTCCTACTCTCTCTATCCATCTCCCCCTCTTTCATCAACTCCCTCTTTCTATCTCTATCTCTCCCTCCCTCTTCCTCTCTCCTTTCATCTCTTCGTTTATATTTATCTCTCTCTATGTCTTTGTCTCTCTCTCCATCTCTCCCTCTCTATCTTTCCCAATTTATATTTATCTCTCTATCTTTCCTTTATATCCCTATTTTCTCTCTCCCTCTCTCTCTCCCTCTCCCTATCACTTCCTCTTTCTATATCTCTCAAATTATCTCTCCTATCTCTATTTCTCTCCCTCCATCGACCTCCCTCTCTATCTATTTATACATATATATCTCCCTCTCTATCTCTCTCCATATCTCTCTTACTCATACACACACTCCTTGTTTCTCTCTCCCTATCTCTAGCTCTATATCTATCTCTACCTCTCCATACTTAAATTCTTACATATCTTTCTCTATCTCTATCTCATTATCTCTCCATCTCTCTTTACCCCTATATCTTTCCCTCTCTCTACCCCTCTCTATATATCACTTCCTATCTCTATATTTATATTTCTATCTCTCCCTCTCTCATTCTCTCCATCTCTACCCCTATTTATATTTTTACCTATTATGGATCTATATCTATTCCTTTGTCCTCTCTTTATCTCTCCCTCACCATATCCCTCTCCTCAATCTCCATCTCTATCTCTAACTTCCTCTTTATCTCTATCTCCTTAATCCCCCTCCCTCTCTCTCTCTCTCTCCCATATCTCTCCCTCTTTCTGTCCATATATCTCTATCTCTCCCTCTCTCCCTATTTCAAACATATCATTAGCCTTATTGGTAACAGAGCCTTATTATCTTCCTGATCCAAAGGTTTTGTTTTAGTTGTGTTTGGATCGCTGTAAGTAGATGCATATTTGATGTGAAGCTGTCACTTCTCCATTGAGACCTTTGTTGCACAATCAAAATCATTTTTTGAATAGCCTACCAATTGACCTCATGTATACTACACAAATGTATGTAAACAATAAACCAAAAAATTCCCTAATTGACCATCCACACTTCTTCGGTGTACCCATTGCACACCAATGTGCGACTGCTAGTTATTTTAATCATAATCTCTCATATCTTCTCTATTTCATCTTTTCAATAAATTAAAATGATCTCAAATATAACTAAAAAGATATATTTATTGACCCACAATCTTTTAAATAGAAATACTGTCATTTATTAGTTAGGACAATAAATAGAATTAAAAAGTGACATGAAAATTTGCACTATTAACTTTTTTATAGTCAAAATAAAATAGTTAAAAGATTTTATAGTTTACATCTCGCTAATATTACTATTCACAATTGTTATCCAATAGAATGAGATAAATTAGTTTTAGTATTTAATAAAAAAATTGAGGAAAGCATACATTAAAAAAATTGGTCAAACTATTTTAATTCTATCATCTCATTATTAATTCATTTGTTGACAACTAATAAGTTGAATGAATGTATTAGTATTCCAATCTCTCGCACAAACTAATAATAAAAATGATACCTATTCCTACCTCACCACCGAATTCCTATCTCACCACGTAAGTAATAAAAATGATACTTATTCTTATCTCTACACCAAAATACCAAAATAAGTAATAAAAATGATACTTATTCTTATCTCTACACCAAACTAATAATAAAAATGATACCTAATATTCCAAAAAAAAAACAAAAAGAAGAGAAGAGAGCCTCCCTAACAATGTTAATCAGACTAAGATGCATTAGCTATGCTTTTTCAAAACTATCTTACCTAATTAAGAATAGACTACATTTTTATCTTTCCTAAACTCTCTATAAATAATATAAATGACACCTTATATTCCACACCGGAAAAAATGAAATCCTCCCTAACGGGCAAGATTAAGATTCGTCATCTTTTGTGGTTGAAATAAACGCATTTACCAAAAAACACAAGAAAAACAAATCCCTATTATCGATATGAGTAAAAACGGGCAGGAGGACGGCCCGGGCCCCACCCACCGACATCATAGTCGCTGGACTCATTGAAATCAGTGTCCTCCCATGTGTTGCATAATATTTTTTTCATTATTTTACTCATTCCAGACTCCATTTATTTTAGTAAAGGCATTTTCGTACGAATACGATCCACTCCCGTTGTTTCCTTGCAATTTTTCCAGCGACAATTCCTTTTCAATCATTGTCTTCATTAGTATTCTGAGGTCCTCCATATCTTGATAAATCTGAAGCCTTTAGATTTCTGATCCTTCGATGTCTGAAAATGGAGATATCTTTGCTTGGTTGCAGAAGTTCCTGCAACTAAAACTCATGGCTTAGATTGTGGGTTCAGAGTTAGAAACTTTCGGATACGGTTTTATTTTGTTTTTGTTTTTCTCCAAAAGCAGCGAGCAGAATTGCTACAATAAATGCTGATTTCAAGGGTTTTGAAGTCCTGGGCTCGGCAATTCGTGGCATGTATGGGGTGCGTATTCCGTTCATTTCATTTATGTTGATGATTTTCTATGGCATAGATGATTTCTTTTCCAGGTTTTCTGTGTTGTTTGTGTGATATTCTGAACATGATCCCTTGCCCAGACTGTCAAATGTTTACACCCATGTTTCTAATTAAATTTGGGGTAAAGTAACTTTTGAGCTGTACATTTAGGCGACTGTCTTTACGGAATCAGACTTGGAATGCTAATGAACAGCTGTAATTATTTTAGCTTTCAATTAGGAAAAACAAAAGAGATAAAAGGGTTTGATGGGTTATAATACATGTCAAAATCAAGGGGTGGGCAGAACAATTGCAATTTTTCCTTTTTGTTTGCTATATCTGCGATGAATGAATGAAAAGTTTTTAGTTGTAGAAACAAAATTTTATCGTCGTAGAAACAATTCCAAAATGCACAATTTTTAGGCATAGCAGCCTTGAGGAAAAATGCATTTATAAGAAGCTTTTGGGAATGACCTTTTTCTGGATTTTTTTCAGGCGAGGTTATTCCTGCTTGTAACCCCCTAATGGATTAGCTTGGACTACATTCTCATGAATTTAAACATTGGGGTACACCCTTAATTTCTACACCATAGCCTTAGTCAGTGGGTTTACATGGACCATACCCATAATTGCTATATTAAAACCTTACCAACAAGTTTGAGTTTGAGCTATGGTTTAATAATTTATTGTAATGATTGGATTTGAAACAGTGTCATAGGTTCAGTACAATTACACCCCAACACCTGTGAGTTGAATATAACACATTTGTAAATATTGTTTATACTCATAGTCATGACTCATAACTGTTACACTACAACCTTGCTACATATCTGATTAAGATATGAACTGCTTAATTGAGATCGAGTTATGAGTTGCCTTTTTGGAGTTAATGCCAGCCTAATTGTTGTGAGGTAATTTGTACCTATATCATGCCTATATCATGCTCTTGCAGCCTCCCCATCTTATCATTACACGCCAATTCCTGGGAGTTGAACAGAACAAATTTGAAAACTAATGTTAGAACCCCACTACAGGTCCAAGTGAGTTCGAGTTTGCTTTATTCTGATTGAGTTATGAACCTCCTTATTCTGGAATAGTTCTGGACTGTGATATTGCAATGAGGAGACTGAAACTGTGTCATGCTGTTAGATTTCCTCTGCTTAACATTGCGTTGGAATTCATAGGAATTGAATTGAACAAACTTGAAGATTACGGAACTTCAATATTCAGAGCTTATTGACCATAGACTTTACGTATTAGGGTTTTATGTGTAGAAGTATTGTTCTTTGAGTAGAGGGCTTCCTTGCATGATAGGGTGTAAATTTAGAGGCAAGTTATGTGATGGATTGCAGATTGTTGTAGTCTGTAAACATGCCACAACTTTATGAATTTTTTTAAATGTGAGCTTTTACAATCTTATGCTATTGCAAATGGTCTTTAACGGGAAGAGTTTGCTCCTTTAACCACATGCATATAATGTGTTATTTTAGAAGTAATAGTGACTTTCGACTATTAGTAGATAAGTTCTTCAAACTGCAAATGCAACAGAGTTTTGAGTGATCCCATCCAGCAGCTCAGATATATTGTGTACATTTAATCTCTAATCAAAGTGATCAATATAATCAAACAAAGCAACGTATGCTTGGTTTGTAGACGTGGAGCTTGCTGAATTGGCCAGCTTTTAACATTGGGGGCAGATAAATGAGACCATTTTGCTTCATATTTGTTCATTCATTACAAAATTATATTGGCTTCCCAACCTGAATACTTCCATTTCTGGTAACTTTGGGATTGGGTGCATGAGGTAAGCAAAGCATGACCTTCAGATATTCCTGGGATAACAGCCTATCAGTACCAATTTTCTAAATGGCCAGCACTTCCTTCCTCAATTTATTTCACTAGAGTAACTAAAAATATTACTCGAGTTATTGGTGACCTTAGTTGTGTAGGGGGGATATGGCATAGTATAAGTATATCCATTTGTTTAGAGTTAAAACATGTTCTAGCTTGTTTCTTTGTGCATGTAATTGGGATTATCATGTCTACCTTAGCTTTGATTGTTTGAGTGCTTTAGCTTTTAGTCACTTTTTAGCTTTTAGGGTTCTTTTTAATCCCAGTACTGTAATATTCAAACTAGAGATTCTTACATGTCTTTCTAACCCTGTTCCAGTAATGTTCTCATCAGTGTTCTTTTTCTTGGCCCTGATGAAACAACATCAAACAATTACAGCTTTTCTGGGAATGGCTAGGGTGTTCTGGGTACATTTTCTACAAATTCACTGTTTCATATCTGTTTCCTATTCCTTTCACTGTGACTCCTTCAGTCTTATCATCAAAAGTTTTTAAAATAAAGATGGAACCTTAGCTGCCCCGTCTTTTAGAAACCCCATTTTACTCTTTCATTCCCGTTTCTGTGTATCATTAATTTTATTTAAATATTATAAATTTGGGCTATCATTGTTAAAGAGTTTTACATATGGTATGCGGATTGATAAACTCCATATACCTTTGCTAAATTACTAAATTGTGGTCAATTATTCTTTGTGTATTAATCTGTTTCAAATTTAGTGCTAACTTGTGGAAGTCATGCAATATTTGCTTGCAAGTTTTCTACTATTTCTTCTGGTTTGTACCAATGTTTCTACAGCGCCTTTTGTATGCCTACGTATTTTTACCCCTCCTTTGACTCTTCTGCTATCGGTTTTCTAATCTTATTTGCTGCTCTTTTATTAATCCTACTTTGCAACAGAGCAGTGGTTGTCTTGGAGGCTGTGCAAGACCAACACCAATTATTGCTGTGGATGAGCCCTCAAAGAGATTGAAAATTCAGGGACAAAGTGTGAAGGGACCTAGTTTCTCTGACGATTTCTGGAGTACAAGTACTAATGAGATGGACAATAGCACAGCACCATCACAGAGAAGCGTGTCATCAATAAGTGTATCAAACCCAAATACTGATATCCGTGGAACAAATTCTAACTCAAATAACACTGAGTTTGTCAACCATGGTAAATGTTATTATTTTTTCCAAATCATTTAATTTTGAAAACTGATTGTCTACTCAAAGCTAGTTTTGTGGCTGTGGACAATATTGTAAAACTATAATGGTATTATGCTACATGCTTCTGTTTTTTAATATAATTTTCTGTTTTATGTTTGTCCTGATCCTTCATTAGCTCTCATCTTGTGGAATGAAATGAGGCGGCAATGGGTTGGAGATCGACCTCGGAATCAGCCCCGGCAGCCACGTGAACCTGTTCTAAGGTATCTTATAATGCTTGTAGATTCATGACAATAATGGCCCTTGTTAGAGATCAATCTCTATATTGGCTGAGGTTTTAGAATAAGCATGTAGTTGTTCCCTTTCTTCCATCTTAATGTTGTTGCTAATGTTGCCTCTACGGTGATGATTCTAGTTGGACTGCATCTTACGACAGTTTGCTTGGAAGCCATAGGCCATTCCCACAAGCTGTCCCTCTGCCGGTAAGTTTAGCATAATATATCCTTGTGCCAAACGCTTTTAGCAAATATCAAACTCTGTGAAATGGATGTAATTAGATATGTTGTTTAATTTTACCTATTTTGTTGCAGGAGATGGTTGAATTTCTTGTAGATGTTTGGGAACAAGAAGGATTGTATGATTAAGGTTGACGCTCTGGAAACTTGAATATTTGAAATACATGGAGATAAATAATTAACATATTTCCTGTTTAAGAAGCCATGCCAGGTTATGGGCTTGTTAGATCATTAACATTAAGGATCTCCACATGCCAGACCAATGGTATGCAGATGACAGAGTAATCTTGTCAGCATTATCTCAAGGGTGAATCTTGTTATTGTGACTTAATTTTTGTGCTTTAAACTCTTGAACAAGTGCAAACTGCAAATTAATTAATGGTAATTGCTGGTAGAGTTTTCTTACGGTCAAAAGATCTGTAAGAACCAAGTTTCTAAAGTATTGAGGATTAATCTTGGCTAAATTGTAAACAAGCTCAAAAGGCAATGCCAACAGATGCTTTAAGTTCGACGAGTGTGTATTCATGAAATATATTTCTTCAATTTAACTAAGTTCGACGAGTGTGTATTCATGAAATATATTTCTTCAATTTAACTATGTAACCAATTCGTCCCTGCCATGCCTGGATCCGAGTCCAGTTCGGATTTGGGGTCAATATGCCAGGGGATTATGTCAGGGCGTGTGCAGATGACTGTGGGTTCGTCCCAGACAAACCCTGACGAACCCATGGAGAACCCGGCCGAACCCGACGGCATCCAAAAACGAACCTTTGCAGAAAAGCGATTTTTTGTTTTTTTTTCAATTTTTTTTATTTCATTTTTCTAACCCTTAAACTGTTCTCCTCTCGACGCGCTTGAGATTTATGGCAGACTGCATGGTCTAGGCCAAAGGGAAGTAGACGGCTTGGGAAAGAAGCGGAAGGGTGGTTCTGCTATTAATAATTATTCCACCGTTTCCATTGGCCCCTATATTTAAAGTTCCGCCAGGAACATTTAGTGGTTTTCATTCCCACCGTGATTCTGGTAAAGGGAATTTAATAAAAGAGCAGCAGCCGTGCGTTATGTATTAAGTACTTATTCTGCACGCAACCTTAAAGGGAAATCCTGGCAGAGAATGAATGCCGCGATTCTGCTTGCATCTCCGCTGCCGACAATTCGCCAACGGCAAAGTTATGTTTTCTTCATCCGACCATGTTTATCCATAATTTATTCTTTATGGTATATGTTTTAAGTTTTAACTCTTATTCGAATAAGACAATACCCTAGCATATAAAATATAACGAATATAATAATAGTTTTAATAGTTTTAATTTTAATATTATATAAATTCAATTCAATGTTTTTAATTTTTTATATAATGATATATTTATGAACTTAATTTCTATACCTATGCTAAATTATGTGTATTTTTATTATTTTTATATCCTTTGTACAGATGAAAGCAACCCTGATTGTTTTATTTTCACCAAACCCTACCCTAAACTGGAACTGAAACCTGAACCGGCTACTTAGCAATTTAATTGAAGTATAAATAGAATTACTAATCATAGGATATACATGCCATTGATATTTTGTGGCATTTAACGTTACAAGGCAAAACAAGATGGAATTTAAAAGTACAATACATACAAAATTCTGTCAAATTTGTGGCATGCCATTAAATGTTGGTTACAGCAGCCTTTTTTGTTTAATGGAGCAAAGAGAAATATTTGTGGAATTTAGTGTCTCTTTAAAAAAATTGGTAATTGCCCTATTGTGCTTTGTATTAGATTAATAATAAGATATCTTAGGACAATTAATAATTGTTTGACTAAAGGCTAATTTGGGTAGCTTGTTGAAACCAAGTTCATGTTGTCATTTGTCATTCTGTGTAGATGGTTACACAGGTATTCTGTTCGTTATACTATTGTGAGCTTATATAAAGTGGCATAATGTAATGAAGTATTATGGCCTGTGCAATCATCTTATATGGTATCATAGCCTTCCATTCATTCATGGCATAAAGATCAGATTGAAGAGGAGGTGTGTTTTGAAGACAGATTGTTGTGTAGATTTGTGGGCAGCATTTGATTGATTGAGAAGCTGCAGGGGAAGGTGTGAGATCGTGTGAGATCTGCCCAGATCAGGTAGAAGCAGTAAAGCATTTGAACCTGTGTCAGGGAAAGTTATAGTTATTGTGCAAGTGTTTGAACCTCTGTGTGGGTAAGTTTAGGTTATTGTGAGAGGTGTGGACATTTTCTGCCTCTCAATTAACACGCACAGGAGGGATTCACACAGCATGGTTAGATCATGTTGGTTTTCATAAGAACTGCAACGTGAGTGTGATTGGAAGAAGCTTGGGGTGTTAGTGTTGCAGCTGCCAACAAAGGAGGGAGTTTTTATGCTTTAGTTTGGCTGCAAACAAGGTTGGTGTGGCACTGCACTTTGTATGCAGCTTGTTAAATCTAGTTTCAAATTTGTGAAGGGCAACTCTTCTGAATTCACCATCAAGAGACAGTCAGCAAATTAAAGTATCTCCTTTATATTAATGCATTTTGATTAAAGTTAACACTTAGAAATTTAAAAGTCAATTGTTTTGTTGTTAAGGATTTATAAGCATTAAAATGTCACTTTGATGATTGAATGAGAACAAAATAATCTAGTAGTGTGCGAGGCTCTTTGTCCAGGGGAGTTTCAGGCTCAGGTAAAAATGTGAGTCTTTGTTTTAAATATATTGAATTTGTGAAGCTTTTGTCATTAGCTAGTCATTATGGCTAGTATACAAGCCTGACTTTTCTCAAGTCAGAAAATAATCTGGGAAAACTATATCAAGATTCTTGTGTTCTCCACTAATTTGCAGGAAGGATGATCCAATTCTGAATTGTTAATGCAGTTAAAGGATCTCAATGTGCATGTGATGCATATTTGAGAGGTGCTTGATTATTGCTGATTGGCAAGTTACTAAGATTTAAATTTTGGGGAGGTATTTTGAGGAGAGCTCGACTTTATCCATGGTAATGTGGGTGAAATATGTGACCTGTGTAGAACACTATTCATTATCATCTAGTGATGTTATCATAGGAGCTATATCAAAGAGAATGATTTGTGAGCTTATTCCAAAGTATGAAATTTGAGTATGGTAGCTGTTGTAACTAGGATTTGCACTTGATGTTCTATGTTATGTCGATAGGTTTGACAAGTTAAAGGTAATTGTTAATTACTTTTAAAAATATAATGAAACCTAAATAAAATAGTTTTGCGAGTAGGATAGAGGAGAGGGTCCAGTACCTAAGCATATTCTAATAGTTGTTATAGCATTTGTTGATTTAATGCTCAATATTTTTATTAACAATATTGAACCAATAGTTGTGACTCTAAAGTTGTTAGTGTTGATGATTACTCATAATTGAATGAAATGTATTCCTTAGATCTAAAAAGCAACAAATCATGTGATGTCACATTAGTGCAAGCAATAAAACATGACTTAGTGCACAACTATCGGTCTCACTTTTTTTTTTTTGATCTTTTTGGACATCTCGACAAAACGCATGTTGATGTGGTATCATATTTGATGATGTGGCCTTGAAACCTTAGTTATAAGTAGGGGACTTGCCAAGTAAGTTGCTATAAAAAAATTAGGAGTGATCTGAAATTTCCACGTAAGATTTTGAGAAGCACGAAGTTAGGGTGCTCAACTATCAGGTCGTTTTCCCTAGACATATTAAATATAACTAAATAATTTATTTGAATTGATGGCTTATAAATGTGTACTTTATACATAGTGAGGAGTACAAAAAGGATATTTTAAGAGGGTGGTTGCTTTTCTAAAAATGTGTACTTTATACATACGAAGGAGTACACAATTTAAAATGGTGCATGCTCATCAAAATCTATTTGAAGAGGGTTGTTTTTCTAAATTGTGTACTTTATGCGTAGTGAGGAGTACAAAAAGTTCAAAATGGTGCATGCTCATCAAAATCTATTATAAGAGTTGGTGGTTGTTTTTCTAGTCAATATCAAACCTTTATTGTCGAAGAGTAACAAAATGAAATTTAATCATCATAATTATACACATTTGTGATCAAAATTATTCATTGTTTTCACAAATACTAATCTCTTCTCTTAATCTAGTGTAATAGTAGTTAAGTGGAACGATTTTAATGACATCATTGCATAAAATTCTTAATAAATTAGAAAATTGTCATTTCTGTCTTATGTTCAATTATTTCTTTAATAGTAGTTTCCTTGGTTTGGAATGTACATAGATTATGCATATGATTGATCTACATAATGATGATGGGTGAAGAATATCTAATGCAATAGTAGTTAATGAAAGGATTTTAATGGCATCCTTGCATAAAATTCTTAATAATTTAGAAAAATGTCATTTTATCTTAAATGTTCAATTATTTCTTTAATAGTAGTTTCCATGGTACATATGTTATGCATATGATTGATCTACACAATGATGATCGGTGAAGAATGAGTGGTTTCTCCAACAAGAAATTCAAGAATGGGTGCTTATGAGGAGATCACTACCCACCCTTTGTCTTCACAACATTCCCTAATGGGTGGGATTAGTGAAACCCTTGTACCTCAATAGATACATAATATTTGTATTATATTTTGACAAGATCAGATTTCGTCATCTATAATTATTTTCTTGTGTCTTGCCCATTCGCTTGTTCAATTCGGGTTTCAACATTCTAGTTGTAATTACCTCCATCTTATAATAACAAAATTGTTTATTATTTATCATTCTATATCAAAATTAAATTAAAAAATTGTAACATTTTATGATGCAATGGTAAGGCTTGTTGACCATTTATCTATTCAGTGGCAATGACCCTCAAAATTTTGCAAGCTATTAACCTTTCAAATTTTAATAATAGTTTAATATGAATTGAATACTTAAATGTTGTACAATTATTAAAAAATTGGTGTGTAGCAAAGTTTATGTGAGTTATAAGTTATCTCATAAATAATTAGATTTTTATTTTCATCTATATATACACCCAACTTTGTTGTAGAGAAAGGAAAAAATGAAAGGTTAGATGCAAACAATTTTTAGCAACCTCCACATATCTCTATGAAAATGTAGATATAGCTTTCTCAAAGAAACTTTGGATTGACCAATCTAAATGTTTAAGTATATTTATATATTAATTTAAAATCATATTTTACAATAATTTAATATTAATTTTTATAATATTTATGATATATTATTTTAATTTCTATTTATTAATTTAATAACAAATCTTAAAAAAAAAAGAAGGAAATTGTAGAGGATGTATACAAACAAAAGTTATTATACAATTCATGTTCATTCAATGAGACACAATTTTTTGATCACGAATCCACTTTCCATTGGCATAAACAAACCAAGGCAAGAGGTATCTCAACTAACCCCTATGTTAGCTCCTACTCATGTAACACAAGCAACATAACTTTTATGCCTCCCTTGGCTCCATCATACAACATGATGAGCCTACATCAATTAGGTGGGATGCCCACCACTCAAAATATAAACTAAACAATTCCACTAGGTTTTCAATCCCTAATCACCTCTTCAAAACCACCTATTATTCCATAGATATCATAACCAAACATACATTTTGAAGTTCAAACCACACAAGGTCCACTCACATGGCTCATGTTTGGAGGGATCCCTCCTTGCATGCATAACCCATTTTCGGGACATACCTCAAATGTCTAAATGAGCACTTAGATCATATGATTTGTAACATGGTGTTTTCACATCCACTCCTTGAATTACCTAACTTTAAAGGGGTAGGAGATCCCAACTCCCACATTAAATTTTACACCACAATTGTTTGGGAACTCTTTCCCTAGGATGGAGTCATTTCAAGAATCTCCTTAAGAACTTTGGAGGGGATAGCCCTATGCTTTTATTAAAGACTTCTAGAGACATCAATTATTTTTGGCAACTCCTTGGTGAGTTTGTTGCCACATTTGACATGAACAAACTAGTAAAAATAGGGATTAGAGATTTCGTAAGTGTCAAACAACAAGCCAACAAGTTAGTTGTTCACTTCATGATATGATGGAGATAAGTTATTTATTCATCTACAAGTGTGTCAAACATGGATCACAAGGAATTTTATGATTTTTTCTTGCATTCCTCAAACAAGTATACATGTGAGGAGGTATAAAATATCCCTTATAGATCATATGAAGAGGCTCTCAAAAGTGTTCCTGACGATTGACCAAGCCATAATTGATAATGGAAGGAAAAAATTAAAAGTCAATAGAAGATTGGTGACTCAAAATAAAAATAAAAACATTAACCCCTCAACATCCGAAATCTTAAAGAAAAAATGAAATACTAAGATTGAAAGAGTTATAGATGCACCATCACCTAATAATGGAAACAACTACGATTACAAAAGAAATATATATGGTGGCAACTACAACTACTTAAAATTAGGGAATTAAAACATCAATGCCATTAAATATCACCCCAAAAATAATTATAATTAAAAAATAAGCAAAAAATGATTGTACATGTGACAATAAATAATATGATCCATATGATGGCCTTGGGATTTTGAACCCAATAAATTATACCTTTTCCATATGAGAAAGGGGCATGCTACTAGAAGATCTTGGGAGAATAATCAATTTATATTAAACCTCCCATAAGGAAAATAATGTCTATTTATCATATGCTCCTCCTCCCTCTAGAAAATCAAAACTATAATTGCTAGAAGTCAATCTCCCCTCAAAATTCAAACTTGAGGACTACCAAGTCCCTTTTCTATTACATTAGTACATGAATGATTCCAACTAGCCTAATTATTCTAACCAAGCTACATCAAGATCAACCATTGCTATCTCATTAGAGGAATCAAACATCCCCATTAGTTGGGAATGAGAGGAGAAAATAAAATTCTTAGATTAATTTAAATTCAAATGGGGACATCTGGGAGAACCATGCAATCCCTAAAAATGAATATTATAAACATATTGTCTTAGTAGCAGACTCCACAACAAGTCCCATTAATCCATACAACTTGATTGAGGACCTCAAGAAGACATTCACTGCCTTGGAATATCACCCTTTAGAGTATTTATATTTGCATGATTCTTCTCCCCTTTTCATCCCCAAAGCAGTAGGTTGGTGAATTACTACACAAAGTTCTAGCTTCTAAAATGCTAGAGGTTGCTTCACATGCCCCATCCCTCATTTATGAAATTTCCCATTGTTGGTATATATTTTCTTGTGTCAATGTAAATTCCTAGATCAATAGTTTTTATAGCATGCCCAACAAGACCCAAGAAAATCTAGCACAATTTGGATAGATTCATAGATTTTCTCTTTACAAGATCTCCTATTTTATTAACAAGAGGCCTATAACTAGATCTTTTGTGGCTAACCAGATCCCAATACTCTAATTCCACCTTTGGTTATTCCTCTGAGGAAAATATTTTTCCTTCTAAATCCTCTATCATCTCCACCCTCTTTGATGGAAAACCCAAGAGCTCCAAGAAACTTAATAAATTGGACTAGTGGTAGTCATTTGATTCCACCAACTCCTCTAGCCACATGGGACCCCATTCTTATGAATTCCATCAAATATTTACCAATTTTCATGGGAGAATATTTTAAAACTCCCATAGAACATTTATAAGATGTCACATATATCTAAAATTTGCATTATATTACCCAACATAATATTGTACTAAGATTTATCATTGCTTCCTTCAAGGGAAAAGAACTAGTCTAATATAGATCTCTAGCCCCAAAATTCCATAGCTACTTCGGATCGACTAAGAGACACCATCTTCAATAATTTCAAAGAAAAGGAAGACATATTTTTGTTGTTGTTGTTGTAGTGTATCATATTAAGAGAGATCCTCAAGAAATATTTATTGAATTCAATACTAATTTTCACAAAATTTGGGAAGAATACCCATTTTTGCATGCCCTCCAATGGAGATTTACTTTGTCTCATATCTTAATGCATTCAATTCTGATATATCTATGATGATTTAGTCGCTTAGAGGGTAGACTCTACTTGTGGAGTGTGAATTGGTAGCCAAGATGGGGAACAACTTGACAAATATTGGGAGACTTCCTTCTAGACCATTGGTTCCTTTGTTATTTAAGTTCTCACTTCTACCTCAAGAGGAGATGGCCTATCAACCACTAGGGATGTATCAAATTCCTCCTTCCATATATTTCTATCCATCAAGCCATGCATCATTAACATCCAATTCTTCTAAGATGGATGACATGAAGAGCATATTTCTTTACTTATCAAATAAAATCATAAACCTAAAAAGAAAATAAGTGGCATTTCCAAAGAATTCATGTCAAAGAAATCAAGGTGACAAACTGTCGTGAGGTTCTATTGCTTTAGTTGAAAATGTATCAATTATATCAACTAGGTAGTGTTCGAAGGTTGTATGCAATAGGGGACATCTTGGCTATCTCTCTTAGATTTTCTGAATTCTTGAAATGGTTACAAACAAAAATTTAACTAGAAAGCAATTAAACTAGAAAGCATGAGATTGTTAAACTAGGAAGCATATAAATTACCTAAGAAGAAACACTTGCAGTAAAATTGTAAAATTTAAATGAAAACAACTAATTGCTGACAGAAAGTAAAGTTGACAATTTGTAACTAACAACAAGAGTGGGTGCTCCAGAATTTCAAATGAACAGAACTTAAAGATTGCAAACTTGAAGCTATGACCTGTAGGAACAATTGGCAGAGCTCGACACACAAATAACATTCATCCAAATTTATCATGTGCAAAATAAAAGTAACATTATTAACAAAAGAAATACTTATCTATCTACTCTACGAGATCCCTTGAGTGGCAAGCTCTTGGGCGTTCCTACGCTTAACTCAAATCATATGTACTTTCACATCTTCAAAATGAATTCATCCATGATACCTTCATTACTCAAAATGATTGACTCAGAATAGGTTTGGCAATATTTATTTATTCATGTAAAAGTGTAACACAAAGACATAGTTCAAGGCATATCATAATAGCATAACGGTATCACATATGCATGTTTCTAGCGGTTACATATATATACTATACTACTAACAAAATCCTAAATTTCAGATGGTGGAAGATCACCATTGAAAAAGTTTTTTAACAGAATTTCAACTAACCAACTAACTGAGGTCCATAACATAAAACATATCAAAGGCTCAGAGTGGAGCCGTAAATTTTTTAAACAAAAATTTAACATAAAGCATTTAAAATGACTTGTTCCACTATGCACTCCTAAATTTCTGGTGCCTAGACTTTTGGCGCTCTATCTTCAACTGCTTGAAGTCCACTTAAAGTCCACTCGGTCGTGCATAATGTCTTGTATAATGACTCAAATTTATACCATTATATCAACGTTAGTCAACGAATTTCAATCGATAAATAGGAAATAAAGATTTATACATCTTTTTACAAAAAGTAAGCAATTATTAATCCTAAAAATAAACAACTGGTAGAGCTAAAGTGATTGGTAAGAACAACAAAGGGTTTTATCTTATTATAATTATGAGGTTATTTATACCTCATCACAAGGCACATAACCCTCATATTCACCAAATAGATAATAGAATTAATATTATTGAATCTCGAGACAATAATCCACACAACCTTTGAATCAATTATGCATGTAACAATACCATTGCAATAGATCCCACCAAATTTGGTGCAAGATATAATTCTTGGATAAAATAATGTAGTAGAAGATGTCAACATGTGCTAATTTATGTGTAATGCAATGCATAGTTCTAGGGATTGTCCAAGAGGAAATATGAAAGAAAATGTGGTTGAGAAAAGAAAAGTAGCTACTTCAATGCTTGGGATACTATCACTTGAAGGTCCATATCAATCACCAATATTTTAGAATGTAGTTTTAATTGCTCAAATGCAAGGGATGTCCTTGTAACAAGAAGAAGAAATAGCCTCAAACTAGGCACTATTTTCTTGGGTTGAAGAGGACATCAAAGCATCCAAAAGTTGAAGAAGAATAAAATAGCTTCATATTATATCAAATCATCCTAGGTGCAGTCTAAATAATTCACAAGATCAAAGAATGTGACATTGGAGAATCAAGGTTTTGAAGTGTCACTAGAACTTGTAATCTATCTAGTCATGAATTTCTCAAACAAAGCTTACTAGAGATATGAAACTATAAGCATTGGTCATCAACCTTGGGTCATGAAATAAAAACATATCATTCGTACTAATGGTACTATTGAGAGGATAAAATATCAAGCTAATCTAGATTATGATGGGAAGATCCAAGTTCCAAGTCCACTCAACATAATCAAGCAATTGCATAAAATGAATGCCAATGTGTTGTTATGGGAAGTTTTTCCCATTCCTAAAAAGATAAACCTTCTCCAAGAAGCTCTAAAGGGACAAGAAAATTTGACTAAGAAAATCACTCTAGCTATAAACTTTACAAATCAAAAAATGTAGTGATAACTAATGCACCAACCACATTCTATTACTTGACTAATGAGGTGAATACAATAAATCCAATGCCATTTTATTTAACACTCATTATTGGAACAAAATTGTTACATGATGCTATGATATATTTTGGTGTCAGTACTACTATCATGCCTAAGAAAATTGCTAATGCACTAGAACTCTCATAAGAGCCTATAAGAATAGAATCATGCAGTTAGATGTGAAGAAAATATAGATAATGGGTACCATAAAGGATCTTATCCTTACTTTATATTCTTGTCCAGATATCACAATCCCACAAGATGTAGTGATAGTTGGCATTCCACCAACATTTGATCTATGCCTATCTAGAGAGTTCACCACAAAAGGTGGTTTCTACCTCTCTAGACTAGACATATCTAATTATAAGGTCTAGTATAAGTCTAAGTTAAAGGTCCTATATGAGCCTATATTAAAGGAGCACATCACCCATGAGGTAATGATGAATTTTGAACCAACTCATACTGTGATCACAAAATAAGAGAAAGCTAATTTTCAACTCATAAAGATGAAGTAAATTATATATAATCCTAAAATCAAGTAGAAACTTAAATGTTTAAAGGATTAGAGTAGGACCCATATGAGAAATTTGATCCCATGGGCCTTAGAACTTATATTGTGTATGATGAAGATCAAGAAATATAGGGTAAATAATCTTTTGGATCTATATTAGATTGAATTTCCTAAGGCACATGAACATATGCCTCAAAACTAAATATATTTAAATATGGAGTTGAAGGCTTTCTACCTATCCACACTTCATAAGGAATTTTATAAACAAGAGATGGACAAGGAGGTTGATTAATCAAATAACAAGTAATCCTTGCAGTCTCTACCCATAAGTATTGATCTAGCTACATGCCATTTAGCATACTTTTAGCTCTTTTTATTAAGGTTTGATTCATCCTTTCCACTACCCCATTTTGTTGGGGAGTGTAAGTTTAGTCTTCTACTAAAAATACCTACATATTTACAAAATTTATCAAATTTTGTGTAAAAGTATTTCCCACCATTATCAAATCTCAACACCCTTATCTTATAATCTATTTACTTTTAACAAGGCTTTAAATTATTTAAACTTAGTGAAAACTTTCTATTTATAATATATAAAATAAATCCAAGAGTATCAAGAGACATTATTAATGAATGTGGCATACTAATGATATTTATCCATAGAGCCAACATCCATTGGATCAAATACATCTAAATGAATGATTTCTAATAATCTCTTAGCTCTATTTCTTCCAACATGAAATGAATATCGTTTCTTCTATTTTATAAACACGTAATGCTCATTAAATAAATTTTACCAAAAAATAATCAGAAAAACCATGAATATTTTTTTTATTATTAATGATGGTCTTAAGACCTTTTTAACTTATGTGACCAAAATATTGGTGCCACAACATACATGCATTTTTAGTTCCAACTACATTAAAAAATTATTAAAAAAGATGGGGCTTTAATCCCAGACAAAGTCCCATTTTTAGATCCTCTAGCAATCATCAAACCCCTCTTACCAACTTGCAACCAAACTTGTTAAATTTCACATGTTCTCTAGAATCATTTAATTTAGATACAAAAGTAAATTTCTTGTAAGACCTAGAATATAAAAAAATATGATTAAGGGTTTTAACCCTTCCATCATTAGAACACAATTTTACCTTTCCCTTACCAACAATATGCTTGGTGCTATTGTCTCCAAGGAAAATCTATCTTTCATCATACAATGTGTAGAAAAAGACTCCTTGTGAGTATTCATATGATAGGAGCAACCTAAATCAATAAGCCAAGACTCATCACTTATAGTATTATCAAAATAAATAAATCGTCATTGTTACTATCATAAAAGGAATTTTCTATAGAGGAACCTAAACCCTTTTTATCATTTCTACATTCCTCCTTCACATGTACACTTTTACTATAGTTCCAACACTTTACTCTACTCTTCCCTAGGATTTTAGAACATTATTTAAACTTAGATCTATCTTTCTTCTTATCCCCTTTAAGCCCTCCTTTTTATTTGGCCCTTCCTCATACATGCAAAGCATCTTTAGAGCCTTCATTAATTGATTTTCTTCTTATTTCCTCTAAAAGGAGAGTAGTAATAAGATTGTCCACTTTCAACTCTACACCACTACCACTAAAGACAATTATTATATTTTCCAAAGTATTAGGTAAAGAAGTAATAAGATGCATTTATCTTCCTCATCCAACTTAACATATAGAGAAACAAGATGACTTACAATAAAATTAAAACATTCAAATGGTCTACAATATAATCACCATCTTTCATTTCAATGAATATAACTATCTTTTGAGATAAATTATTTATAAGAATTTGATTTGATAGGTATCACCTATCATATTCCATACCATATGTATGATAATATCCTTAGAAACATTCAAGAAAACATAATCTACAAGACACAACCATATGGTTCCTCATGCCTTCTTATCTAGTTTTAACCAATCTTCATCAAACACATCTAATGAATTCTTTTATTTTGAAATGGGTAACCATTGATCTCTTTCTTCAAGGATATTGTCCATATTCAACTTCCACATCTTGTATCAATTACTATTGAATTTCTCAATATCCATATGGGAAGTAGAAGTCATGGTATACAATATTTTAAAAAAAATTACAAAACCATGTGAGAAAGAGGACAAGTATGCATTAATCTTTAAAAAATAGATACATCCACACATTAACATTTTAATCTCTAATTTGAAAATACCTATGTACCTATAATCAATCTTATAAAACTTCTATCTTATGTCTCCAATTTATAAAGAAATGGGAAAGGAATACCACAAATAGTTTCCCAAAATAATGTACCATCAAACCATGGTAAAATAAAAAAAATCCACATCCAAACTAAAGAGGCTCTTTCAAGAATAGTAAATGTGTAGAAATCTAAAAATCATCCACATGTAACCAAATTCAATTTTATCCCATTCCAATACCCTTCTTTTTATCATTTCAATTATTTTATCTTTTTTTTTTCTATTTTATCAACACTCTATTATATCATTACAATTCTTAGTATTATTTGTTTGCAAGTTTTAATCATTTTCAAAGAGATCCCACTAACTTCTATTGGAGGTCTCTACTTTGATACTTGCATTTCCTTATTTGCCACCTCCACTCTATTGCAATTCCTACTTCTAAACTTTGATGTTTTATAAGTAAAGTCTAGTAAATATCCAAAACCCTCCATCGCCTCTATTTTACTGCATCACGTACACTCTATGGTGTGATGCATATGCCTCTCTATTGATGTTACTTCTCTATGCCATATTTTTCATTATTTTATTTAGGGTTAATCATTTTATTAATCATATTTGTAGCCTAAACCCCAATTTGTGTAGCTAAATCTCTATCAAAAATAACTTCTTGTGAAGCTACTAAGATTTTTTATTGTAGATTCACGTGTCCAAGGTTTTATTATTTTGACTAAAGTAGTTACACATTTAATATTTCTAAGGTAAATGAATAATTATTTGTCTTGTTTGTGATACAAGTGATGTGCATGCTCTCTCCTTGCATGAAAGATGACCTTGGTGATTAAAAATGCCACTTTTCCTCTCTTTTCTAACTCTGTTGCAAAAAAATGTATCTTTGGACATTTTTACGCTCATTTGGGTCTTTCTTATGGATGTTGGCCTAGTTTTTCCTAGATTTAATGTTGTATTGTGGTCAACACATTCACATTAGGTCTTGTACCCCTGTGAATCAATAAGAATTCTATGATGTCTTGTAAAAGTGTTGTAATCCACTTTCACACTTTTCTAGGACCCTTTTATTATAATTCACCTAAATAACCTCTTTTTATCACTTACCAAGTCTTATTTCAAAGTGTTCTAACAAAATTTCATGCTTTTCTTGGCTTGTCATCAATAATTTGACCCTTTCTTATGTTTAAATGGCCCATTAATACACTTTTCGGCCCTACTTAAGTGTGTTTCAGATAATAATCTTGTTAAACATCATTAAATACACTTTAATTCTTGACACCCATTAAAATTGCCTTGGTGGGACCAAGTCGCCACCTAGGGTGACTTAGTCCCACTGGGCACAAAAATCAAAATTATTTTAAATTTCTGGTAGGATATTATTCTCTTAACCTTGAGGTCGGCGTGTGATGTGTTATTTTTGGGAAATTTTGTAAAATCAAGTATAAATAAAGGGTTTTCCTCTCATTTTCACCCCCAATTCATTCATACATTAGCATACTTACATTCATTCACTCATTGATCATTCTCAAGCATTCTAGGAACTATCAAGCATACATTAATTGGAGCATCTACTTGCATATCTTCAGATTTCTACATCAAGGGTTTGGTGACTTGTAGCATTGCATGTTGTTCATTCATCATTCTCTTTCCACTTCATTTCATTTTCAAGGGTTTGATTACCAAATTAGGGTTTGACCAAGGCAAACCCCTATTCACTAACCCTTAACCCTTTTCCCCCCCTTTGCATGTGTGTTTTGCAGGTCTTGTATGCATATTTGTCAAAGAGAAAGGTGTTAACAAGTGTCATCATTCCATCAAAGTAATTCAAAGTCAACAAAGCCCTAAAAGAAGCTTGGAGATCATTTACAAACCAATTTCTATAGATTTAGAACCAAACACCTATCAAGAACAAAAGTACAGATTCCTGCCCCGAATTTCTCAAGATTCACAAGTGGACTAAGTCACCATCTATGGCGAATTAGTCCCACTGCCAGGCCTGAAAAGTATTTTCTGCATTTCTGGATACCCTTTGCGCTGAAACCTGTTTCGGCAGAATCTCCCCGAAATAGGACTAAGTCGCCCAGCTTGGCGTAAGTGTCCTAGTTGGCTTCAAAAAAAAAAAAAAGGATTCTAGAGCCTCTCTACATCACATTCCAATTTCTAGGTGCACCTCTCCAGTTTCATTCATTTCTGTTATTGTTTGTTTGCATTCTTAGGTCATTTTGCATATCACATTGTGTTTTCAAACATTTTGCATTTCATTAGTTTTGCATTAATAATCAACATCTTTTATCAATTTATTTCATTTAGGACATTACATCTAGGAATATTTCATTCATATTTGCATTAGTCTTGAGTGGGGACATTGCCCATTTTGGCCTACCTTTCTCCTTTTAGGTAAAAACTGTAGAAGTGTTAGAGAATCTTGGGTTGCCAAAATCAGTGTCCACATTTTGGTGAATCCAACTTTAGAACATTGTACTTCTAATTTCAAGTGCATTTACATCCTAGGAATAGATTGCATCAACATTGCATTTGGTTTTGTATTGTTTACATTGCAACCTAGGGTTTTAAAAATTGCATTAGTGAAAAGCTCATATAGCTTACATTTTTGCATTGCATTTCATTACAAATTAAAAAAAAAAATCTGCATATTTATATTATACATGCATCTGAAAACCTAAAAAGCATAACATTCCATTTAAAAATTCTAAAAAATTTCAAAAAAATCACAACTTGGACTAATTCGCCAACCTGGGTGACTTAGTCGAGTTGCATATTTATCACTGCATTTTCTAGAATTTAATCTACAATTTCTTCATTTTTACTTTATGTTATTGCATTTCTATTTCAGTATCCAGATTTTTTGTTTTATTCCATTTCTTGCACTAAGTTTCCTTTCATTCATTTGCATTATGGCTATGTATTTTAATAAGCTTTGGATGTCATTAAAATCCTTAGTTGACATGTCAAGTTATGCCTTTGGAACTAATCCTAATGACATTGAACTTCCACATGCTCCTTCAACTCCTCATGAATGTCCTCCTCGTGATGTTGACATCATTGGAGAAGATGATGTAGACACATAAAAATGACCTAGGCCTACAAGCTCTATTTTTCACCCTTTCTTCCTAGCATAATTAAGACATTTTAATTATGTCGATTCACTTTCAACTATTAATTAAATAATTCATAATTATTTAATTAATTAATGTCCTTTTTATTCTTCTTGATTATTAAATAAATAAATTTTATTTATTTATTTAATACGTCACTAATTGTCTAATGTCGTCCTATAATCAAATAAATTTCTTAATTTATTTAGTTATCTTTGTTCTTTTTATTCTTCCTGATTATTAAATAAATAAATTGTATTTATTTATTTAATACATCACTAATTCTTAAAAGTCTTCTTATAATTGCCACCTTGACATTTCCCTCATTTTAAATAAAATTATTTATTTAAAATGGTCCTATTTTCTAATTTCCCTCTTTAAGTAAATACTTCAAATTAATTATTTTCTGTCATGTGACCCCACCTTTTGAATTAAATTAATTTTTAATTCAAAATAGTCATTTTCCTCCAAAAAAATCAAGTAATTTCTATTATTATTTGATTTTCTAGCCACCTCTTTTTTTGTGCCAATTTTATCTCTTGTCACATACATTGTCAACCCTTGATTTGATTTTCTAAAAATTAATCATGTCCATTCATTTCAAAATTTCCCTAATGTTTCCTTAACCCTAATTGTGGGTTGTCATATTGAATCTTGTCCATTGATTCTAGGGCACTTGTCAACTTTTAATCTTGGTCATTCACTCAAAATTGCATTTTCTATAAAATGACAATTTTGGTCTCATTTTGTCACCTCATGCTCATGTTTTGTCATCTTATGCTCTTGCCATCTTGTCAGTTTAGGCTATTTTTTGCATACTTCATAGTTTCTAGTTGCATTTGTGAGGTCATTTAGTTAAAATCCTTCAACATTTGCTTAGGGCTTGTCATAGTCATAGATTGCTCACATCAAATCTGAGAGCAACATCACATTTTCAACAAGTTGAGAAGGTATAATGGAGGTCAGCCATGGAGAATGAAGACATTTGGTGAGATCTTTTCATATGTTTTCATGTCATTTCCTTTGCACTTCATTATTGCTTTAGGTTTTTGTGTTTATGCATTAATCTGCTAACCCTAGGAAAATTCCCTTAGTTACATTGGTGAACCCAACACCAAAATTGAGCATTTTTTATTTTTCTATATGACATTATTCTATTTTGCAGGTACAGGTACGATCGCAACACATTTATTTTGTAGAACGATGCATTTGATATTTTGTGACACATTTGCTTCTCTGAATGACGCATGCGCTCTGTTGCGACGTATACAACTTGCATGGTGACGCATTTGCTCAGCCGCGATGCATTTGACTTGCAGGTTTCTACATTTGTTTGACAAATTCCAACGCATAGACCGAGCCACATTTGATTTGCAGAGTGACACATTTGCTCTACTGCGACACATTCGTCTGGTAAACTTTTGCATTCGAGTTTTTCCAAATTTTTCCTATTTTCTTTTTGCAATTTGTTATTTCCTTTGGAAATTTGTTAGTTAGGGGTTCCTGGTTATTAATGGGCTATTGCAACATGTGGCATTAAATCTTCGTGGGTCCAAGGCATGCCTTTGAAACTAATAACAAGTGGTTTTGTAGGTTCGATTGTCCAAGATTTTGATTTTGAAACCATTGTGTTTGTTCTTTTTTTAGATTAGAAAACACTTCAATTGGTGCTTTAAAAAGAACATTTGCTTGTCCTTTGCTTGATTGTGCTTGAAGGTGGTAGGTGATTATGCTCTCACCTTGTGCAAACTAGGTGATCAAAAAACCAGACCCATCTTATTTTGTGTTTACCCCGATTCAATAATTGAAGTATCCTCTCCCCTTACGCACTTGTGCGATCCTGGGTGCAAGAGAAACGGTTATTGAATCTAGACATTGGGCCTTCCTTAGTGGGAAAAAGTACTACCCCAAGGTGACTCAAATCGGCAATAGATCTCTTTGGCCGAGTTACCCCCGACCGGTATATAAATGTGAATCCTAAGGGAAAGCCCAGGATTACGAGTGAAGATGTGTCATACGAACAAAATAGGATTCCCCAAGACACTGTTGAGCGTAACCTCTTCAGGCTAGAATTCCTCCTTTAACGAAGCTTAATATTTTCCCCATGTATGGCCACTCAAACAGGGGTCCCAAACTAAACACCTTTGTGTAGTAGCCAAAATCCTTCTATTTGCTAATGCAACAACGGTCGTTGTGAAGGCATCCACATTCTCACAGTTCTTAGTAGAGGTGATCAACCTGCCATGGGAGATTTATGGGGGTTGGAAGCTTGGTTGGCCTGAGAAGTAGTGCACTATAAGGGGGAGCTCGTGCAGCCAAGCTTCTGGATTCACATGCTAAATAATTGCGGTTGGGGAAATCCACGTGGAATCTAGTGAATATTGTCCTTGCCTAACCTAGGATTGTGCTTGTCTTCATTGTGTTTGTTTCAAAAGAAAAAATATTGTGCTTTCCAAGTGTTTTCTCAGACATTCAAACAAACAAACATCACTTACAGATATAGAAACAAACAGTCAACCTCAAACAATTCATATTTTTTACCAAAATTGCAAACAAACTAGACCTTTTGCATTTTGCACCGCATTTCTCGCAACACATTCACTCTACTACACCACATTTGATACTTTTTGTGCCGCATTTTCTCTGATAAACTGTATTTTCTTTTCAAAACACTGCATTCATCTGTTCCGAACCACATTTTCTTTGCAGAAACTCACAATCACCTTACTGAGTCGCATTTTCTCCCTATAGAACCGCATTCGATAAAATTGAGCCACATCTACTATACTATGACGCATTTGTGACCTGAAATGACGCATTTTCCTAGAAAAAACAAAAACTCTGTCACAAACCAGGAATTGAATTCAAATATGTCCAAACTATCTATAAACATATTTTTTCAGCTGTCTTTGTCAGAAACTAGAAAGGAATTGCTCAAATTATTCAACCATTTGCATCTTTAAGTTTGCATTTTACCATAGGTTCATCTTTGCAAATTTTAGTTTCATCCTTAGACATCATCATCTTCATTTCCAGTTATAAACCAGTCCTTAGGTCCTCATTTCATTTGCATATTTTGGGATTAGAAAAACCTTACCATACTTTGCAAAATCTTGGCCTTCAAAACTAGGTTATCATTGGAATTAGTCATCATTATTTCCTTTAGTCATTGTCCTTTCTGTGAGACCTTTCCAACTCATAAGTCTAGTTAGGAAATCTTACTTGTCATTTTGTCCTTGTCATTTAGTCCTTCAAAACAATTCCTTTGATATTCCAAAATTGAGACATAGATCAAGCTTAGGGTGGTTGAGCAACTTCCTTCCAAATCATTCTAGTCCTCACCTTGCATATCTTATCCTTAAAAATCCAAAAATATTGTCATAACTTCCATCATAGTCCTCATTTGGCATCTAGACTTTGCATTGGTTATTTCCTTAGTCAACATTTTCATATTAGTCTTCATTGTCACCTTGGCATTTGGCATCCTTTCTTGACAATTTTATCACCTTGCTTTAGTAATTTTCCTTAGGAAAACTTCATAATCACCTTGCATTGACATCCTTTATTCCAAAAATATGAAAAATTAGTGTTGTAACTTGTCATCTTTTTCTTCATTGTCCCTTGGCATTAGTAATTCCTTTTAGACAACGTTGTCATATCACATTCCTTATTGTCAAAAATCCAAAAAAAAAAACATAGTTTGCGTTTACTTCCCTTAATTGAAAAATCCAAAAAAGCATAGTGTCATTTAGTTATCACTTTCATTCCCTTCCTAATTTGAGCAACTCCTTATATGGTTGAGACTAGGCTTCAAAGAAAAAGAAGACATATGGCTAATTTTGGACAAGACAACAACACTTACATCTTTTCCAATGACATGAATCAAAGCATGAACCAAGACACATCTTTCATCAATCCTTTTAGCAACATGAACATGCCATCTTCAGCACATAATCCCTTTGAACCATTCATACGTAGGGATGAACATGGACAAGTGTTTGAGGAAGACCTAGAAGCTGCAACCCAAAATTTGGAAGTGGCCTCCTTTGTGGAAGAAATGGTTTTACACGATAGAGATAAATATTTGTCCATACTCCTAAGTTAAGGAGTTAAATTACCACATGGCTTTGACATTAACACTTTGAGACCAACATCACTTGATCACAATGCCAACAATACAAACAATTCACCCAACACTAGTCAACCTCAAAACAATACAAGCAATGCTTTTGTTGGAACCACCTCACAAATCACCACAAGCACTATTAATGCTACCTCCAATGATCAAAAAAATTCCAATACAATCAATGCAACATCTGTTGGAGGGACACCAACTATGTCACAATCAATGCCAACAATATCTTCACAATCAGTTGGAGCCACCTTTGGGTCCTCATCAATGGGGGAAAGCTCTTCAAATCCTCTATTTGGAGCTTCATCTAGTGCCATGGGTGCATCATCATCAAATCCTTTCATTGGTACCTAATTCAACCCCTTCAGAGGAAGTAAACAACGTATCTTTATTTGAGGATCACAACCAAATTTCAACACGTCAACACAATTTATTACCAATACTTCTCAAGGGAAAAAAATGAATATTCCCCATGGAAAATTTCAACAGTTTGGACAAGGTAATCAGAATACGCAACACATGGCATCATTTGGACACCAAAATATTCATGGTCAACATATTCCTCAAATCTCGACTCAAATGGCTAGAGGGAACATTTTGACATATGCATCACATATCCACACACATCAACATATACCTAATCAAAAATTTCAATACCAACAACATGCAAATAAAAAAACATCATACATCTTGCAACAACACATCCCACAACAAAACACCAACATCTCTTCACAACAAATGGGGACCCATGGTATACCTATCACTCCCATGTGTGATACAACAAATAATCCTATAATTGATGCCTTGACAACTCAAGTAGCTCACTTACAAAAGACCATAGAAAACATGCAAATGTCCGACAAGAAGTCACACATGTCATATGACCTATGCTTATATCCTTTTGACACAAATTTATACATGCCACCATTCCCTCCTAGACATGTGGCACCAAACTTTACCAAATATAAGGGCAAGACGAATCCTATTGAACATGTTTGAGAATTCACAACCAACTGTATGGACATTGCTTATGAACACACTTACTTGATGAGACTCTTCTCTAAGAGTCTTACAGGACCTGCACTTGAATGGTTCTCCACTTTAAAAGGGATAAAAACATGGGACAAACTTAAAGACAAATTTGTGAAAAAGTATGCGTATAACATTGACATGGACACCTCCATCACTAGCTTATGCACTCTTACACAAGAAGATGTTGGTGAAACATTTATCCCATTCTTCCAAAGATGGAGAAGTCTAGCAAGTCGCTGCCATATTGACATACCTAAGAAAGAAAAGGTTGACATGTTTGTTCAAACACTCCTAGGCCCATTGAAATACGGATGGCAAGTTCATTGTTGCACAACCTTCACAGACCTAGTCGAAAAGGGTGTCCAGGTTGAGAAAGCTCTCATTTCTAAAGGAGAATTAAAATATGCTCCTAAAAACACAAATGCAAACCCATCCACAGACAAAAATATTTATTGGGTAAAAAATAAACATGTTACCAATGATGGCGTCGTTGATGCCAAGGTTGCAAACACGATGGTTCCAGTACTTACTCTTAAAGGAGTTCAACCAAAAAATAAACCCACAAAAATACTGACACCCCCCGCCAATGTCATTCCAAATAACCAAAATGGTCAAAACAGTCAAATTCAAGGACAACCCCGCTAGACAAGATAATTTTTGAAAAGATGAACATACACCACTTTGGGAGAAGCAATTGAGGATGTCCTTAAGAATCTCCTTCAAAACGGTTTCATCACACTTGAGGACCCTAATCCATATGACCCATGATAGTTTAAACCATCATGGTGGGATGACAATGCTTTCTATGATTACCATCGGGCTAAAGGGCATAAGACATCCTCTTGTCGAAAACTAAGAAACATTGTGCAAGACCTTATTGAAAATCGCACAATTGAATTGGGTGGGCCACAATTTGCATCAAATGTAGACCATACTATTCACAAAAACCCACTGCAAGACCATGGTTCTAATAAGGCCTCCACATCAGGTTCCAAGACTAATAATAATCAAGCCAATTACGCTCACGTTGCATTCGATTATTCAAGAGGAACCATCATTAATAATGTCTGAACCAATGATGAATATGTCAATACCATCACTGTCAAAAGAGAACCATAGCTGGTCCACCTCCCTGACAAACAAAAATTACAATACCTATTCCATCCGCAAAACAACCACAATCAAGCCCATCTGCAAAGTAGTCACAACGTAAGAGTCAGTTTAACCTTATTGATCAACTAGGAAAAACCCCTATGCAAATATACATACTCGAACTGCTTCACATTTATCCCATGCATAAGGCTATACTTGACAAAACCTTGCAAGAGTCCATTGTCCCTCAAGAAATTGATGTCAACCAGTTTGAGGATATGGTGGGTTACCTCACTACACCCCATCATGTAACATTTTTTGACCAAGATTATTCATCACCAAAGTCCAACCATAATGACGCATTACACATTGAAGTTTTCATCCATAAGCATAAGGTCAGACGGGTTTTGGTAGATGGTGGAGCAGGACTGAATATATGCTCCTTAAAATTGGTTAAGGCTCTATGCTTTTCTAATGCTTGCGTAGATGCTATGAAGAGCATAGTCATAAAAGCATATGATGATGAAGAATGTTCTTCTCGAGGTGTGATCACTCTTCCTATCAGAGTTGGGCCAGTCATTGTAGACACAACTTGCCAAGTCCTAGATCTTGAATTACCCTATAACATCTTGCTTGGCTGACCTTGGATTCACGCCCTAAAAGTTGTTCCATCCACACATCACCAATGCCTGAAATTTCCCTTTGACAACACATAAATCACCATATATGGAGACCCCGATCCTTTTTAGTATTGTACCAACCTAAGGGATATTTCTGAACATCAAGTGCCCATCAACCAAGAAGCTCCAAGTTCCTCTTCTTCCAAATTCATCGACCCATCCACACTTGCATCATCATCCACGTCCACTCCCTCCACATCTTCCGCCACACCATCATCTTCCTCACTTCCTAAGGCTGAGTCCAATGTCAAGATCCAGGACCTAGGTTGTGGAGAATTCAAACTGAATACGACATATTGCATCACAAAAATACCCAAGTCTCCTAAGGTCTATGGTTGGTCATGTTTCATAATGGAACCTAAAGAAATTTTTAAGGTTTTGCCAAAAACAATTTTCATAAAATGGGGAGACATGAACAACAAAGACATTGCCGACGTAGTAGGATGGATTTATAAAGAAACGAAAGACTTACCCCCATTACTAGTTAATATATATGGCAAAGGATATGACATGATAAAGGTAAAAGGCTATGATGGAACTCGTGGCCTTGGCAGAAATAAAATTGGACGAAGAGAACCTATAGCACCTTCCAAACGACCAAAGTATCTTGGGTTAGGGTATGGTCTACCCAAAAATGACGATCGATGTACAAATGGACTTTTGAGTGAGAGAGTGAATGCTTCGAAAAGTGTCAAGACTATTGAGGAATCCCTTACCGAAACTGACTCCCATGAGTGGGAATTTGGCTCCCAATGATCCTTAAGTGACTGTTGCCTTGATGAATTGTTCCTCAAACCTAGAGAACTTACTGTTGAACAAAGATTTTGGAAAACATTTAAAATTGATCCAACCTCTAATAATGACAATCCTAAGATCCCAAAGAAACAAGAAAATTGGGATAGGCTCTTTTTCCCAAGGAACAATGACAAACCCGAATTGTCTTTCGGCTCTATTAGTCATACACCCGACCTATCTGCCCAACCATCTGAACTTAATGACCATCATCTGGATTCATTTGAGTTGTCACATGACACTACTGACCATAATGATAGTCCTTTTGTACCTTATTTTGACAAGGAGTATGAATCAAGTGAAGGAGAATATTTGATAGAATCCGATTGGGAATTGGTCGATGACAAATTCATTTTCAATGTCTCTAAATCCGTCTGTATACTGACGATGGTATCTCCCTAGTCTACCCTCAACTAATCGATTGGGACCCACAAGGCCCGCCAATCATGGACATATTTAAGAATGATGAGGCAATTGTAGAATTCATGGGACTACATGATGGCATACCTAGTGGTGATCACAAGGTTGGATTTTCTATTGACCTAGATTGTGCAACTTACTTCGGGGAGACTGCTCTGTCCTCTAATCGCAAAATGAAAAATAAAAATAAAATAAAATATGAAACGTCTTTAGGTGAAAACCGAAAGGCACCTTCTAACGATAAAAATTAAAAAATAAAGGAAGTATCTACGGGTGAAAACCTCTCTGAGGTGCCCAAAGATAGAGGACTGGACTTTCTTCCCGTGACTCAAGAGAAAAAGACAATGCTCATAGAGGACACCATGGAAGTAAACATAGCTACAACAGAAGATCCTAAAATGGTCATCTTTGTGGCATCCTTGACAGAAGAAGAGAAACTTGAATTACACAAATTCTTTGCAGAGCACAAAATTAATTTTGTGTGGTCATATGCCGATATGCCCGGGTTGGACCTAGAATTGGTCTTACACCATTTGCCACTACTTCCAGACGCCAAGCCAGTAAAACAAAAGCTGCATAAAATGCATCCTCATATCACCCTATTAGTCAAAGTTGAACTCAAGAAATTGCTCAATGTAGGGTTCATATGGTCTATTGACTATGCTGAATGGATATCCAATCTTGTACCAGTCAAAAAACCAAATGGTCAGATACGCATCTGCACAGATTTTAGAGACTTGAACAAAGCATTTCCAAAGGATGACTTTCTGTTACTAAATATAGATATCATAGTTGACCTCACGGTAGGATACGAGATGCTATCCCTCATGGACGGTTTCTCAGGTTATAATCAAAATTGTATTGCCCCTGAAGATCAGCATAAAACAACAGTCACATGTCCTTGGGGTACATACTATTGGAATGTCATGCCTTTTGGTCTTAAGAATGTAGGAACCATGTATCAGAGAGCTATGACAACAATATTCCATGACATGATGCACAAGATAATGGAAGATTATGTAGACAACCTTTTGGAAAAATATTTGGCACAAAAAGACCACTTGAATGTGTTAGACAAAATATTCAAGAGATTGGAAGAATATAAGGTCCGCTTGAATTCGAAGAAATGTGTCTTTGGCATAACATCAGACAAAATTTTGGGGTACATTGTCTCTCGCAGAGGTATTGAGGTCGATCCGGCCAAAGTGAAAGCAATATTAGACATGCCTCCTCTAAAAGGGATAAGTGAACTCAAGAAGTTACAAGGCAGGTTACAATCCATTTGACGCTTCATAGCACAATTGGAAGACAAGTGTCAACCATTTTAGTATCTTTTGCACAGGGGCATCCACTTTGTGTGGATAAATAAATGTCAGTAGGCCTTTCAAAAGATAAAGGATTATCTATTGTCACCACTTGTTTTAATGCTTCCTATTGAAGGGAACCCTATGATTCTATACATTTCTACAACAACTTCAACATTGGGGGAATTACTAGCACAAAATGACCATGATAAGAAGGAGAGGGCAATATACTACATCAGTCGGACATTGGTCGGATATGAGCTGAATTACACATCAATTGAACGTGCTTGTTTAACAGTTGTCTTTGCAGCTCAGAAGCTAAGAAACTATATGTTGAATCATAGGACATAATTGGTAGCAAAGATTGACCCCCTGAAATATCTCGAGTCGGGCAACATTGAAAAATCGTTTGGAAAAATGGGTCATGATTTTGAGTGAATATGACATCCAATATGTAGAATGAAAGGCTATAAAGGGACAAGTGATAGTAGACCAACTGGCAGACGCACTTGTACAAAGTGATCACACCATTGGTGGCAGATTTTCCTGATGAGTCTATATTTCATACAGAGCCTAAGTCACCTTGGAGGCTATACTTTCATGGGTCTCATACTAATCATGGATTGGGGGCAGGAATATTGTTTATCACTCCACAAGGAGACTCCATCCCTAAGTCATTCCGCATAGCTTTCCCATGAAAAAATAATGTGGTGGAATATGAGGCACTTGTCATGGGACTCAGAATGGCCATAAAATGGAAAATTAGGACACTTCATGTTTATGGAGATTCTCAACTGGTCATCAACCAAGTTAATGATGAATATGACACCAAGGACGAGAAGTTAATGCCTTAAAAATGAATGGTTGATAGCTTTCAAACATATTTCCACATGGTGACTTTTGAGCAAGTTCCGAGAGCACAAAACAAGGCAACAGATGCAATGAATACAATTGGCTCTCTCCTAGACATTCCAAACAATATGCCTCAATTTGAGTTCTTGGTAGAACAAATTTTGGTCCCTGCATATGATATCCCAAAATTAGAGTGGTCTGCGAGCTTGTCGGTCTCGATTCTCCCTGGTATCAAGACATTTATGACTATCTCAAGTCCCAAACTCTTCCCACCAACCTATCCAACAACCAACGAAAGTCCTTTATCCAAAAATCTGCCCGATACACCATCGTCAGTGACACCCTCTACCGATGTAGCTTTGAAAACACCCTTCTTCGATGTCTCGACACTAATGAAGCATGCACAACCTTACGCAAAGTACATGAGGGTATATGCGGGTCTCATTCGAGTGGTCCTACTCTAGCCAAGAAGATAACGATACTTGGGTATTATTGGCCGACCATTGAAAAAGATGCACTTTAGTTTGTAAGTACTTGTCACCAATGTTAGATACATAGTGATTTGATTCATGCTCCAACATAGGAACTTCAACCGATTACATCTTCTTGGCCCTTCACACAATGGGGACTCGACCTCATGGTAAAAATTCACCCTACCTCTTCCAATGGCCACAAATTCATTATCACTGCCACTGAGTACTTTACTAAGTGGATTGAAGCCATCCCCCTTACATACATAACCGACAAACAAATTTCCAAATTCATTCTCAACTACATCATTTGTCGATATGGTATTCCACAGTCCATCATCATATACAACAGATGTCCTTTCAAAAATCAAGGCGTTCATTAGTTATGTGAGAGATTCCACATCCAACATCATTTCTCTATGCCATCCTACCCTCAAGGAAACGGTCAAGCTGAGGCGTCCAATAAAACCATCCTTAAAATTCTCAAAAAGATTGTCAATGACGTTGGTCGTGACTGGCACAGCCAACTTAACCCTGCTTTGTGGGCTTATTGCACCAACATCCACACGCCTACATGGGCCACTCCATTCACCCTAGTCTTTGGAGCTAAAGCCATATTGCCTATCGAGGTTGAGATTCCATCCTTAAGAGTCTCCATGAAGGGTCTGATATATGATGAAGAATACAAACAGTCACGACTACACGAGTTTGAGATGTTAGATGAAAGGAGACATAATTCCCTGAACCATCTATAGACGTATCAAAACTGTCTCTGTCGCAGTTACAACAAGAGATTCATGGTCAGGAAGTTTGACATTGGCGATTTAGTCCTCATGTAATATCTTAAAAATTAGGCTGACAGAGAAAAACCTAGTAAGTTCAAACCAAATTGGCTGGGTCCTTATGTCATCATATCCACTTTTGGTTTTGGAGAATATCAACTAGCTACTCTAGACGGTGAACAACTGATAGATCCTATCAATAGTCTACATCTTCGCAAGTTCTATGCATAGCATCAGAAAATCTGACTGAAAACTACAAAAAAAAAATGACAAAAATAGTAAAGAGAAATAATTCGTCCAATAGTGAAAACCTGGAAAACAGGCGCCATGTGTAGTCAGTCATTGTTCTGCCTTCTACTGTCACCCTATCTACCTTGGTCCATAATACAACACACTTTTTCATCACCACCATGACACTTGCCATGACATTACACCCTTCCTTTCATGGTTGACAAACGGTTGACATCAAGTCATGCATACCATCCATCTATCACCCCATGCATGTCCTTTTCACATCCTTCAAATTTGGCTAAGTCTTGGACCTAAATGGGGGCATTTCTTTATCACCTGACTGCAATGGGTATCGTACATGGTCCTGAAAATCAAAAAAGTCCTAAAAAAATCCTAAAATCAAAAAAAGTCCTAAAAAAAGACCTAAAAATCAAAAAAAAGTCTTGAAAAAATCCTTAAAATGAAAAAAGTCCTAAAATTGAAAAATTCCCTAAAAAAGACCTAAAAATTGAAAAATCATGAAAAAGACCTAAAAATCGAAAAAAGAAGTAAAAATTGAAAAATGTCCTAAAAAAAAGACGTAAAAATTGAAAAAACGTCCTGAAGAAACCCAAAAAAATAAAAATATCTTGAAAACACAAAAACAAAGTCGTATCTTGTCAAGTATGTCATGTCAGTCAATCTTTGTCATTTGTTTGAACTACGTTGTCTCTGCACATTTGCTACGTAGGCAAGGCTCATCATTGGGCCCCCGAGACATTAGGTCAGTCCTTTTAGGTTGTCAAAATAAAAATCATGACTCAATATTTGGTCATCAAGATAAAGTCATTGGTCGTGTCGAACTATGAGGTCTTTGAGTGTATGACGTAGGCAAGGCCATCAATCGATGAGCCCCCGAGGCCGCACTAGGTCAGTCCATTAGGGTTCATGGCACTACACTGGCACACACGTCAAAATATCTTCAAGTCAAATAAGTCATTTCAAAACAGGAAAACTCCCAAAACATACTCTGGCATTTCCTTAATAAACATGTCAAACGCATCAGCATGTCAACATCGACATGCTGTCAAACTTAATCAACTTCAGTCAAACTCAGTCAAAACTAGTCAAAGAGTCAACTCATAGTCATTCTTCAAATGTGTCTTTCTGAAGGATTTCCTTCATCATTTATTTATACCTTAGGATGTGTCCTTCCTAGGTATTGTCACCGTCATCTGGAATTTTGAGGGATCCTCTTGACATTTAAGGGTCGATCCTCTCGACATCGACATTATTCAGGATGTGTCCTTCCTCAATTTGGAAAACTTTGACATTCGACATTCAAACATCGTCAAATATGACACCTTTAGCATTCGACATCGTCAAGCCTAGCATCTCGACATCAAAACACTTGACATTCAGACACACTTGGCAAACACTTGGCACTTGTCTTTGGGTCTTTCATCATGTTACTAGTTTCTCATCGATGTCCTGACAACAAGATTTAGAGAAGCAACGACGTATCATGATGATTGTTTTGTCTTGCCTTTTTGGAATTCATGTTGCTAGTTCCTCAAGGATGTCCCAATAACAGGATTTAGAGGAGCAACGATGTTTGTCTTTCTTGTCTTTTTATACTTGTGGTTGGTTATGACAAAAAAATTGGGGCAATTACACTCTTATTATGAGTCATGATCATCCTTTTCTTTGACTGCTTGTCTCATGTGATGGTACAACCTTGCACACCTTGATCTATGTCATATCATGGTGTTTTTTGGCCATTACAATAATCCTCCCAATGATGATTAAGAGCAATATTGTTAAGGTCCTATGGTAATATATTGAAGGATTTGGTCTTCGTGCTAACGTTCATCTCCTTCTATTTTGTCATCTCGTCTTGTCCATCTCACAATGATATCCTATGACATACAAAAAGATAAGTGCATACATGATCATATAGGCATTGCATTAGGTCCATACATACATCATCTATATCATTAAACTATATACATTGCATCACATATTGCATTATCCATACATATATAATCTTGCATCAACATATATAATCATAAACATGGCATCCATTACAGTCAAAACATTATGCATATCATCATCATCCTCATCCTCATGTAAGCATCATCCATAGCATCATCAAGACATATAATCATAAATAAAAATCACATCATCATGACATCTTATCATAAATAACCATCATAAATGTATACATGGCATGGCATATAAACGACATTATCATAGGAATCATAAATGAATAAATCACATCACATAGTCATCATAACTGCATCATCATAATAATCATCAGATAAGAATCCATCATAAAACATAGTCAACACATAATGCATCATCACATAACATAAATCATATAGGCTGCTTCAAAAACTGCATCGTATATATATATATAAGGATAAAGTCATGAGATATTCCAAAAATGGAGCTCACAAGCTCGATAGTCAATACATAAAGTGTCATAACATAAATGTCTGAAACATGATGTCGATAAAATAAACATGTCCAATGCCCCTAGGATGTGCTCTCCTTGTCTCCTCATGGAGAAGAGTGTGGTGACTAATGACCTGAACCTAGCACTGGCTAAACCTGTGAAGCCATGGAAACTTGTGTCTGTGAGGCTGATGGTACTAACACTAATGGCATCATCTCAACTGTAACATGCATCTAGGATGACACTGTTGCCTGCATCTGAGAAGTCAAAGGATCTATCACTGGAGGTTGGCTATGAGCTGATCTGTGCCCTAAACTAGATGACCCATGGCTACAACCTGACCTGTGACTAGAGGCATGCCTATGAGAGTAGCTAGACCTGTGACCTAATGAATTTCTTGAGGAGGTAGATCCCCCCGCACTTCTCTGGCTCCTGCTATTGCTACCACTCCGTGTCCTGCTCCCACTGCCTGTCCTCGTTTGGGATCGTGTCAAAGTAGGATCTTGTCTCTTAGGTGGCACCGCCTGATCATATAATAACTTGTAACATCTTAGATATGTGTTAACCCTGGCCAACTCTCTCGCTAAGTCTCCTGATGGTCCTGAGCATAACTATGCAAACTATGTGCACCACCGAGCTGACTCCTGTTGACAGATCATTGCCTGATCTCGCTCTATTCTGACTACCTCCAACTCTGCCTACAAGGCCCTCACCTGTGTCATGCTCTCATCCAACCTCCTTTGCATGTCTACCACTCGTTGATCGACATTCACATCATGTGGTAGTGGTGGTCCTGTGGGTGCATCATCCTCCTCCTCTACCATCTGCCACCTCAGCAGCCGCTCCACCTCATCTATGGCCTCATCATCATCACCTATCTCCTCCTCATCCCCCATGTCCTCCTCTCCCCCGACAACCCCACCCTCTACCGGCCTCCATCTGTCCCTCCTCCATTTCTCCATCCTTCCTCCTTTCACTCCTTCCCAGCCTCTCCTTCTGGGGTCATTCCACCCTCCCACCATCCATCCATCCTCCATCTCCATTTCCACCTCCATCTCCCTTCCTTATCCATTCCGGTCCATAAGGCATTCCTAAGGCTCCAAAATCCACTAAATTCCCTGGATCTGTAGGCCCCCCTCTCCATCCCCACTATTGAGCCACTAGCCCGTTAATTTGTTGCTCTACGAATGGAACTGCTATCGGTGGACCCCATGAAGACTCTCACAATGACCTGGTGTACTCGACGGTACCCATGGGAACACCTTGCTACTCATCGAATTGTCGCAACACCCTCTGAGGCAAGTACATCTCAATGATAAGTTGATTCTATACAGTCTGGCCAATCAGGTACCTGAACTGTTTGCAAAAACTAAGGTGATCCACCTCATCCTCCCACTACCCACAGTCCCTGTACGGTCTCTAGATAAATGATACCATGGTGTCAATTTGATGGTGCCACCAGCATGTCTCGCTGACTCGAGTCTGCTACAAAGCACCTACATAATAGTATACATATGGCATGCCATCCACCAACTGTGGTCTCTGGATCGGCGAATGGAAGACAACAACATGCTCCCACACCCAAATCATAAGGAGTGTCGTCCCATAGCCAATACTCTGGGCTCTCCTATAGGAAACCTCATGAAGTTGATGGTAAGCATCCCAAGAAAGCAAGGCCCCCAAGCATACACGGTTTTGTCTCATCTCATCCCTACTAATACATTGCCCCAGCCAATGGGAAATTTGTGTCCTCGATGGTCAGGAATCAATACTCCTCCAATCAATGTCGCCAGCAAGGCATCAAACCGAGAGTAGTGCTCTGACATGAACTCCTAGCGGATCTCATACCCCTCAATCTCCAATCCTACACCGGTCTCATCATGATAATATATTATAAATGTCTGGTACCCATGTTGTGGATCATACACAATCCACTCTCCTCGGATCGGCAAGCGCAAGATCCGGTATATGTCCTCAAGTGTCATTGTAGCCTCCCCGTCGGCAAATGGAAGGAGCATGTCTTGGAATGCCACCTCTCACAAAGTGCAGTCAAAAGTCCCCTATTTTCCTAGATAATGGGCATATAGGTAACATAGTAGAGTCCCATTTGCATCAATCAACGCCACTCCCTGTCCCACAACTAGTCCCAGAATCTATAAGTGGATGGTCTACTCTCCCAAGTATAAATGGGCGCTAACTGTCTCTGCACATGTCAAAACACGCATCAACACCTTATTGAAAATCATCATTACCATTTGTCTAACTCAAAAGCATTTCAAAATCTAAACTTAAACAAAGTCAGTCTTGATCAAAGTCAAAGTCAAATTCATCACATTGACTTCATTTGCGTAGCAGTTAGGCGTTTGTATCATTCCATACTTCAATTGCGTCACAACTTGGTGATTGTGTCATTCCAGCTCGCATTTGCATCTCGACAAGGCACTTTCATCATTTTTTTTGTCACATGTGTCACTCTGTTCAAATGCATCGCCTGAGTTCGCGAATGCGTCGCAACATTTCAAATGCGGCATTACATCCCTCGATTATGACACGACTTGGAAAATGCATCTTGTTTTTCCACAAATGTGTCATACCTAGTGGACCTATCCTAAAGACCCCTTGCATTTGCGTCATGACGCATCAAATGCATCGAACATGACTACAAATGCGGCTTATGTGCATGCACATGCATAGCGACGCATTCGTTTTTGGACCTAAAACCCTAAAAATGACACGTAAAATGATGAAATGATAAAGTAAGTTAGATGTACGTATTGCTGGCTCTGAGCCCTTTGGCCGTCTGTAGGTCTGGACAATCTCCCCGCGGTGCTTAGTCACTGGAATCACCATCTTTGCCAAAGTCCTCACTCTGAGCTCTCAAATTTACTATTGACAATGTGAAAATGAATTGACTTTTACCCCCTTTTTTCAACCTATTTATAGGGTCAAAGTGAGATTTGTCAAACCTTTTATTACTAGAGGCTCTTTTGACTGACTTTGACCACCTTTTTGGCTAACTTAAACACCTCGAAATCCAGAATCATTGGCGCCATTGTTTTTCTGGTCCTCAAATTGACTTATCGGGACACTTTCCAAATTTTTTCCATCGCGGGGCCAAAATTTGAAAATTTTCCTAAAGGGGCATAGATACTTTGTACCTTCGCTAGGGCATTTTTTGACTGAATTTTCTTTGTCACAATGTAACTGGTTGCATTATGATAAAGAGGGGCAAAATGTAGACACATAAAAATGACCTAGGCCTGCAAGCTCTATTTTTCACCCTTTCTTCCTAGCATAATTAAGACATTTTAGTTATGTCCTCAATTCACTTTCGAAAATTAATTAAATAATTCATAATTATTTAATTAATTCATGTCCTTTTTATTCTTCTTGATTATTAAATAAATAAATTTTATTTATTTATTTAATATGTCACTAATTGTCTAATGTCTTCCTATAATCAAATAAATTTCTTAATTTATTTAGTTATCTTTGTTCTTTTTATTCTTCCTGATGTCACTAATTCTTAAAAGTCTTTTTATAATTAAATAAATTCTTTAATTTATTTAATTATTGCCACCTTGACATTTCCCTCATTTCAAATAAATTTCTTAATTTATTTAGTAAATAAAATGGTCCTAATTTCTAATTTCCCTCTTTAAGTAAATAATTCAAATTAATTATTTAATATCATGTGACCCTACCTTTTGAATTAAATTAATTTTTAATTCAAAATAGTCTTTTTCCTCCAAAAAAATCAAGTAATTTTTATTATTATTTGATTTTCCAGCCACCTTTTTTTCTGTGCCAATCTTATCTCTTGTTGCATGCATTGTCAACTATTGATTTTATTTTCTAAAAATCAATTATGTCCATTCATTTCAAATTTTCCCTAATGTTACCCTAACCCTAATTGTGGGTTGTCATATCAAATATTGTCAATTGATTCTAGGGCACTTGTCAACTTTTAATCTTGGTCATTCACTCAAAATTGCATTTTCTATAAAATGGCAATTTTGGTCTCATTTTGTCACCTCGTGCTCATGTTTTATCATCTTATGCTCTTTCCATCTTGTCATTTTAGGATATTTTTTGCATACTTCATAGTTTCTAGTTGCATTTGTGAGGTCATTTAGTTAAAATCCTTCAACATTTTCTTAGGGCTTGTCATAGTCATAGATTGCTCACATCAAATCTGAGGGCAACATCACATTTTTTGTAATGTCCCCTTTCTGACAACAATACTTAAACTCGAATCTTGCATTCAACGTATTTCTCAAAGAGACATTAGAACGTTAGAGATCGATAAATTTAGTTATAATAGCTAATAAGATCAAAGACAGTACAAACATTTCACTCTTGTCAAGGGTTACTCAATTCTTCCCTTTCACTCATATGAATGTTTCTTCTATATAATTCTATAAGCTCACTAAGAAGGTATTTAAATGGCCATCAAGATTCTAAAGATGATGTCTTAATAAATCGTTTAACCTAAGTCGTTACTTATAAGACTCAATTGTTGCAAGCCTTATTATTGAATAACTGTAAATATTATATGTTATATGTATATATTGTACCTATCCATCATTTATGGTGTAACTATGAGTATGTATATATATGGGTTGATGCAAGAAGTTGGGTACACAAAAAACTTAAAAAGTCGAAATGTTTTTGCTGTTTTTCAGAATTTGTCACACTTGGACTGAAAATTTGAGGCACTTCCACAATGAATCTTAAAAAAAGTCAATAATATGAAATTTATAATTTTGAATCTAGTTTCCAAATATGTAAATTATTAAAATACCCAGTTTATAGAAATTAAATTTTGATAAAGATCTATAAAAACCACTTTTTAAAAGTCCCTATTTTTTAACCATACCAAGCAGGTGTACAGACAACACTTTTTGACCCAAATAATATTATTTTGCTAATTACTTTTAGGAAAAGAGAGCTAACAACATGAAGTTTGGGCTGGATTTTTTTTTTGTAATTTTTGGTTGAATATATTTTTTTAATTAATTTTTTATTGGCCTTAATTGATGTTTTTTCAAATCAACGTGTACGGACAACATAATTGGACCTAAACAAAACATTTTTTGACTCTTTTTTTTTTCATTGTGTAGAGAATTGTCTGAAGTTTGGGCCCATATAATTTTTTTTATAAGAAACTCAACCAATACAAAGTTATTAAAAAACCAAAAAACCTGATCTTTCAAGTTTAAGGCCTAGTTTGCTTAGAAATTAATTAAAAAATAGCAAACGTAATCCAATTTTAAGAAAAATTATATATTTAGAAATTAGACATTGTGTTCTCTAATGGGTTTTAATTTTATAGACTAATTCAGAAAAAAAGTCCATCATCTATGTTGTCAAAGTTGGACATTCTTTGGGGCGCCGGTTCTAGCTCAGTTGGTTAAGGTGTTCCCTGTAGCAGGGCGCCCACCATGGGTTCGACTCTCCGGCGCTCCCGTGGTACCGGTTGGTGTGTCCATGACTGCCCGATCCTTGATAAAAGTTACGGCCCGGTGGGGGTTATATGAAGGGGCGTCTTTTTGGAATTCCCCTCGTTAAAAAAAAAAAAAAAAAAAAAGTTGGACATTCTTTTTCAATTTGCCTTAGTTTTTTAGTTGTAGGTTAAAAGCTAAGGCTCGGATTGCCAAGCCTTTCCCAAGCCTAAAACCAGGGCTAGATTTGGTGCGGGAGATCAACTTTTAAATAACGTGTATGCGTTATAGAAACGTGTACACGTTATTTAAATGAAACGCGTACGCGTTTCATATCGCATACACGTTACCTTTTGGTCGTTGCGAGACCGTAACGTGTACGCATTTTTAAAATATAACGCGTACGCGTTTCTATAATAGTTGTTTTTCCTAATTTGAAAAATACTGGTAAAACACGATTTTCTTGCAATATTCTTTTTCTGTAATACGGTCCGAAAGTGTCATTTTCTGCGTTTTTTTATTGCAAATTTGTCTTGTGCAGGGCATATTCTATTCAAATTGTTGGAAGAGTAAAAGTGCAAGTTAAATTTTCTGAAGTGGAATCAAGTGCAAGAACTTTTTACAAGAAGATTTGGAAAAAATGAATTTTTGGATGTACTCATGATGATTTTGTACTTCAGAGTTTATAGAAAAAATAATCTTCATAGTACATAGTTTTATTTGAATATTTGAAGGAGGTGGCAATTTTAAAATAGGTTTCTTGAATTATTATTTTTGTCATCAAAGAGGGTTTGGTAACCATGGGTGATAAGAAAAGACAAAGAAAAAGATGTAGGAAGGTAATGACACCTGAAGAAATTCAAGCAAATAAAGACAAGGAGGCAAAAAGACAAAGGGAAAGGAGAGAAATGATTCATCAAATGAAAGATTTGGAAGCATCTAGTTCCAAGAATGTCGAAGAGGGCGCCATGAATGATGAAATCAATGTAGATGATGCAAATGTGGAGATGGTGAATATGGAAGAAAATGCAACTATGGAGACAAACCCAACTGTGCCTTCAACTTCAACTTTGAATGATATGCAAACAACTTCAGGTGTGTCTTCAAATCCACCTCCCAATGATATGGAAAATGTACCTATTCAAACAATCTATCCAGGTATGTCTTCAAACCCAAGTTTTTATAATATTGATATTGCTTGTTTAGAAGAAGTTGGATACACAATTGATGAGATCAATAATACTAGGGTTGAAACAATACAGAAACAAGAAAATGATGAAATTATATCTTATGAGAATGTAAATGAGAATGGAATCCCTAATATTGATGAAAATGAGAATGAAATCCCTTTTACATTTGAAAATGAAAATGAAACCCCTTGTGTGAATGAAAATGAAACTCCATCTATGGATGAAGGTGAAATATTTTTTTAACAATTGAAACAAATGTGCTAGATAACCTTCGTGGTAAAGTTTCTTCAAGACAAATTAGAAATTATGGAAATAAAATATATAAAATGTTTTTTTATAGAAAGAAATTAGGATTCCAATGTCAACTCATGGTGCAATTGATGAGAATGTTTAAAATAAGAAAAGTGATGAAAAAATTAGGTGTTTTTGTAAAACCAAAAAGAATGATGATTAGGTGAGAACAAGTCATATCTAGTGTTGCTAATGTATTGATGTTATTGGTAAAGAAAAGTTGATCAAAAAGGAATCCAAGAATCTTGCATTTCGTAGATGCAATAGCTTTCGCTGCTCCTAGTTGATAAAACAACTTCAAATAAAAGAATGTTAAGTAAGTTAGTAAGTCATATGAAATTTAAATCCTAGAACTTTGATAAGGCTGCTAAAAGAGAGAGTATTGAAGGAAATATCCTGTTAATCAGTATTTGGAGTTTGGTGGTAGACTCCCCAATTAGGACATAGAAATTAACTAATGAAATTAAATCTTTGTCGAAAAATTTTTGGTATGATAATACAAGAGTATCACCTAACATTAGAGATGTCTTCAAATTAAGGGTGGGTTCCAAAATTCGTGAACCTCATCCAAAGCATCTCTTAGATATGACTCAAACTGAATTATATAAAAAAAATTTAGATGCTTCAATCTTACCATTGAATAATAACATAAGTCAAAGATCATTCGAAAAGTGTAAACCTTGGTATGTTTAAATTAATAAACCAGCAGATCTCTTGTTGTTGTAAGACTCATGTACAATTTCATTATTATTATGATATATTTCGATATATACGATGCACTTTGCATGCTAACCAAATTATGCAGGACATTTGTGGTATTACTATGCCACCTGAAAGAATCAAAGATTTTATAGCAGATTTGTTTTGTAATCCCTCTTTAAATGGAAACTCATTTTTTTTAAAAGGATGCATTTCTGGAGAATGCAATAGATGTGGTAACTTTTCATTATTAGGAGAATGTATGCATGAAAGTAGTTTAGATGAATTTGGAAAATAATTAGTGGATGTAAAAAAATTTAAAAATATTGAGTATTCTTTAAAAGATGGTAAAATTGGAAGACGTGTTGAGCTAATTGTGGAGAAAGCTAGTGTGCATGCTTTTATTACTGAATTTAAAGATAAGTTTGTACCTAAATATGTTCAACACTCTCAGAATGCTCATTGGCTTGATAATCAATTTCGTTTATGTAAAAACACATTTCCAATTGGAACTATATTGTCAATTGTTGATTTTGCTGAAAATTACACTCTTGCTCCACAAGAAGAAATTCAATCACTATTCACAATTAGGTTGAAGTAGCCTGTTTGTTCACATTGTTTATAGACATCTTTGAAGATAGTACAGAAGATAATAGAATTTTTTTGAAAGAGTGCCATTTTTATGTAAGTGATAATCGATTACATTCATCTGAGTTTGTACAATATTGTTTTGATATATTTAATAAAAAATTAAAAGAGAGAGGAATTCAAATGCTAGAACATCTCATATGGTCAGATAATTGCACGGGTCAATTCAAAAATGCTTTAGAATGTTTTATTGTGGCTATGCTTAAGGTTCATAAGGAAAATAATATCAACACATATAGGTTTTAAAGGCTGGTCATGGTAAGGAGAACACGATGGGCGGTGCATGTGTAAAAGAGCTCTTGCTAGAGAGCAACTAAAAATTTGAGGATCTTTACAAAATTTAGAAATGCACGTGCAATTGTAGATTGGTGCAATACCAAATTATCTACAAGAACAAGTGGGAAATCAATAATTCGACGCTTCTTTTGGTTAGTTGAAGAAAATGATATTTTTTCTCGACAGGATTGTGAAACAATTAATGGAAGTGCAAAATGGCATTCATTTAAGAGTTTGAATGCAAACACATGCACAATATGGACAAGGGAGTTGGCATGCTATTGTCAATTTTGTATTGTAGGTGATTGGCAGGCATGTGAAAATATGGAATGGGTTGAACAATGGCAACAAAGAGCTTTAACGCCTACATTGACACATGTTCAACATGAAATGACAATTGAAGATAATCAAGTGTTCGCATCAAATGATTATGATCGTGTTTCAGATCTTGTACAAGAAGGTACATTATTTATTGAGTTGAATTTTGTATGTATGCATGTTTATATGAGTTAAATATAAGTCATTTTTATTGAATTTTGTATTTATTTTTGCAGGACATGTGTATGCTGTTGTTGCACCTCAAGGGAATGAAGAGCAGACAGAGTACTGGTTGGCTAGATGTGTTGAAAGAAAACATAAGTTGGTACATACTAGAGTGGATGATGACAACTTTGAGTATCCAACTGGTTCAGTGGTTGTTGTTGGCACCTGGCTTCGAAAATATTTGATGAGAAAGAATGGCTTGCCTGCATTTGAAGATTATGAAAGACACAAGAAGATTATGCATTATTCACATTTGATTTTGGCAACCAATATAAAACTAGTTAGATATCAAGGGAGGCATGCTAATAAAGTTTTATGGACAATTTCAATGGATGATCACGAGACAATCATAGATGCATTAAAAAAAGAGAGGATGCAGATGGTACAATAGAGTAAATAAATATTGGTAAGCATATCTAGTCGTATATATATTTAATTGATATATATATATATATATATATATATATATATTTGTCTTTAATCATTTCCTAATTAAAGTTTTATATCATTTTTTGTTTAAGGTCTCCCAAAATTAGATGCTTTACAAAAAAGAGAGGAGATGCACATATATTACAATGGAATTTCAATCTAGAGACAGGTAACTATATATAGTTCTAGATACATTTAATTGATACTTTATAATTGATTTCATATCCCCTTAAGCCATTCTCTTAAAACCCCTTAAGTCATCCTCTTATGTACCATTAATCCATCCTTTTGCAGCCCCTTAAGTCATTCTACCAACTACCATTAATCCATCCTCTTAGGACCCTGTAATCCATACCCTCATATATCTACCCTTAATTTGTCCACTTGCATCCACTTAAGTCACTCTCTCAACACCCCTTAATTCATCCTCTTAGGACCCCTCAATCAATATCCTCATATATCTACCCTTAATCCATCCACTTGCATCCCCTTAAGTCACTCTCTCAACACCCCTTGGGGTTTAAATTCATTCTCTCAACTCCCCTTAATCCACCCTCTTGCATCCCTTCAACTCATTCTATCAACTCCCCTTAATCCACCCTCTTACATCCCTTCAGCTCATTCTCTCAACTCCCCTTAATCCACCCTCTTGCATCCCTTCAACTCATTCTCCTCAACTCCTTAATCCACCCTCTTGCATCACTTTAACTCATTCTCTCAGCTCCTTAATCCACCCTCTTGCATCCCCTTAATCCCGCCCTCTTACATCACTTCAATTCATTTTATCAACTCCTTAATCCACCCTCTTACATCACTTTAGCTCATTTTAGGGTTTGGGTTTTAGGGTTTGGGGTTTATCATTCTATCAGCTCCCTTAATCCACCCTCTTGCATCCTTAATCCACCCTCTTACATCACTTTAACTCATTTTAGGGTTTAGGGTTTAGGGTTTAGGGTTTAGGGTTTAACTCATTCTATCAAATCCTTAATCCACCCTCTTGCATCCCTTAATCCACCCTCTTACATCACTTTAACTCAATTTAGGGTTTAGGGTTTAACTCATTTTATCAACTCCCTTAATCCACCCTCTTGCATCCCCTTAATCCACCTCTTGCATCACTTTAACTCATTCTATCAACTCCCCTTAATCCACCCTCTTGCATCACTTTAACTCATTCTCTCAACTCCCCTTAATCCACCCTCTTACATCACTTTAACTCGTATTATCAACTCCCCTTAATCCACCCTCTTACATCACTTTAACTCATTTTAGGGTTTAGGGTTTTAGGGTTTAGGGTTCTAACTCATTCTATCAACTCCCTTAATCCACCCTCTTACATCACTTTTAACTCATTTTTAGGGTTTAGGGTTTAAATTCATTCTCAACTCCCTTAATCCACCCTCTTACATCCTTTAACTCATTTTAGGGTTTAGGGTTTTAAATTCATTCTCTCAACTCCCTTAATCCACCTCTTACATCCCTTCAGCTCATTCTATCCAACTCCCTTAATCCACCCTCTTACATCCCTTAATCATTCCTCTCAACTCCCTTAATCCACCCTCTTGCATCCCACTTTAATAATTCTCTCAACTCCCTTAATCCACCCTCTTGCATCCTTAATCCACCCTCTTACATCACTTTAACTCATTTTAGGGTTTAGGGTTTAGGGTTTATGGTTTAACTCATTCTATCAACTCCCCTTAATCCACCCTCTTGCATCCCCTTAATCCACCCTCTTACATCACTTCAACTCATTTTATCAACTCCCCCTTAATCCACCCTCTTACATCACTTTAACTCATTTTATCAACTCCCCTTAATCCACCCTCTTGCATCCCCTTAATCCACTCTCTTGCATCACTTTAACTCATTTTATCAACTCCCCTTAATCCACCCTCTTGCATCCCTTCAACTCATTCTATCAGCTCCCCTTAATCTACCCTCTTGCATCCCCTTAATCCACTCTCTTACATCCTTTCAACTCATTCTCTCAACTCCCCTTAATCCACCCTCTTGCATCACTTTAACTCATTCTATCAGCTCCCCTTAATCCACCCTCTTGCATCCCCTTAATCCAACCTCTTACATCGCTTCAACTCATTCTATCAACTCCCCTTAATCCACCATCTTGCATTCCTTCAACTCATTCTCTCAACTCCCCTTAATCCACCCTCTTGCATCCCCTTAATTCGTCCTCTTAAAGGACCCTTAAGTCATATCCTCTTACATCTCCTTAATCCTCTTAGGACCCGTTAAGCCATATCCTAGGGTTCATGAGATGCATCCTCTTAACTCCCCTTAAGGAATTCTCTTAAGACCCCCCCTTAAGCTATATATCCTCTTAGGTCCCCTTAATCCATCCTATGGCTAACATCATTTGAATTTGTATGGAATTTACTATATGCAGTTCTTTTCTTGCATGAATTTTTTACTTAAATGACTTGTAAAAATTGTAGTTACTTACATTAATTATTTTTGCAAGTTCTCATCAAGTCGGTCTACAATGTGATTGTTGAACTGAAAAACTATTTTATCTGGAGACTATGTAAATATCAATTTTTGGTATTCACCTAAAAGTTGATAAGCTTTAATTGTATCTACATGCACATATATGTTTCATCATGTTATATAGTTGTACATTAAACTTCTTGATGTACATTATATATGTTTGTTCGATGTCACTTTTTAAATATCTTATTCAAATTGTATAGATTATACATATTTCATGTGTCTTCTATTTACCACATTTTATATAATTATTCAATTGTATAGATTATACATTAAATATACATACAAGGAGATGGTTTTTTGTTTATTGATTCAAATATTTGCTATGTAATTGGAAAATAGTTAGAATTACTTGCCCTTAATTTATTATGAATATGATTTAAGAAACTATTTAAGGAATGTTTTAATTTGTCACCTAACCATGTGATAAGTTCTATATATATGAAATTTGATTCTAGATAAGAATTATTATATAGTGCATGTATTACTTGAAAATTTGATAAAATATAAATATATAGATATGTATATAAATGCATATAATTATGAAAATGAACATAACATGATCTCATAATTGACTGCATATATAATCATCATATTAAAGTCAACTGATATAAATAAACACACATATATGATAATAACATGTTCAAAATAAAACTAGAGATCTAGATAGTCCATAAAATTTATATGTCAAGTCCAACACATATATTGAAATGAAACTAGAGGTTTGTAGTCCATAAAATATAAAACTATCTAACTCTCAGGCTGATCGGTCAAATCAAGTCTCCTCTTTGTTCCACGTTGACTAGATGTACCTGCATCATGCTGTAAAAGAGTTCAAGAAACTCGAAATTAGATTTAAATTTATTTAGAAATTTTGATATAATTAAACATATTTAAAATTGAAAATATAAACTTTTAGATAAAAAAAACTAATTAAATATCGACTAAATATAGTAAAAATGATTTCTAGTATGCATAAATTACCATATGGTCATGTGAATCAACTGGCACATTTTCTTCAACAGGTAACATAACTGTCTGTTGAGAAGATGCAAATGCCTGATCCACTATATCCTGCATATTCATATAAAGCAAACAATATGTGAAAACCTTGAATATATATATATATAAAATGTTCGTAAAAATTGTATAGGAGATTTAAAGTAAAGTTTACAACCTCGAATGATATGACCTCATGATCACGCACCTGAGATTGCCCATGAATAGATGTCAATGATGTCTCAGGTGCGCGGCCCGCCATGGTTATCTCATCAAATCCCTACATATAGATGTACAACAGTTCATATAGATCATTCACACATGTGTATGTAAATGTAAAAATTAAATTAGATCTATGATGTGTATTTAATTTAAACTTAACAAACTTTTGAAAGCACGCACCTGAGCTGATGATGTCTCAGGAGCGCTCACCACTGTAACTTGTGGCTCGTCAATACTAGGAATAGTATGACTTCCCTGCATCTAGATATAATATATCAATTCACACATGTGTACAAATTCAAATTAAATTATATATATATATGGACACACAAATTATTTAATATATTTTGGTTCAAGTACCTGTCGAAAAGGTGAGCCCAAATCTACAGCACTCGACATATACACACGATGATGATATTGAGTTCTCGGGCATCACGTCATCATGCGTCTATACACCAAACACAAAATTATTGAATTAATATTATATTATATATATAGTTTGATGTTATTATTTACATGAATTTTTTACATTTCAAACTTGAATTAAATTTAAGTTCAAAAGATGAACATACCTGTGTGGGACGATCCTCAGAATATAGTAAATTTAGGTATGATCCCGCCCCAGATGCATGTGCCTCACCTGAAGTGGATGTCTCAGTATCCCTATAGCCCGAGCCTCCATGCTCTGTATTGGCCACTTCAGTGGCCGCGTGTGTAGTCTGCTGAGTGAGATGTCCTGAAAGTGAACTCAATGCTCCTAGTGTAGATAACATGGTTTGCTGCTGAAATGCAGCGGGAATACCAGGAGAAGGAGGAGGAACAAGAGGCGCAACTGGAGCACGTCGCTGAGGATCGACACGTGCTCCTAGTCTATGTTGGGGCATGCCACGCCCAGCTCCCTGAAATGACCTCATATCAAAATAGTTGGGTTTTTTACCCAACTCAAACTCAGCCCATAACTTTCTCAAAAAATATAAGGGCACCTCACTGTTGCCATGTGGTGGAGTATCAAACACCATCCACCATCTCTCCCAAAAATTTGCAGCTATCTGCGGGTGCCTACACCATAAAATTGAAATTCTTTTTTTTGTGGGTGGTATTGGTTCGTTTGTTTGGGGGTTCACAAAATATTGGCACATAGCTTGTTTAGTGATTTTTAGGTCATTGATTTCTTTATATGACAGCCCATCTGCATAGAATTGTCTCCTCTCTTCTCTCCATTGATGGAACCTATCTAGGTCTGCATCGATAGATCGAACAGAATCGACAATAGTTTGCATCGTAGATGCAAACCGTGCGAGATGTGGAGGGATTCTAGTCTCATTTTTTATGAGATCTATGTTTCCTTGAATGACAACTAAGTTGGCTCGAATATTCTCTCTTAGTTGATTTTGGTCAAATGGAGGAGGGGGTGGGGGGTCAGGTGGTGGAGAATGCGGAGGTGAGTGAGGCATATCCTCATGTGGTGGGGTGGGATGTGCACCAGGATCTATAGGGATTTCTAGATTAGGCATGAAATCCTCTAAAGTGAAAAGTGGATCCATGGACGAGAAATGATATGGCAACTGCATGTTAAACAATTAAAAAATATATATCAACAAACTAATTAAATAATGCACACAATTTCAAAGTTATTTAAAAATCACATTGAACATGCACAAATTCAAAATATATTTCATTTGAAGACCATTCAATTTATAACATTAAAAAATCATAGCATTAAAAATTCATATTATAAATGAGAGTTGAATAGAAACCGATAGTCACTTAAGAACTATAAATGAGAGTTGAATAAAAACAGAAGGTTAGTAGAACAAGTGATGAAAAATATTGAAAATCATTGAAGACCTCTCTTGCACCTTCTAAATGTAAAGAGGCAGATTTTATTGCATATTTTTCCTTTATGGGGTTGAGGGTGAAGTAAGTCTCTAATTTCTCCAACTGGGCCTGAGAAAAATCTTGTCACTACAATCAAACTTAGGTGCATAAAGTTTTTTAGCTTACTTTTTATCTCCCTATTCTTCACTTTCTATATTCCTTGCTCATTTCTTGTAGATGGAACTTCTTACCATATTGAAACATTTTTCAAAAGATAAGGCTTCTCTCATATATTTTCATTGATTCAAATATTTTTCTATTAATCTATATTGTTTCTCCTTAATAGATTATTCCTAAGGGATGAGGGGAATGGTTTCAAATTCTTCTTCATCTTCCTATAAAACATGGGGTTTTAGGAATTCAAAAGGGTGTCACATGTTGCTCTACTATTTTTTTTTGTTGATTTTTCCCACCTTTTGGGATTTTTTATGATTAAATATTCAACCAACTTCCTATAATTAGCCCATTTGACTCCTTTAGCCTTGATTTAGAATTTGAAAATTCTTTTAGAAGAATTCCTCTTTTTCTCCTTACCCTTTTTTCAATAAAATTTTATGATATCCTAAAATATTTCTTATTTCTCATTGGACTTACGAAAATAAAATAGGGAAATGACTATAATATTTAAGTATGTTATGAGTGCCCTAGTTATGGGGCCACTAGTGTTATATAATAAAGAATGTAATTTTAAAGTGGCATTGATAAAAAGGTTTGTACATGTAGGTTTATTTTGGAGCTTGTAAAAAGGAAAGAAATTAAAAGATAGCTATTTAATTAAATCCTAAGATTGAGAGTGGTATTCTTGTTTATCCATTAATTTTACTTGAATAGATTGGACACCATATTTTCCTATCACTAGAGATTAGAGGAGGGAACCCCATTTATTTCCATATATAGTTAATGGATGAAAATCCATAAATCAATCATGAGAAATTCCATATAGGGATAGTAATTAAGATACATTGAATTATTATCCAAGTGACTCCTACAATACCTATTTTTTATAAGTTTTAAGTGTCTCTCTTGGAACCTATGGTTTGTAATTCTAGGGTGGCTCCTATAGCACCATTGGTTATAGATTTATCATATTTCTTGATAATTATATTGTTATTTTTGTTCCTAAAATTATAGTAAACTAAGTTGAATATAAGTAGAATTTATATTGTAATAAGAGGAGTAATCAATTACTACTTGATTGATGTGTTGACTATTCATTTTGTAAGAGTTTATAATTCATTGAACTACATATTTTTTAAGTATATTACCTATTGTAGTAGATCTAATTTGAATTAAGATTCATTTATTGGTGGCTTTTTTAGTTAAATAAATGAAAATAAGCAATATCCCTAATTAGGGATATTATAGTGGTATCAAGGCCATGGTCTTTCCATATTATATGGAAAAATATCAAAGATTTACTTTTTCTAGTTGATAGAAAGAATTTAGAGGAAGATGTTATGGATTGTCTAGTTACTAATGATGTAATTGGATAGGCTAATAGAATATCAAAATGACACACAAGAACTATTTATTAAAATACAAAGGAATATAAAAGAGTTGAGAGAGAAAGAGCCAAGACCAAAAAATAAAAATATTGTTATAGGGGAAATCAAGGAGTGAGATTCAAAAGATTCATTCATGAAGGATGGAGATAAGTCAAAATTAGATTCATATGAAACCCAAGATAACTTTATTAAAGAAAAAATTAAATTATAAACCAAGGATTACCAAGAGGAATACATTACTAGATTTATTAATACCATGGATCTAAATCCATCCTAAGACAAATCTTTCAAGACAACAAGAGAATAATTCCCATATCTTGCAAGAAATGAAGATGAATTAAAAAAATAAATTTTGAGGAAAATTTTCTTCTCATGCAACATATGCGAAGATAGGAAAAATTCATATCATGGAGGTAATGTTAGATAAATATTTTTAAAATTATATATACACTAGAGAAAAATTATAAGATAGGGATAAAGAAGAATCTATAGAGCATAATCCAAAAGAAGAAGAAAGACCCAAACCAAAGTTACCAAAAATTGAGAAGTAACACATAAGTAAGCAAGGAAAAAAGAATATTCCATACAATTTGAATGTGAAGGATCCTTGATAGAAAAAACTATGTTAATAACTTCTAAATAAATTGCATTAATGAAGTTAAGGAGAAACATGCATTATAGATTGAATGTAAATGTTTATAATTGAAAATAATCTTATGAAGTTTGAGCCTCTACACCATAAAATAGAATTTTAGAATCACCATATTGATAGGCAAATAACTGAAGGAAATGCTTTCTACTCTAACACTTAAGTTCTTACTCAAAATGATGATTGTATTGAAGTAAATTTCTTAGTTAAAGAAGGTAAGTTCTTTGGCTACTCCTATTATTTAATCTCAAATAAGAGTAAAAACATTTATGGTAGTTATCTCATTCTTATCATCATGGAAAGTCTAAGAAGATGAAAATAATGAAAGACATATAACTTACAAATCCAAAAGAAAGCATGCATAAGGGTTTAGGATTTGACTAATAATTTTTTCTAAGAAAATATAGTAATGATAAATAACCTTATTCAAGAATATTTACGTAGTATGGTATGGGATTCAAGAAATATTGTCATATGTGAAGATTCAAACTTTTAATAATTTTAATATCATTTTTTTTGGTAAGTTCATCAACCTAGACACTTGGCTAAGAGGAAGATCTAAATTGATTAACTAAGTATAGGTGATGTATATTAATGTATAAATATACATGTGTGTGTATTGCATATACTTGCGTCTATTTATATATGTATGTATGTATGTATGTATGCATGTATGTATATTGGTGTACCTAATTATTGAATTTTTTTACTCTTAGCCCATTCAAATGCCTTTGAAAGTTTACTAAATAGTCATATTTGTAAGGGTTTCTCTAAAATTGTATTAGGGTTTCTTTAAAATTGTATTAGGGTTTCTAGTTTTAGCTCACCTAAGGGGAGAGAGGTCTCTAAGAGGTTTCTAGTTTTACGTTTTAGGGTTTAGATTTCTAAGTTATGTCCAATTTAGGTTTAGATTTTATGGTTTTCAATTTACAATTTAACGTTATTTATTTTTTAAATGCAATTTAAAACTATTAAAAATTGAAATAAAACACATTAAAGAAAAAAAACTTAAATACTAATTAAAAAACAAAAAAACAAGATACAAAGCAAAAAAGGGCAGAATTCAACCAACCTGGAGGTCTCAGAGGTCAGGTGTGTTGATGGGAGGAGGTGGCAGTCGAAACACGCTCGAAGCAACAGCTTACAAATGCGTACGCGCTCTTGATTGTCTTCTCCCAATCGGTCAAAAACAGTGGATAAAATGAAAAGCCAGCAGTTTATTTAAAAAAATAAATACTTTTCGAAAACGCGAATGCGTTTGTAATGCGTACGCGTTTCATAACGCGTACGCGTTTTAGGTTCATGTACCCGTAGCTGAGCGCGTACGCGTTCGGATTTCGGTTCGGGTACCCGTTCCGTAACGCATACGCGTTTTATGCGAATTTTTTTTGTTGCCCAAAATTTCCCCTCTTTGTGTACTCAACTTCTTGCTTTTACCCATATATAGTTTACAAAATCTACAAATCACTGTGTGATAAGCTCGTCACCAAACTAATAAATATAAAACATAAGCATGACAGAGTGATAATGTTAAAAGCCAGTTATGTAATTATAAATTCAATAACTTTGGAATCACATACCTCCCACTGCATATGTCATAAAGACAACTTCTATCAGTAATTCTCTATTTCTCCTCTTCATGTATTTTTAGATATCCTTTTTAAATCGTTGACTCATACTTTATATATCTCTTACCCTGATCTCTTTCTTATGTTTCCAAGCTAAGACCAACAGATGTTTTAAGTTCATACGGGTTAAGTTCTTCCGCTTGAACTTGACCGGCAGTAGTAATTGTGATAGTGTTATTTTAGGGTGATGGAAATAACGGGTACCAGACCCAAGCCCTCCACTATTCCTTGGCGTTATTGAAGTGACTATGTTATCCACGCAAGGCATTGACTCCTGAAACCACGGCGGTAATCCCTATCCAACTACCACTCAAGTACGTCGCTCCTAAATACTGTGAATAGTTCCTTTTTTTTGAAGAGAGTTCAAATGATGGGGCGTCGATGCTCATAGAGTCAAGTTTTGGGGATGATCATGGTCGCCTCCTATTCCACCATAGCATTCAGTATCTCTAAGTTTCTAAAATGAAACCTCGTGGTCTCCATCCCTTCAGTCCATGTATGCTTATACTAAATATCGTCGTCCGTAGAAATATGAAGTCTACCCATACCTCCCTTTGCTAAAAAATATCTCATAATAAATAGTGGGCTTGGCTTGAGGAAAGGTCATGTCCTGAGCCAAAGCGCTTCCCATCGATCCTTGCCTTGCTGGGAGTCGTGGCTCCTTATTCTAATTCCTTTTGATGGATCTTTCTTAATATATTGTCTGCTAATAGCCCCCGATAACTAAGATAGGACATGGTTATTATAATATAACTATCTCCATCTAAAACTATATTCCAAAATATATTATCATCTATTATCTCATAATGATTTATCATTTTAATATATTTATAATATTATATTTATTATTATATTTGATAATTATAAGATTATTTTATGTTGTATTCTCAAAATATAATACCTTAATAATTATAATATTATTTTAATATTTAAAACGTTATTTAAGGCTTATGATTATAATATTGTCTTTGAAAATTATAATCATAACAATACTCTTTGGTTAATTAGTTTTAGGTATTCTTTGTGAAGTGCCGCAATTTTGGGAACATGACATTTTCAACAAGTTGAGAAGGTATAATGGAGGTCAGCCATGGAGAATGAAGACATTTGGTGAGATCTTTTCATATGTTTTCATGTTATTTCCTTTGAACTTCATTATTGCTTTGGGTTTTTGTGTTTATGCATTAATTTTCCTACCCTAGGAAAATTCCCTTAGTTATAGATGAGAACATGAATAAGTTCCTAAATGAATGCCTTGACAACCTCGAAGCTAATGCATCCTTTTATCCATCCATGAAACCACATGACCTTCCTACAATACCACCTCATGATATGTTTGGTTACTTACATCCTGAAACAAACAAGGGACCTAAGTTCCCTCCATCAAGTGAACCTAGTTCTTCTAAACAAGCAACCCCTCAACCATTCTATGATAACAAAGTCACTAGTACTCCAATCAACCTTGAAGAAACCTATGACAAAGGTTTTACCATTTTGAGCAAACAAGGATGTGACACAACAACTGAACATGACATTCATCAACTCTTAGAACAAAATCCAAAAGATGACAACACAACATGATTAGGTTATCAAGATCCCTCTCATAATAGCAAGCCTCCTAGAGAATATTGGAGACTTCGTGATGATGGCACAGTGATCTTTGGTTCCCCTCTCGATCTGAATGTCCTTCCTCGAGAACAACTGTTACCTGATAACAATGACAAGGATGAGAAGATCACTTTGAGTCCTCCTTCCATTGGAGAAAAGGGTGAATCTAGCAAATGCAAGAGGCCTTACAAGTTACAAAAACTCAAGTTTCCTCTCTGTCCACTTCTTGAATGTGAAGGGAAATTGCAAATAATCTTAAACAAAGGACTCATACTATTACCACCTATGAATAAGTTGGTGATATATCCTAAAGATGCCAATGGTCCACATTATGCATATCATCGCGTTCTTGGACATAGAAGTGATGAGTGTCACCAATTGAAAGAAATACTGAGCAAGTATCATTTCGATGGCGATAATTGTTATCCAATATTTCCATAAAACACTCTCCAACACCTTATCATGTAATAGTTGTAGAAAATTTCCTTCTCACAATTACATGACCTTTCCCATCACCTACCTCAGCTCATTCTTGTCTTGCACTCAGTGGGGGAAAGCAGTTGTTAGCCTTGTCCTAGTAATGCATTTTCCATTATCCCTTAGCAACGTTATTCACCTTCCGCTTATACCAATTGAGACTAGGAGGCGGATGACTTGCTTGATGGTTGACTCGCATTTGCCTTACTAGTCTTTTACATGTTTTTTTTCTTTTTCTTTCGTGTGTTTTCATGTGCATAACGTGTTCCCCCATGATGTGTTGTTTGATTTTCTCTCTCTTTCTGACATTCCTCTATTTGTACCTTCATTCTTCTCTATGTCGTACATTGCTTTCGCCTTTTCTTTTGTCTTTTTCTTGTGTTTTCCTTTTGGGGATGACGCAAGGCATTGAGACATTCCATGTCTCTTTCATGTTGACCCAAAAGGTCCTTTACTTTTTCTTTGCCTTTTATTTTGTCTTTTTCTTGTGTTTTCCTTTTGGAGATGACACAAGGTATTGAGACATTCCATGTCTCTCTCATGTTGACCCAAAATATTTTCCATTTTCTTTCGCCTTTTTCTTTAATTTGGCTTGTGTTTTCCTTTTGGGGATGATGCAAAGCATTGAGACACCCTATGTCTCTTCCATGTTGACCCAAAAGGATTTTTTTTTCTTTGTTTTCGCTCTCCTTGTGTCATTCTTCCAATTCTATGTATTTGGGGGATGATGACAGTTCTAAGCTCTCTAACACAACATTGTAGCAACAAACATACTGACCCCAAATCCATAGATCCTTTATGTGTTTGGTGTTTTCATTTTGGGGGAAACCCCTTCCTTTTCTTTTTCTTTTTCCTTCACATGATGTAGCCTTACTCAAAAACATATGACTTGGCATAGGGCTTTCCAAGTTGGCTCTCATGTCTTCTTTATTTTTGCATTTTTCATTTTGCTACTTGAAAATAATTGCTAATAGAACAGTGTGTAGCAATTCCTTTAAAGTGGGGGCATACATTGGCATTATTCTTTTTCATTTTTCTTTTTTCTTGGTTCTTAGTGCAACCTTCTTACTTCATATGATGCATTTGTCACTTTGTGGATGACATTGGGTGTAATGTCCTTCATGAGTGATGAGTCCATTTTATGACTCAATTTTGATAGAGTTTATTATCCATTTGTTGTAGTTGTCATAGACTTTGATACTTGGATGTTGACCTTTTTATGATATTTCCTCAAAACCATAGACATTGGGAATAAGCTTATTTTTGTAATCTTTAAAGACATTGACATACTATATGAACTATCTATGTTAATTTTGCATGTGGATTAATGAATTCTATTTTAAGATAGTTACAGATATGCAATTGTTGTGCGTACTAATATTGTTATGCAAATTTAATTAAAATCCTACAAAATTGGGGAAGATTCTACCAGCTAGTCATTCGCCATGAAGGTCAACAAGGTGATCATTCAAAGGTCAATGGAGGGAAGACTCTCAGCAAGAGGGAAATTCCTAGTTTAAATCGAAGAATTGTAACCGCCTTGTAAATGGTCTTAATTGTTTGTTGAGTAAATAAAGGAGTTACTGTTGTGCTATATCTGTGTTAAGGCAAACATGCTTGACCAGATTCCACGCATGTATAACCTCCTCTCCACTTTTTATGATTTCCCTAAAGTGGCGTCCTCCTAATCTGTTGGAGTTGATCGCCTTGCTAGGTAGTTAGTTAGTAGCTTTTCTTCCTATAAATAATACTCGAATTCTCCTTCTCAGGAGGTTGATTGATCTGATGATGTACTCACATTCTTAGTTTTTCAGTAATATAGTTATGTTGCTCAATTGTACTTATGTTTTCCAATGAATAAAATGAAGTTATAAGTTCGTGCATCTGAGTTCACATTTGTTTTAAGGGATACTCATCCAAGGGAGCCTACTTGGTGATCATTCCATCCTTTATTTTAGTTATTACTTTATGTTCAACAATTAGTTAAGAATCTGGCACTATTTGTTCTTGTAGCCACTAGAATTCCATTATATGACTATTCCTGCAACCAAAGCAAACAAAGTAGTTTCTTGTTTGTTTGCTCATATTTTCATTTTTGTCATGCATTTAAGATTAGTATAGTTGTCAGTTGATGCTCAACACTTATATTACTTCTTTCCAAGCAATTTACTTTCAACATTATGTCTTTCTTAGTTGTAGAATGAATATGGCTACTTTGGATTCCTAGTGCACATACTGTATTGACCCATTTCAAGTCTACGTCCTTGGCTTGACAAGTTAAATGCACCTTCATGATGGTTGAGATAGTTATTCAGATTAGATGTCCAATCTCTGAATCATAGTTGTAAGGGCTTAGTTGTTAAATCATTGTAGGAGGCCAACATTTTTGGCACCGTTGTCGGGGATGGTGTCAAACTAGGGAGTTCTTTGGATTCATTAATATTTTTTCTTCATGTAGTATTTCTGAAATTTTGTTCTTAGTATACCCCTCATTTAGGAAAGTAATGATCCACTATTATTTTTCCAATTCTTTGTGTGAGTTGGTTGATATTGAGTTGATACAGTATACATAAAGGAAGGAGGAGAGATACTCATGGGAGATTCCTTCCTAATAACCCTAATCCATTCCAGCTAGTTGAGCATCATAATCTGCCAAGAGAAGAAGAAGAAGGATAGCCACACCCCTTTGTTGATGCATTTCTTGATCTGACCATTTCTGAAATTTCCTCTGAAGACCAAAATAAAATTGAAAATCCCTTTGCTTTGGAACTCCATCAGGAAGGCATGGGTGATGCAAATAGAAACAAACCTAACCAACTAGCTTTTCCTCTCCCCATTACTCATCAAAATGAAGTTGACAACCTCAAAAATATCCCTGCTTCAGTCCTTCCTAAGTTCTATGGACTTGTCATAGAAGATCTTGATACTTTCTCATTCGAGTTTGATATACTCTGTAGGAGTTATGACTATACCACTAATGCCCATAGGCTTAAGCTATTCCCTACCACCTTGAAAGAAGTTGCATTAAGATGGTTTATGAGCCTAGAAAGAAATAATGTGGAGACTTGGGAGCACATGAAGACAAATTTCCTTGAGAAGTAGAAGGAATATTGTAGGGGTAGTGACATGAGGGGAGATGACATTTTTAGGATGCAACAAAAGAAAGATGAGAGCCTGGAGGATTACATTTCAAGGTTTTTGTTTTTCTTACAGAAATCTCCACACCATACACTTAATGAAGAATCACAAAAGTTTCTTTTCCTAAGAGTAATTAATGACAGCTACACTGATTCCTTAGACCTGATGGGAGGAGGAGATATCACCCAAGTTCCTTGGGAGGATATCAAGAAGATATGTTAGAACTATTATAGAGAAGCTTCAAAGAAAGGGAGAGCTTACCAATCCTCTATGGGTAAGTCATCTACCAGTGAAGTTTCAAGAATTGAGATTACTCACTTATTGGTAGACTTCTAGCAAGACATTATAAACAATCTAGCTACTCAGCTGGATACACTTTAGGCCAAGAAGAAACAAGAGGAGGCAAAGGAAATGTTGGCAGAGTATTGCCCTCATTGCAGACAAAAGGACTACAGATGCAAGATGGTAGCTAATATTGACAGTAAGCAGATTCCACCTAAGTTCAAGCCAATCTAGGGTGAAGATGACCAAGTCTACTACATTACACAAAGGAGGCCATGGGCTCCAAGACAAGTTATGCCACCAGATCCACTATCTTTTGCTAGGCCATATTTCAATTCATATTCATCTGGTAACCAATGGAAACCCCCATATCTATCAAATTATGGAGGATATCCACCACAACCTTGGAATAACCCTTCAAATGCCTAGACCAATCACCAAAACTATCCACCCCAGTGGCAACAACCTCAAGGAAATTGGTATCAGTTTCAAGGAAATTGGTAGCCACCTCCAAGAAACTAGCAGCAAACATCTCAATGGAGGGGAGGACAACAATGGCCAAACTAGACAACCAGTTACATGCAACGACCTTCTCAGCCCCATAAACCTGCTATAATGCCTCCTCCTGCTAGTTCAAGTTCAAATACACCTAAACCTACTCAGCTACCAACTTAGCCCACACCTAACCCAAATAACAAACCACAGCAGCAGCCAATATACTTTGTTGATCCAAATCAATTCCCTGCATATGTTGTGAGTGTAAGTGACATCCACTTGCATTCAAGAACTACTTTTCCAACTCCTTCCACACCCATTATCACTGAGCTCCCTATGGAAGAAGAGGAGCCTTTGAATGCCCCATTCAGCCAAGTGCACCTAAAAATCCTGAACTAGTCCCAATCAAGTAGACTAAACAAGAACCACCATTTCCCTAGAGGTTGGAAACTATGAAAAAAAGGAAGAGAAGGGGAAACCAATATTTGACATTTTATTTTAGTTGAAGCATATATGTGTCCAGATACCTCTATTTCAGGCCATAAAAGATGTTCCTATATATGGCAAAGCAATTAAGGAAGCATGCCTTAAGAAGCCAGGCAGGAAGAAAGAACCCACTACAATTCATGTGGTGGGACAGTTGGATGACATCATGCTTGGGAAAGTAATTGTTCCCAAATATAATGACCCAAGGAGTCCTGTAGTAGCAGTTGTTATAAATGGGATCCAAATAAAAAATGCTCTGATTGATTTGGGAGCAACAATAAATGTAATGACCAAGGATATCCTGCAACAACTAAATGTTGCAAGCATGAGACATACTCCTACTATCTTGAAACTTGTTGATAGTTCCATTGTTAAACCTAATGGTATAGTAGAGGACCTTTTGGTAACTTTAGACTCTTGGGAGTACCCAGCAGACTTCATGATTCTTTCTCCTAAAGCTACACTAGGTGGGTACCCCATTATCCTAGGAAGGCCATGGTTAGCAACAACATATGCTTATATTGGATGTTGGATAGGATACATGACCATTTATGATGGAAAGAGCACCAAAAAGCTTGTTCTCTACCCTCCTGCTTAGCAATCCCATGATATGGATAATCCTGTATGGCCACATGTTGGTGAAAAGGCTGAGGAAGTTAATTTTGTGGCACAACTTATAATGTTAGGAAGAAGCTCTTTCATGCAAATTCAAGAGGAAGATGAAGTATTGTCTAAAATAATTTAGAAACATTGTGAAGTAGAGGAAGCACCATCCTCTCATGCAACTGATTCTGTTGATCCAGTAAAGACACTTTTGTCCGCTCTTCCTACAGCCAAACTTCCTACAACAACAAGTATGTCTCATACATTGCTGCCACATGAACTCAAGGCACCAAGCATTGGTGAAGTAGCTATGATAGAGTTAACTACACAAGTGCAAGTATCAGAAGGGAAATATCTAAACATTAACAACAAATTGAGTGAAGAAACAACAGTTGTCATTAACAAACTTACTGAGAACCTACCAACATGCATTTGTGTGGGACTATCATGATATGAAGGGATTGGACCCTAAGTTTTGCACTCATAGGATTTACACCAGAGATGATTGTACACCAGTGAGGTAGCCACAAAGAAGAATTAACCTTGCACTAAGAGAAATTGTAAAAGGAGAACTACAAAAATTGTTGGATACAGGATTCATCTAGTCCATTTCCGATAGCTAGTGGGTGTCTCCATTGGTGATTGTGCCAAAAAAGGGATGGAAGTGACGAGTTTGTGTTGATTATAGGGAACTCAATGTTGCCACCAAAAATGACCATTTTCCCCTACCCTTCATAGACCAAGTTCTAGATTCAATTGTAGGGAAGTAGTACTTTTCTTTTCTAGATGGATTCAGTGGGTATAACCAGATCCAAATTGCACCTGAGGACCAGGAGAAGACCACCTTTACCTATCCATGGGGGACGTATGACTACTCAGTACTTCCATTCGGCTTATGCAATGCACCTGAAACTTTTCAGAGGGAAGTCATTGGCATATTTTCAGACATCTCTCATGATTGCATGGAAATTCATATAGATGACTTTACTACCTATGGTGCTGATTTCAATGAAGCATTGGAAAATCTCAGGAAAGTCTTAAAGAGATGTGAAGAACACAATCTATCTTTAAACAGTGAAAAGTGCTTCATGATGATAAAAGAAAGTGTAGTTGTTGGCCACTACATCTCTCACAAAGGAATTCAAGTAGATCCTGCAAAGATTGAGGTGATCACCAATCTACCTATACCTACAAAACAAAAAGATGTTAGGAGTTTCTTAAGACATGTAGGTTATTATAGGCGATTCATCAAAGACTTCAACAAAATGATAGCACCATTGTACACTCTCCTAACCAAAGATGCTGAATTCTAATGGACAAAAGACTGTGACAAGGCATTTTATGACTTGAAAGCAGCCTTAACTCATGCTCCTATACTCAAGGGTCCTAATTATGAGCTTCCTTTTCACATTCATACAGATGCATCAGACTATGCTATAGGAGCAATATTAGGACAGAAAGAAGGAGCTATTGAAAATGCTATTTATTTTGTCAGTAAAAATCTGTAGGGAGCTTAATTCAACTATACAGTGACAAAAAAAGAAATGTTGGTAGTGGTCTATGCCCTTAACAAATTCAAGCACTACATAATAGGCTATTAGATCTTTGTGCACACCAACCATGCAGCCATTAGGTACCTCGTGAATGAACCCCTGATATCAAGTAGGCTAGTAAGATGGTTATTGTTGATGCAAGAGTTTGACATAACCATTATGGATAGACCAGGGAAGGCCAATGTTGCTGCAGACTTTCTTTCAAGGCTAACTACATCAGGGGACAATCAATTCATTGATGACTCTTTCCCTAATGAACACTTATTTTCCATCAGTGTGCATACACCTTGGTATGCTGACATAGCTAATTATCTGGTCACAAGGAGAGTTCCTCTTCATTTCTCTCCAAAAGAGAGAAGGGTGCTCATTGAAAAATCTTTTCCTTTTCCATGGATTGTTGGATGTTTGTTCTACACTAGACCAGACCATGGCATAAGGAGATGTGTGAGGGAAAATGAGACATATGATATTCTGCATGCATGTCACAATGAACCATGTGGAGAAGATTTTTCAGCCAAGAGGACAACAATGAAGATTTTGAACACAGGATATTACTGGCCCACACTCCACAAGGATGCAGGGAAATATACAAGGAAGTGTGACAGATGCCATAGGATGGGCCGACCAACCAAATCTAATGAGATTCCCCTTTACCCCCAGGTATTCATCACTTCATTTGACAAAGGGGGATTGGAATTTTTAGGACCCATTGATCCTCCATCAAATGGTAAATCCTATATCTTAGTATGCACTAATTATGTAACCAAGTGGGTAAAGGTTAAGGCCATGAAGCATGCAATATATAATAAGGTTGTAGAATTTCTTTATGAGGAAATTTTCACATGGTATGGGGTTCCAAGCGAGATAGTGACTGATCAAGGGGCTCAATTCACTTCAACCCTTGTTACAACACTGGTAAATGAGTACACCATAAGGAACATGAAGTCTACTCCTTATCACCCTTAGGCCAATGGAAAAGTTGAGATGAGTAACAGGGAAATTAATTCATTCTAACCAAAACAGTGGCTATCCATAGAAAGGATTGTGAAAATCGGCTGTCAGAAGCTGTTTGGACCTATAGGACAACCTGGAAAACAACCACAAACTTCACTCCTTTTGAGTTGCTATACGGAAAGACAGTTATGATGCCCATTGAATTTAAACATAAGACTCTTAGGACTACACTAGACTTAGGGATGGGTATCTCTGAGGCACAAAAGGCCAAAGTCATGCAGTCGAATTATTTGGATGAAATGAGGAAGGCAGCCTTGCACCACACAGAGGTAGTGCAAAATCAAAGAATAAAGTGGCATGAAAAATTCATCAAGGACAAGAAATTCCAGCCAAGTGACTGGGCATTGCTCTACGACTCAAGGTATTAGGATAATGTAGGAAAATTACAGAGACGATGGCTAGGACCATATGAGGTTGTTGAAGTTTTCCCCAATGGTGTTGTTCAGCTCACCACCATTGACCCTGTTAGATTTAAGCTGCTTGTCAACGATCATCACCTCAAGTTGTATCACAAGCCAACTTCCAAGGAGGAATTCCTGCAGCAATTCACTCAGCGTGCAACATCTGAACTTCTTGTAGCCGAAGGAAGTGGACCTAGTGTCCCTCCTTCTGGCTAACTAAGGTACATAACTTTTCATAATAAAGACTTCCACTTTTGTGGGGGTCCACTTCTTCATTCATTCACCCATCCACCCATCCATCTCCACCTTTCTCTCTCTTCCATCACGCTGCCATAACTTCATTTCATTCCACTCCACTTTCATTAATTGCTCAACTAACTTCTTAAAAGGTGACCAATACTTTCTCCATAATCTTTGCAACAGATCTTCCAAGAATTCAGGTAAGTGCACATCAAGTTTTTATATCTTAATTGTCTTTTAGTACATCCATTTAATTGTTGTACATTAATATAGACATTCTCCATAGCATGTAATTATTTCCTACCCCTATCAAATTGTCATTACTACTACGCATGTGAGGACACATGCTCAAATTTAGGTTGGGGGGGAGTGTGAATACCATGTCCACGTGTCAGTCCATGTTGGTTCACGTCAACAAAGTTTAAATTGAGACAATTTGAATTATGAACGAAATGACGGCTCGCATGTGTTAGATGACATCAATTGCCACCATTTTTCTCAATCATAGCCTTCATTTATTACTCCTTTACTGCCTTTATTGCTTCTATCATAATCCTAAGTTGCCAAAAAGGTAAAATTTAGACGACACTAGCATTGGAAATTTAGCTTTCAGGAAAAGATTGCAGGAAGGGAAACCTTGCAGAGTGATTGTTTAATTACAAACAACTGAATAATGGGATGTGGGTTAATTCAAAATGAACCCACGGTTCATGATGTATTACTGCAGGATGCACCTTGCCAGGCTGAGTTCAGAAATTGCAGGTGGTTAGATTATTTCCTGAAGCTGAATGGTTATAATGAAGACATTGCATTGGAATTTTCCTAGACATTTTCTGAAGGAAAGGCCATGATAAAAGGGTTGGAGGTAATGGCTACTGAAGAAAGGATTGCAGAAGTTACAGGTTTTCCTACCGACGATGAACATTACCCTGCTACTAGAGATGCCAGGTCAACAAGGGTTGAATTTATAGAACCTGGTGACCCTCCATTGAGTGTGGACAAGAAAGGTGTGAAGAGAACCTCTCTTCCTGAGCCATGGAAGCAAGTAGCTATTTATGTTGTGAAGTACCTTACTTGTGAAGGTCGTCAGTCGTATCTACATTCTGTGCACTTCAAACTCATGAATCATATGAGGCATGGGAGAAGAATGAATGTGCCAAATGTGTTATACCACCTTCTTTCAATCATGGTGGTCGAGACCCAAAAAGGTAGGAATAATTATGTTTCCCACCATTGTCTAATCAAATTATTAGTTGAGAAGTCTCTACATGATGTGTCTAATATGACTTGGGAAGAATTCTTGAATATTGATCAAATTAGACTAGAGCATTTGTGACCTAGGGTTTTTCCTCCACCTCGTAGGACTAGAAGGAGAGTGAGTTTTGTTGAAGCCGCTCCTGGAACCTCAACTTCTGGAGCAGGCCCTAGTGTAAACCCTCCCATAGCTAAACAAACCATAGAGATTAGCTCTTCTAAGGAAGAACATTCAAACAAAGAAAGTTCATCTTTAGATTCTAATGATGATGTCCCTCTTGGCATCCTAATTCAAACTAGGGTACAAAAAAAAGAGGCAAAAATGAGGAAGGGAAAAGCTAAAAATCAAGTGGCAGAAAAGAAAGTGCTAAGCACTAAGAAACAAAAGGATGACACTGTTCTTCCTACAGTCGAAGAGAAACACAAGAGCCCTCCTAGAAAAAAAAGACCAACTGGACCAACCGCTGGTATGTCTCCACAGGAAATCCCTAGGACTAGAGAAACATCACGGGAGGACACAACAACCCCAATGGTGTAGGTGAATGTTAAGGAAAAGGATATATTTGAGGAAGTGGAAAATATAAGGTTGGAAAAACTTGTTGCCATCCTAGAACAAGTTGGAAGTCAAGAGTATGAGGAAAATCAGGAGCTCCTGCAACAAGAATAGAAGCAAGAGTTCCTGTAGCAAGATCAAGAGCCCCTGCAGCCAGAACTAGGAGAATAATCAACACCCTTGCAGTTGGAATTGGTTGAACAAATAAAATCCCTGCAGTTGGAGCCATATGAAGAGTAAGCATCAATGCCAAGAAATTTTTTGGTAGGAATACATAAGCCCTCTGATTTTTCAATGCACATGGTAGCCATGAACTTATGGAGAGAGATGCAAAGGAGGCAAGAGGAATGGAAATATGAGAAACACAACTTGAAGAAGGAAATTCAAAATAGAGATGAGGAAATTGAAGATAAGAATGCAGAAATTGCTGCTTTAAAGGAGAAGGTGGACAATATGGAAACTTTAGTACCTCAAATATTAGAATGCAGGACTCGCCCAAGGGTCTATGCTCTATATTTGAAGGAGAAGAATCTTTCTTTTAAACTAGCAAGGATTATCTCAGGTTTGAATCCTTCCATTGAGACTCCTCTTGAATTTTTCTAGGCTTATCGGATTGCTCCTCCTGAAATGAAAAATTTGTTGTGTGAATTCTATTTGCATAATTATGTTGTGACCCAAGATCATGATTGGAATCCATTGTTGTATGTTGGGGATGTCCAATTAAGGGAATTTATGTCCTAGATACAAAATGAAATTAGTTGGGGACAACAATTCAGGGCTTATAGGCAAATAGAATCCAACACTCCCTTGGCCATTAAGGTTGAATCTAGAAATCTAGGAGACATTTTTAGTGATTGGCACAAAATTATTTACAGACTAAGCTATGGCAGTAGGATCCTACCTGAGAGAGAATCAGTTTACAAAGAATATGAGAAGGTAGTAGAAACCATAGGGGAATTTGTAAAGGGATATTTGGCATAGAGGTGGAATAGTCTGACTGATGAATTAAAAAAAGTTGAGCCTCACTCTCGCAAGAACTATGTTGTAGCATGCAAGAGGGTTGATAGATATATATAGATTGGAAGGACAAAGGGACAATTTTGGCTTCCATTGAATTTTTAGCCACCTTTCCTATTATGGCCTGTGCCAAATTTTAGGTATTACCAGTATGATATAGCTGCAGAGAGACAAAGATGGAGTAGGTTGGACAGACAACAAGGGTTCTATTGGGACCCTAATTCACGCATTGCAAGAACTGATGTAGGACAGCTAGTAGTTGCAAATTTCAGGGCATTAACTAAGCAAAAGAACAACCCTTCTTCTGCTAGAGGACCAACAAATCCTTAGGTTGGGGGGAGTGATGAGTCCAGTTTATGACTCAATTTTGATAGATTTTATTATCCATTTGTTGTAGTTGTCATAGACTTTGATACTTGGATGTTGACCTTTTTGTGATATTTCCTCAAAACCATAGACATTGGGCATAAGCTTATTTTTGTAATCTTTAAAGACATTGACATGCTATATGAACTATCTATGTTAATTTTACATGTGGATTAATGAATGTTGCTTTAAGATAGTTACATATATGCAATTGTTGTGTGTACTAATATTGTTATGCAGATATAATTAGAAGCCTACAAAATTGGGGAAGATTATGCCAGCTGGTCGTTCTCCATGAAGGTCAACAAGGTGATCGTTCAAAGGTCAATGGAGGGAAGACTCAACAAGAGGGAAATTCCTAGTTTAAATCGAAGAATTGTAACCGCCTTGTAAATGGTCTTAATTGTTTTTTGAGCGAATATAGGAGTTATTGTTGTGCTAGATATGTGTTAAGGAAAACATGCTTGACCAGATCCCACACATGCATAACCTCCTCTCCACTTTTTATGCTTTCCCTAAAGTGGCGTCCTCCTAATCTGTTGGAGTTGACTGCCTTGCTAGGTAGTTAGTTAGTAGCTTTTCTTCCTATAAATAAGACTCAAATGCTCCTTCTCAGGAGGTTGATTGATCTGATGATGTACTTGCATTCTTAGTTTTTCAGTAATATAGTTATGTTTCAAAATTGTACTTATGTGTTCCAATGAATAAAATGAAGTTATAAGTTTGTGCATCTAAGTTCACATTTTTTTTAAGGGATACTCATCCAAGAGGGCCTACTTGGTGAGCATTCCATCCTTTATTTTAGTTATTACTTTATGTTCAACAATTAGTTAAGAATCTAGTAGTCTGTTCCTGCAGCCACTAGAATTTCATTTTGTGACTGTTCCTGCAGCAAAAGTAGACATAGTAGTTTTCTATTTGTTTGCTCAAATTTTCATTTTTGTCATGCATTTCAAATTATTATACTTTTTGGTTGATGCTCAACACTTATATTACTTCTTTCCAAGCAATTTACTTTCAGCATTATGTCTTTCTTAGTTGTAGGATGAATATGGCTACTTTGGATTCCTAGTGCACATACTGTGCTGACCCATTTCAAATCTACGTCCCTGGGTTGACAAGTTAAATGCACCTTCATGATGGTTGAGATAGCTATTCAAATTAGATGTCCAATCTCTGAATCACGGTTGTAAGGGCTTAGTTGTTAAATCATTGTAGGAGGCCAACAATGAGCGTGATCTATCTGAGCATATTACATTCCTCTTGGTGGCTTGATGCAACACACTACATCCCCCAAGTTGTGAATCCTCTATTCTTTGATTGGTCCTCTCTTGGAGACATTAAACACAATGTTCCCTAAGTTAAAGACCTTGCATGAACTAAGAAAGACCCCTTTGAACATCCTTTGCATGTTGCATTTTGCATTTGTTATATGGACACCTTGCATAACACAACTTGCATGCCTATGGAGCCATCATGTTTGTTCATGAGCTCCACGCATATGAAGTTTTGTTTGTCTCGTGAAGCTCAAAATGTCATTTTCTTTTGTGGCACCTTATTAAAGTTATCAGAAGGTATAACTTTTGTATGGTTGAGCGAGAAGCCCATTCTGAGGCATCAATTTCCCCATAGCCAATTGCATGTGTGTGAGTGCATACCATCCATGAGTGTATGTTTCTCACCTTTTTGGGCCTTCTCACCCAGCGGACATCCACAAGTTCCATCACCTTAGAGTGAGTATATGCATTTTTAGGACAAACAACCTAGATCTGATCCACAACGGGATGGAAAAATGATCAAAGCTTGATCTAATTCTCTTTTTTCTTTCTCCTTCTCTCTCTTTCATTCTTTTTCATCATTTTCATGTGTGTTCCTTTGTGCTAATGTTTGTTTTTCCATGAGATCTTGATCTTGGGGGCTTGATCACCCCTCTTGATTTTTGTTGTCTCACCTTGCTAGCATGAGTGCATTTGGATCCCTCTTGATATGCATGTTGGGCTACTTTAGTGTGAGTTTGAAGCAAGTTCATCCTCTCACTAAAGTAGGGGCTAAATGTGTCACAAAAAAATGTATCTTTGGACATTTTTATGCTCATTTGGGTCTTTCTTATGGATGTTGTCCTATTTTTTCCTAGATTTAATGTTGTAATGTGGTCAACACATTCACATTAGGTCTTGGACCGCTATGAATCAATAAAAATTCTATGATGTCATGTAAAAGTGTTGTGAAATGTTGTAACCCAATTTCACACTTTTCTAGGACCCTTTTATTATAATTCACCTAAATAACCTCTTTTTATCACTTACCAAGTCTTATTTCAAAGTTTTGTAAAGAGTTGTAACAAAATTTCATGTTTTTCTAGGATTTTCATCAATAATTTGACCCTTTCTTATGTTTGAATGGCCCCTTAATACACTTTTTGGCCCTACTTAAGTGTGTTTCGGAGAATAATCCCGTTAAACATCATTAAATACACTTTAATTCTTGACACCCATTAAAATTTCCCTGGTGGGACCAAGTCGCCACCTAGGGCGACTTAGTACCAATAGGCACAAAAATCAAAATTATTTTAAATTTCTGGTGGGATATTATTCTCTTAACCTTAAGGTCAGCCTATCATGTGTTTTTTCAAGAAATTTTGTAAAACCAAGTATAAATAAAGGGTTCTCCTCTCATTTTCACCCCCAATGCATTCATACATTAGCATACACACATTCATTCACTCATTGATCATTCTCAAGCATTCTAGGCACTATCAAGCATACATTCATTGGAGCATCTACTTGCATATCTTCATATTTTTACATCAAGGGTTTGGTGAGTTGTGGAATTTCATGTTGTTCATTCATCATTCTCTTTCCACTTCATTTCATTTTCAAGGGTTTGATTACCAAATCAGGGTTTAACCAAGGAAAACCCCTATTCACTAACCCTTAACCCTTTTTCCCCCCTTTCCATGTGTGTTTTGCAGGTCTTGTATGTAGATTTTTCAAAGAGAAAGGTGTTAAAAGGTGTCATCATTCCATAAAAGTCATTCAAATTCAAAAAATCCATAAAAGAAGCTTGGAGATCATTTACATAATGATTTCTACAGATTCAGAACTAAACACCTGTCAGGAACAAAAGTATAGATTGAAGGCTACATATTCCTGCCCCGAATTTCCTGAGATTCATAGGTGGAATAAGTCACCATCTATGGAAAATTATTCCCAATTCTAGGCCTAAAAAGTGTTTTTTCCATTTCTGGATATCCTTTTGGCTAAAACCTGTTTTGACAGAATCTCCCCGAAATAGGACTAAGTCGCCCAACTTGGTGTAAGTGTCGCAGTTGGCTTCAACAATAAATTATGTAGGATTCCAAAGCCTCTCTACATCACATTATAGTTTCCAAGTGCACCTCTCCAGTTTCATTCATTTATGTTATTGTTTGTTTGCATTCTTAGGTCATTTTGCATATCACATTGTGTTTTCAAACATCTTACATTTCATTAGTTTTTCTTTAATAATCAACATATTTTATCAGTTTATTTCATTTATGACATTAAATTTAGGCATATTTCATTCATATTTGCATTATTCTTGAGTGGGTGCATTGCCCATTTTGGCCTACCTTTCTCCTTTTAGGTGAAAAACTATAAAAGTGTTAGAGAATCTTGGGTTGCCAAAATCAGTGTCCACACTAACATTTCCAACCCAAGGAAATTGAGTGTGTATTCTCTCTCCTTGTGTTGCAAGGTTATCTTCAAAATTAAAAACATTTGGTTATCCTTTCCTCTAAGATCTTTCTTAAGGATATCATCTCCTTAAGGGATGAACCAAACTAGACATTCTAGTGAGGTATATAAATAGGGGGAGTCAAATTTGTACCTCAAAGTAGCACCATCATGTTTGGCACACCTTGAAACCCCTTTTTTATAAAGATTCAAGGTGAAGTTTAATTATACTTATAGTCCATGAATACATTCTTGTAGATGGACTCCCATTCATAGAATTGAGCTTCATTTATACCTTTTGGTATATCAAGGACACCCTTATCAACCTTGCTCATTCTAGAGTAAGAGCATCGGTTATGTTTGATTGTAATGAACTACTAAAGGGTAATCCCCAAGAAGTTACAATCCAAGTATCCTAATTCAAATATAATATATCACTTTATCCAAACATCTAACAATTTTTTCCCAGCCTTGTAAATCCTTGATACATTTTATGCAAATTCTCATTACTGGGATATAACATTCCAAATCCTTACATTGTTCTCATCACTAACAATTTTATCCTCAATAACATTCATTCCTAATCATTTTATTATTCTTATCATCAACAATGCTATCATCATAATCAATCAATTGGTGTTTCCACTTGACTAGGGGCAACATATTTGTTTGACTTTGTGTTATTGTACATGCATGATTTCTTACTTATATGTTATCATTTTTTGTATATATAATAGTCCTTAAAAAATATCACCACAATGACATCATTATCTTCAATATCATGGTCCCATAAGGTATATGCTTGCATGCAATCATTTCTTTTTAATCAATCCTTTATGCACTTGACACATCGTCACTCTAGTCTATATACCTTAATGCATTTAATGTCAAGTACTATATAAAATAAAGTTTAATCACATAATTACAACATTATCATCCCCTAATCCTAATTTATCCATCATACCCTATCAATATTTTTATCCTAATCAATATACCCTTTCGTATCCTTCTATATTTTATCCTCCTATTATTTCATCCACTTCAAGAGTATAACTATGTTCTTCGCACTTACCTATCCTCTCAAGGGGGCATACTTACCCCCTTCATAAAATTAATTTCTATCCTTCCAATGACTAGGGTATCCTACCACTATTCTCATATTTTCCAAATATGCTAGGTTTTATTCTTCTTTAAAACAAAATTACTTCATCTAGTTGCAATGTTGTTTCAAATAGGGGTAAAAAGTAAACACCTAAAATCACCAAACTTGACCACACTCAATTTCATCCCATTATAGTGTTAATTAGGCAAATATAATTAATTAATTTACTATCCCAATCATCTTATAATCATTAATTTGATAAATAAAATTAATTTATTTAATTAATTTATCATTTATTCCTATTTTCTTTATAGTTCACCTTAGTTAAATAAATTCACGTCTATTTAATTAAGTTCATCCTTCATATCCTTATCTCCCAAAGATTGAATAAATATGTAATATGCATTCAATTCATATTTTATCCACCTCAAATCTTTAGTTTATTAAAATCGATTAATTAACTAATTAATCCTTTGCACATCCCTACATGTGATTAATTCAATTAATCACTTGTCATATTCTTTCATAAAATCCTATAATGAAATCCTACTCATATATCTATCCTAGAAGATCATCACCCTCCATTAAAGACATGTGACTCTCACACATGTGTGAGAGTTCTCACTTGTCCCATACCACATCCCCACATGATCTCTCAAACTCACATGTTATATCACTCATCCCTATGTAATTCTCACACATGTGAAAAGACTCACATATCATATCACTCTTCTCTATAGTCCTTTTCACGCATGTGAAATGACTTTCAATCTACACCATTTTATCTATTCAAATCAATATTAACCATCCAAATCTCCTTGACCATCCTCCTCCCCAAGTGCACCAATCACAAGGTACCACTTGGAGGTATCTCATTCATCCAAATATCTCAAGAATCCTCAACCACTGATTCTAGGGCTCAATCTCAACTATTTATCAACCATCTAAAAAAAATATAAACCAACCCTCTTCCAAGCTATTTGCATAATAAGAGGCTCACAATTCAAATTTGTGATGTTGGAACATAGATCAAACACATCACAAATCAAGAGCACAACCACACACATTATTATTTGTTCAACAAGAGGTATGTAGGGCATTGGTGTACAAAGTTGTAGGTTCCTAAATTCCTAAAGAAAAGAAGTTATATGAGCACCAGAAGTGTCAAACATACTCTAGCTTATGATTAAATAAGGTAGCTTTGGACCAATTTACTAAGGTGGGTAATATTTCTCACTTCAATCTTAGCTAGATCCAAGGGGCTTCCTTAGGGGTATGCTGAATATGATTAATCATAATTGAAGATGGAAAAATGGATAAGTTGATGCAATAGCACCTGATGTATGCTTAACCCCAACATTTTTCACTAGGCCAAGGATTAACCTACTGTTATAACCTCTATTAAGCTAATAATAACATTACTAAATGACAACAAAATGTGAGTATGCACAACATGACTCTCTAGGATAATAACTATTATGGATCATCAAATATGTTTTCCCTAGTTATAATGCTAAATTATGAAGTGCATAAAGTATATTTCCTACTCCTAATATATTGGTGAATGATGTTTTTAATTAGATGCATGGTGGATAATTACTACTAGTATTGGTGCATATTCACTAGGTTTCAATGTCCAACATACCAATAAAAATAATAATAAATCACAAAGGAATATAAGTTGTATAGATTCATACACCACAAATAATGATATCAAGCAACTCAACATTCTTATTTATCCATCCCAAACTATAGAGATTTATATAAAATGAATAATTACCATTGAAATTTTTTAATGCATTGGAATGATGTCTCATTCATTAAGTATTCATTATATTGATATTAGTGAAGTGGTAAGAGAAAACCATAAGCTATATATTCCAAAAAGATCCATAAATAGAATTGTAGACACATTCAACTACAAGAATAATTTACAATATTGGCCTCCTTGAGATTTGTAAAATATGTTACAACTAGATTTATAGGATTTGAAACCCTAGAAGCTCCTTCAACTTCTAGTCATGTGGAAGAGAAAAATGACTAACCATTTGAATGACAAACAAATTGGTATTTATAAATTTTAGTTAGGCACCCAATTACTTGTGGAAATCCGATGAGGAACTATATATATTTAATTTGGCATACAAGGTGAGTTAAGATATTGTGAATTGGTAAAATGAATAGTGTAGATCAAGTCTGAGGACCATCAACATCTAGAGCTTCAACAACCTGCATTAATGGTGACATCGTTTCCCACATCCTCCATCATTGAAAATACATCTAATTTGAGCCCTTAGAATTAACAAATGTTTTTTGGGAAACAAATTCATATCTAGGTAGTTGTAGGGGTCAAACATGGTATTAATGGCATCTTGGGAGGTTCAAGGGAGTGGAGTAAGTGGTTTGGAAGAATTTTGAAAGTTGGGAGTGGAACAAGATTGAAAAAATAGACACGTGATTTTTTGGGTTAGGACCATAGTTCAAAAATTGGATGGGATAATGAAAGTCCTAAAGTATAATGAAACTTTATAAAAGGGGTTAAAGGAGTGAATGAAGCAAATGGTGGAAGTGTAGAGAAAAGATATGGGATTGAAAAAATAGAATGAGATGTCTAAGTGGAAGGAAATATATGTGAATAACAAGTCAAGTTCCACATAAAAAGAAATAAAATGAAAAATACTATTGGATATTCTGTACAATTTGAATGTGGAAGTGAATAAGAGGAAGGAGGTCTAAATATCTAGATGTGTTGGGGAATCCCACAAAAGGGAAGAAATGGAATACTTGTATGAATATGAGAATGGAATGAAGGTATAGAGGTAAAAGGAAATTATATATGTGTACATGGACATCAAAATCTTGCAAGGTAGGGAGAGAGGAATATGTGGGGAAACCTTGCAAAACTAGATATGGGAAGTGGATGAAGTGGAGGAAAGGGAATAAGTATGGATCCACTATAAATTTTGCAAGAGTGGAAAGTAATAAAGGAGTAATATTTTTGTGGATAAGGAGTGGAGGTGGACAAAAGGATGGGATGAGAAAAGGATGTTAGCGATTGGAGGCAATAAATTATCAATTAAATGCAAAAAAAATATGAAAACACAGAAGATTTATAAAACCCAGAAAAATGAACAGCAAGAAGACTACACAAAGATTTAACATGGTTCACCCAAATTTGGGCTACGTCCACCAATAGAGGGTCCAATATATATTAAAATACCATAAAAAACCTTTACAAAGACATGCAACAACATCTGCAACCTACAACAATGTTTTTCATCATGTTTTTCAACTGTTATTTTTACACAGCCATTGCTCTGTGATTTTCTGCTAACATTTTTTCACGGCCTGCTACCCTCCAAACTCTAATCCGAGTATTGGAATATGTTCCCACGCATGTCCCATTTATAAAAAATGAAGCGTGGCCATTGGTTTTGACTCATGCACCCAATAAAACATTTTTTTGGGCAGTTACCAGTAACTATTTGCAGCCATCTTTTAAATAAATTTTGTAATTGATCATTTCCAACATTTAATAATTATTTGTAACTGTTATTTTAAATACAAGTGCAGCAAAATATTTATTACGTGCAGAAAATTAGTTAATAAGATAATGATGAAGATTTATGAGTCTCATTGGTCTCCATAACACAACAATCTCCCACTTGGAGATAGATCAGACTCCACTTCATACCATCTCCCACTTGGAGACTGATCATAACACTGTCTCCCTTGCAACTCCCACTGGAAATAAGCACCTTGAACCCTACTATTTTGTTTTGTTTAAATTTAACCTTGAAGACCAACTGAAGATGAAGAGGAGCTCAGGTTCTCCCTTGTGACTTCCTTCGTAAACATATATGTTGGATTATCATTTGTATGTATCTTTTCCAGCTTTACCTGTCCATCCTCCAACACCGACCGAATAAAATGATATCTTAGTTGTATGTGTTTTGTTTTTAAGTGCAAGGTAGAATTTTTTGCAAGATGTATAGCACTCTTACTATCCGTAAACAAGTAACTACATACTCTGCCTCTGTGGTGGATAAAGCAGCCACCTTTTGCAACCAAGAAATCCAACTCACTATTGTACCACCAACTATAAATACATAACCTATGGTACTCTGCCTAGTATTTATATCCCCTACAAAATCTGAGTCAACATAGCCTTTTAAATCAGTATTAGAGCCCCCAAAGCATAAACATTTACTGGATGTACCTCTCAAATACCTAAGAATCCATTTTACCACATTCCAATGCTCCATTTCGAGATTACTCATATACCTCCTAACAACTCCAACGACATGTGCAATATCCAATCTCGTGCATACCATGGTGTACATTAAACTGCTTATAGCTGAAGCATATGGACATTTTTTCTTCCTCCTCTTGTGTCTTTGGACACATATCCTTAGTCAATTTGATATGACTAGGCAAAGGTGTGCTAACAGCTTTTGCATTCACCATATGAAATCTCTGCAACACCTTTTCAATATAATTAGCCTAAGATAAAACCAATTTTTTTTTTCCTATCTCTAGTAATTTTCATACCAAGGATTTGTTTTGTTGCCCCCAAATCCTTCATAGTAAATGCATTTGCTAACTATTGTTTTAACTCCCTTATGTGATTCATGTTAGACCCCACTACAATCTTATCATCAACATATAAACATAAAATATTGTAGCTATCATCATCTAACCTCTCAAAGTAAACACAATGGTTTGAATTACATCAACTGTAGCCATGCTCAACCATAAAGCTATCAAATTTATTATACCATTGTCGAGGTGCTTGCTTCAAGCCATATAAACTTTTCTTCAATTTGCACACTAGTTTCTCCTTACCTTTGACCTCAAATCCTTGTGGTTGTTCCATATATATTTCCTCTTTGAAATCACCATGGAGAAATGTTGTTTTAACATCAAGTTGTTCTAAATAAAAATCTTCAACAACCACAACACTTAAAATAGTACGAATAGAAGTCATTTTAACAACTAAAGAAAAGATTTCATCAAAATAAATGCCCCTTTTTTGTGCAAATCCCTTTACAACTAACTTGGATTTAAATATTTTCTTACCTCCATCTTCCTCTTTCAGCGTATAAACCCATTTATTTGGTAAAGCCTTTTTTTCCTACAGGCAACTTGCATAAGTCCCAAGTCTAATTTTTTAGCAAGGAGCTCATTTATTCTTCCATTCCATGCTCCCATTGAACCTTGGCATCTACCTACATAGCTTCATCATAAAATTCTAGTTAACCAACATTAGTTAATAAAATAAAATACAAAGAGGAAGAAAATATGTTCAAAGGTCTACTTATTCTTGAAGATCATCTAACATTCACTGGAGTTTTTGGTATTTGTTGTTGTTGTTGTTGTGGAGCATGAGGAACCACTTGAACATCATTGTTTGAAGTATCATCTAGCACTACATAATTATTTTATTTCTTCTCATGTTGCTACAACTGATCTTTGTACAACACTTTCTCATTGAATATGACATCCCTGCTTCTTACAATTTTCTGATTTTCAAAATCCCAAAGCCTATAACCAAATTCATCAATGCCATATCCAACAAATATAAATTTCTTTGATTTAGTTTCCAGCTTGGTTCTATTTTTAGAATCTACATGTGCAAATTCTTCACAACCAAAGGTTTTGAGAAAAGAATAGCTCACCTTCTTACCTATCCATTCTTCCTATGGAATACCACAACCCAAAGGATTAGAAGGACCTATATTAATTAAATAAACAACAGTGTTTATAGCCTCTTCCCACATGTTTAAAGGCAACCTAGCATGCAATCTCATAGTCTGTGCATGCTCCATTATTGTTCTATTCATGCGCTCAGCCACTCCATTTTCTTATGGAGTCCTTGGAACCCTTTTTTGCCTACAAATTCTATTAGAGGAACAATAATCTCCAAAATATTTGCTGCAATACTCACCACCATTATCAGATCTAAGATATTTTAACTTTTTACCTATCTCATTCTCAACCAAGCTTCTCCATTTTTTAAAAGTTTCAAATACATCAAATTTCTTCCTAAGGAAATAAATCCAAACCTTCCTAGTTGCGTCATCTATGAATATAACATAATACCAAGAGCCATCGAGATAAGATACTTGAGCTAGTCCCCATACATCTATATGCACAAGCTCTAATTTCTCATCTTTCTTTTGCTTGATATCCTTGAGAAAACTAACTCTATTTTGTTTTCCATGCACACAAATTTCACAGAAATCTATATTAACACATTTTAGACCTGGTAAAACATTCTTTGAATGAAGTTCTTTCATACCTTTTGCACTCATGTGTCCAAGTCTATTATACCACAGTGTTTATTCAGAACCCATAGCAACTATCTAATTTTTTGCCTGTTGAACTGCAGTAATTGTTCTTGAACATTAACTTTTCTCTACAACAACTAAAGTAGAAGGAACAGTATGACCTGTACAAAGATATAAGTTGCCTACTTTCACACCTTTTGCTACCACTAAGGCACCTTTTTTAACCTTCTAATTTATATCATTAAATGTAACAACACAACCTTCATCATCTATTTGTCCTGCTAAAATTAATTTTTTGCTTAACTTTGGAACGTGCCTTACCTCATGTAGTATCCAATGATTCTCATTCTACAAATTAATCTTGCTTCTTCCCTTTCCAAAAATCTGACAAGGTTCATTATCTCCCAAATAAACCATCCCAAAATCTCCTTGGACATATTCAAGAAAATAAATTCTATGGGGTGTAGCATGAAATTGAAGCCCCTGAATCTAACAGCCAAGAATCATCAACATTATCAAGGCAAAGAATCAAAGCATCCTCATCAGATTTATTACTTACCAAATTTTCCTCTTTATTGCCTTCCTTTTTGTCTCTTTTAATTTTTTGAGACCAACAATATTTCTTTAAATGACCCAGCTTACCACAATACCAACAATCCTTCTTTTCTCTAGATTGGGACCTCTTGTCCTTTGAATTTCCTTGTAACTTCCCACGACCTCCAGAATTATTTCTTCTCTCCTTTATTTTGCCCCTACATTCTGCATTCAAAACACTGCCTGATGTGGATGTGCCACTTGAGCTTTTCCTACAAATTTCCTTACTCAAAATAACACCCACAACATCATCAAATTTTAGTGTATTCAAAATAGAAATAGAATTACTAATCGCCATTACCAAGCTATTCTATCTTTTAGGAAAAGAACACAAAATCAAAAGAGCCCTAACTTCTTCATCAAAGTTTACATTAACGGAAGTCAATTGACTGGTAATGTGTTAAACTCATTTAGATGATCAACAACTGACCCACCTTCTACCATTTTCATATTAAATAAACGCTTCATAAGAAATACCTTATTTGAAGTGGAAGGCTTTTCATATAATTTTTTCAGGGTCTTCATCAAATCTTTCGTTGTCTTTGCTATTGAAATATTAAACACCACTTATTGTGTTAGACATAAATGAATACTACCAAGTGCCTTTCTATCCAGAATATTCCAATCCTCATCAGACATAGCTGAGGGTTTCTTGGCTTTCCCTTCCAATGGTCACCATAAATCCTTCTGATAAAGATAGTCTTCCATCTACATCTTCCATAACTAATAGTTATGCCCATTAAATTTTTCTACCTTCAGCTTCCCTTCTTCTAACATAATTCCCACTCAATCGTGAGACCTTCCATCAAAGGATAACAGAACACAACCTGCTTTGATACCACTTTTTAGGGATTGGAGGAAATAACTTATCAATTAAATGCAAAAAAAAATGAAAACACAACAGATTTATAAAACCCAAAAAAATGAACAGTAAGAAGACAACACAAATATTTAACGTGGTTCACCCAAATCTGGGCTACGTCCACCAACATAGGGTCTAATATATATTAAATTACTAGAAAAAACCTTTACAAAGACATGTAGCAACATCTGCAACCTGCAATAATGTTTTTCATCATGTTTTTCAACTGTTGTTTTTACACAGCCATTGCTTTGTGATTTTTTGTTAACATTTTTCACGACCTTCTACCCTCCAAACTCTAATCCGAGTATTGGAATATATTCCCACACATGTCCCATTTATTATAAATGAAGCGCGGCCATTGGTTTTGACTCATGCTCCCAATAAATTATTTTCTTTGGGTGGTTACCAATAACTATTTGCAGCTATCTTTTAAATAAATTTTGTAATTGATCATTTCCAACATTTAATAATTGTTTGTAACTATTATTTTAAATACAAGTGTAGAAAAATATTCATTACGTGCAGCAAATTAGTTAATAAGATAATGATGAATATTTTATCTGAGTCTGATTGGTCTCCATAACACAACAAAGGATATGGTAAATATCCCAATAGACCTCAAAATTTTGTAAAAGGAAAAGTAGAATATTTTGAAAAGGAGAGGAGATTCAAATATGGGACAAATAAGGGGAGCTCTCAACCAACATTGGGTTTCATAAAAAGGAGGGAATTGATGAAGATAAATAAATTAAGGACCCCATCAAGAGTTGGGGATTGTGGATATCAAGTATTTTATACCAGAAGGCATGCAAGCAAGAGATTGAATGAAATAATGACTCTAAAAGGTAACACATTGTAAAATTTTAAAGTGTAGGGGTTAGAAGAAAAGTGTTGGGAAAATGTGTCTCAACCTTGTAATTACACAAGGTATTGTTGATACGTCAGTGACAAACAGGTGTGAGGGGTTCCCCCCTCCCACAAGGGATCCGAGGGGATTGTCCCCTCGGTAGGGAATCTGGGGGCCATGCACCCCAATGGAGGCTTGGGGCCAACGCCCCTGAAAGGAAAATTTTATTTATACTTTATTATTGTAAATCTAGACCATTCATCATTAGGTCTCAGATCTGACAGTCAATATTTTGTTGGCTTCACTTGCCCTAGAAGGAAACCCTATTTTATGGGGGCATTGTATTACAGTTGTGTATTATGATGTATTCTGAGAGTCTAATAGCGGACGTGTTGCCTATGGATCTCTGGTTGGTGATACTCCTATGAGAAGCTTGTTATGCAAGTATATTATTATCTTTGTGATTTCTAAATAATATATTGGGCGGCTTTTGGAGTGTGGGGTTTTTCTCCTAAAAGGGTTTTCCCCACGTAAATCACAATGTCGTGGTATGCATGATATTTATGTTTATTTTTGTTTAAGTTTCAGTAACTGTTAAATATCTGTAAATTTTTACATTATCCTTCTCTCAAGATTAGTGTAGGAAGTTGTTCTTCTACCTTAGCTTCCTTACAAAAATTATGCCAAGATGCTGGGATAAGAAGGTTTAATATCCTAAAAAAGAAAAAGGAAAATATAAGGTTTGGAGGAAAGGAATGCTAGGAAGTGAAACTTTGAAACTCCATAAAAACATATGGAAATGACCTTGAAACACAACCAAAATTAGAACACTTATGGATTTTAAAACTTTTGACATATGATATGGATATGGAGGATTAAAATGAGCAAAAAATGTGCAAACTTAACCAAACAAGACCCATACATAAACTTGTAAATATAATTATAAATAATAGGGAAATGGGCTCAAATGCACATAGGGGGCTAGTATTCAAGTATAATTAGACACATTCAAATTGGGTACTAATAGAGGGATCTCTTAGGAGGCTTCTTAACATTGGATTCCCCGCCTATTTAAGCTTAAGTAGAGATAAGTTTAGGTCTATAATAGGATGTGATTCCATTGTCTATTTTCTTATTTGACCTTCTACACATTTATTGTATACAAAATATAACTCTAAATGAGCCATGAATAGAAAAATTAACATCCATACTAATAATTTAAATGAAATATTTGACTTATAAACCCTCCATAATGACCCATATCCCAAGGTAGGAATCCAAAATCATCACCCAACTCATATGGGATCAACCAATAACATTCAAGATGCTTCACTGCCCAATTATCACACCCAAGTTGAGAAATTTGCTAAAAATAGGTTTGTAAGTGTCACCGCCAACTCCACCTTCTTCATGAATGTAATAATAATTACTACCAAGATTCTTGTGGAATCTTAATTACAAAATTAATTTTCAATTACACCTTATACTTTCAAGTACACATTTTAAGAGTATTGGAGACATGTGAATAATATATATGATTACAAGTTAAATGACACCTTAGCCCTAATAATCTTGACTAAAATAAGCAATAGGAAGATAATGAACATTTCAAGTATTAAAATAGTGAAACCCAATAACATGACATCATAAACAAGTATAACCATATTTTTACTAAGGTGGATGATTATCGAATTTATAATGATTCTAAAGTGAAAGAACTAAGTGCAAGTTCTTAGTAATCCATACAAATATCCCTGCATAATCTTCCCAATTCTTATTATGATGTCCTCTAGAAGGTGTGTTGCAACAAATGGACTATTTAACACTCATTTTCAAAATAATTCCTACTATTAAAAAGCAATTATAACACACTATAGTAATTCATGATCATCGAATTGGCCTTCTAAGCCAAATTAGATGTATTTTATACATGTTTGCAAGAACAACCAAGAACCCTTTTTGTAAGGCCCTAAGCATAAGTGCCTCTCCTTTTTTATTGGATATTTTGGTACTATATTATACTTGTCAATGATATTATTTTTATATTTCCATCATGATGTATGGATCATGTATTTGGGGTTTGCATATGCTTGAACTCATGTTGAATTAAAGGTGTTCCTATCATACTTGTTGATGATGTTCTTGTGAGTTTCCATTTAGGTGTATGAATTATGTGCCTATATTTATGTGCATATATGGGATTGTTTATGCTTGGAATTAGTAATGTTTAGCTTCATAGTTTTCACTTTTATGTGTGATTTTACTTATTCCCATTGAGTTCAATATATTGATATTTTTTTTGCATGTACATATCTAAATAATACTATTATAGATTATTTCCAATTCTATTTACATTTTGATATTATCTAGTTGATGGATATATTTATACACTACACTTTTGCTAGTTTATATTGGATAGGTACACCTAACATTTTCTTGAGTGTGCAAGCATAGGTTTCCCAATGGTGTAATCAGAGGCTATTGGTTTAGGCAAAAATGTTATGTTTTACTCTCATCTCACTCAATTTCTAGTTACAAGATATGTCTTGTGGCCCTTTGATCCTAAATTTTAATTGATCAATTCTAGATTCCCAAGTCATATGAAAATCCATAAAATATGTTTACATATTTTTTATAGGTTGTTCAATTCTTGTGCATTATTTTTTATATTATGTTGTAAATAAATAGTATGTTGGTCATGAATTAAATTATAGTTTTGATTAAGCTAAATTGGGAAGGGCCCGAACCCATTACAAAACATCCATAGAGGCTAAGAAGAAGGGTCTCACAAGTAGTGAGACAGTAGAAAAAATAAAGACAAAACTAAAAGAAAAGACTATTAGAAAACATAGAAAAAGGAAATTGGACTACCCAAGGACCAAAATCCACGTGGGATCAATTACTGATCTCCAAGAAGATGGAGACCTTTAATGGCATGTCATTCCTTGGAGATAAATTGCAGATTTTCTTCAAAGGATAGTACTTTTTGGTTCTTTTTTATATCATTATCCTCGGGGATAGGTGGCACACACTCCACATTCTTTCCTTTTTCTTGGAGTTGGTTTGAGGGGCCTCTGATTGATCATCTATAGCATGCTTGGCATGGAAGATCTTAAGATCCTACTAGAACACCTAAATGGTTACTACTATATTCTTCACCATTTCCTTCTTGTATTCTATGATCTCTAGCAAATAGAGGATGATTTTGTCTTAATTGTTGTGGAGATTAGGAACCTCATTCCTTAATCTCATACACTCCTCAAAGGACCCGATAGTATTTTTGATCTTCATGACCTCTTTTTCCAAGTTGACCCAATTGTCAAAAGTATTGGTCATTCCTCTCGGAAACTCCCAATGATTTGTACCCTTCTCTTCACCCAAACATTATTTAGAATTTTTTAGCATGAAATTCTCTAGGTTTTGATTTTTTTTTCCATTATTAGCTGGTACAACAACCATTTGAGGTAGCCATTCTAAATTGGTGTCTTTATAGAGCTCATCCAACTTCTCCCTTAAGGGGTGAAATTATCACAATGGTTAGATCAGTCCAAAGGAGTATCCTCAAGCTCCTAGGTCTAATCAACATCTCACTTGGGGGAAGAGGGGGGACTAGAAAAAAAATTATATAGAGGAGAGTTGGGGGGGTCTTCAAGGGAAATTTTAGGTGATGGGGACCACAGGGATCCAAGATGGAAATTTGGGGGGGGGCCTCAAAAGACACTTTTTTCTAACTAAATGGAGTAGGGACCTTAGACACAAGGGTTTTACCTTTTGAAGCATGAGGGGAATTAGACCTAGTTATTTTGGGTTGATGGTTGGGAGTGGAATAAGTAGTAAAGGTAGGGGTGATGAGAATCCCCTCCAAAATTTTAGCAGCACTTTTATGAACAAGGGTCGGGTTAACCACTTGTGGAAGGGAAGATAAGGCAAGGGATAGAGCCACATTGTTCCAATAAAGTCTATAAATAAAAACCTAATGTAGATGCAATGGCTTCCCATTATCTTGAACAACTTTAATAGATTGCTCCAAAAAGGAGTGGATCCAAAGAGAAAATTTCATTTTAATATTATCGTGAAAATGATTTAACATGGGAAACATATGGGAATGAAATCTTTTAAAGTAGTCATCCAGTATAACATACCTCATTAACACCTCAACTATCTTCTTCCACACACCAGGCAATTCCTCTCTATTATATGTTTTCTACAATCTATTCACTTTTTCATCTTTCTTAAGGAATTTCTCCATGTCTCTTTAATAGTTCCCTTTAGGTTTTTTGGGGATATTATCTCTCTCAAGGGGAAGGCCCATAGCCACCGATATAAGATCCATAGAGACCAAAAATGAGAGGCCTTGAACCTCAACAAGGCCTTCCTTCTAGGAATTAGAAAATTTAGTAGAAAGGTTCAATTCGCGATCCTTCATGGATTCAATGTACAAGGAGATCTTACCTTTATGCAAGATAAGCCATAATTTAGAGTCATTTTTTAGAGATTCACAACTATTGGGCTATTCTTGGACTAGATCCATGCCCATATCAGTAGATAGGTTTGCAATGGAGTAGTGGTTTAGACCTAGCCTTTGATCACTCCATAAATAATTAGAAACCATAGACAAGGCAAGCTTGATATGAGGATCCAAAAATGGGGAGCAATAATTATCCTTTATGCAAATGAGAGGATATGTGTTGTGGCAATGATCTCAAGGGAGATACATATCAATATTTAGCATGTTGTAAAATTTTAAAGGTCACTTCATTTATGATTAAATTTCTCACGTGCTTTGGGATCATAAGAATATCATCCAAAACTTTTATATTATTAAAAAATAATCCTAAATTGGTCATTCCATCTGCAGTTGAATTCCCTTCCTCATAAATGTACCTTATATAGCATTTTCCTAATACCATCATGTAAAGATGAGTAGAAGTAATGAGGTCATGTAATGACCAGCAAGATGAGGCTTCACCCTTCAACATCATGATAGTATTCTTGGAGTCTTATTCAATAGCCAATATAGTGAAACCTCTATGATTAGCTAGTTGAATCTCATAATAGGTCATTGCCACCTGAGCAAAACTAGAAGTCTAGATTCCAAGATTAATCACAAAGGAAAAATTCATTATATGCCTATGATCCTGGGATGCCACCCCCTCTTGCCCAACCTGGGTTCCATTTGGTTGATCCATTAAAGTTAAGTTTAAACCAACTTGGTTTGATGGGTCCAAGAAATATTATTATGACTAGTAGGAATTTCAAAACTTAGACTGTTTAGAACATCAATAATTCCCCATGAAGCAGCAACACTAACTTCCAAATTTGAGGGTTTTATTTTAGGGTTGATGGACACATACTTGATATTTTCCTTGATATTTTAAATAGTTTGGCTAGCGAGGACATTCGAAGGGAATTTTTTTCCCATAAAACTTAATTATTACATTCTTTCCAAAGTGCCCAAATAGTAGAAGGAAGGCTTGTCACTATAGCTCACAAATTAGGGGATGTTTGAATGGGGGGTTCTAGCAACCCACTATACTCTTAGTGCTCTTGTGCCAAATCCATCTAAGGAGAAACTTAGACTAAATTTTTTGATGAACTCTCCAAGAGTAAACACAATGAAAAAGGAGATGAGAAATGGTTTATTCCTCCTCCTCACAAAGGAAACATTTATTAACAAGTTGAATGCCTCTCTTTTGGAGATTCGCAAGAGAGAATTTTCTAATGACAGTTCATCCACCAAAAAAATATTACTATGGGAATAGTTATATTCTATCATATCTTCATCCAATTGAACTAGGAAGCCTAATTTTGAACCAATAAATTATATCCATACTTGACCATATAATTCCCATCTTTGGAATCCACCCAAGCCAAAGAGTTATGAGAATTTATTCTGTATAACCTTTGGTTATCAATTACTTAGAGAAGCTCAACAACAACTAAACAAATCAGGGGGATCATACTAATTGGGATCAATTATCCAAGTAGGGGGTTCAAAATAATAATCTTAATAATCTTTCACTTTAGAGCCCAAAATTCTACAAAGATCAGTTTAGATGGTTGAATAGACCGAGTTAAATTATAGAGCTAAAGACAAGATCCAAGAGTCTTCCCAAAACCTCAGAGAATCCCCATTACCAATCTTCCAAGAGGATCCTTGTCTTATGATTTCCTTAGTTTTGTGAAGTTTAATCTAGATAATAGAACCTTTAGGAATATGGTTGTTGTGTAAGATAAAGATACCCTCACCACCATTTAAATACGTCGCTCTTAAAATATTGATCAATAGCTAAATTTTGTTTTATCATACATCAATTAACTTTAGATAGGAGGGCCATATTCATTTGTCTAGTATTTCTAATATCTAGGCCTCCATAATTTTTGTGCAAGACCATATCCCAGTTCAACAAGGAGAAGTGATTATTTTCTTTTGTTCTAGACCAGAGAAACCTTCTTTGCATTTTCTCTAGTTTATCGATCTAGGTAGCAGGAATAATGAAAAGGGAAAGGAGGTAGACAACAATACTCTACAAAGCAACTTTAAGGAGTTGGAGTTTTCTAGCATTATGGAGGAGAGCACCTTTCCAAGTTGTTAGCTTTCTTTGAACCCTTTCCAAAATATTGGACCAAATAGAATTATCAACATTACCAATGGTTAATGGTATTCCCAAATAAGAGGAAGGGAGGACATGGATTTGACACTTTAAAATCTTGGAAATTTTGAATTGTAAGGAGGGAGGCACATTTAGGAAGAAGACAAATTTTTTATCTAGATTAATATTTTGACCAAAAGTTGATGAAAAATCGAAAAGGATTTTGATCCAACCCTTAGCTTCAACTATAGTGGCTTCCCCTAGAAGGATGATGTCGTTAACGAATTGTTGGTTAGAGACCAACTGCAAAGGAGGGAAGACTTTCAAGCTTCCCCACGAGACTCTCTTAGAAATGTTTAGACCTAGGACCTTTGCCAACATGATGAAAAAGTAGGGGGAAAGGGGATCCCCTTGCCTAATACCTCCTAACCCAGCAAAGTGACCATGGGGAGAATCATTGATTAGCAATGAGAACATTGAGGAAACACACACTTTGATTAATATGAGGACTTTTCCTTTGAATTTGAATCTCTAAAGGACTTGAAAGAGAAAGATCCAAGAAACTTTATCATACACTTTGGAGATGTCTGGCTTAAGGTCCATACTTTCCTTGTTACTTTTTTCCATAGATTGGAGAATTTCATGGACCAAAAGAATGAATCAATGATTGTCCTATCCAGGAAAAAACCTTTTTGAGCATTATGTACCATCTTATCTAGGAAAGGTTTTATGCATTTCACTAGAAGTTTGGAATAGATCTTGTAGATGGTATTACAAAGGCTTATAGGTCTAAAATTTGAGAATGTTCACCCCTTTTTTAGGGATAATGACTATGAAGGTATTATTAATCTCCTTGAGGATACCAAGTGATGATTGGAATTCTCTAACCACTTGAACTACATCCATACCAATTCTCTCCCGTTATTTTTGAAATAATATAGGATGGAACCCATCAGGACCAGAAGCTTTGGAATGGTTAAGGGAGAACACTATAACCATTATTTCTTCTATAGTGGAACCTCTTTCCCTTTCCAAAAGATATCATTGGTGGAAAGAGATATAGGGATAATCTGCAGTAGATAATCATTAATAATATTCGGATAAGAAGAATTTTTAGAGGGTGGATTGAGAAGGTCCATGAAAAATATGCTCCATGAGTCTTCTTCTTTGGACAATTGAGAACGATCCTCATCAATAAATTTATTTATTCTATTATTTTTCCTGTGTTTGATGGTCAATAGGTGGGAAAACTTGGAGTTCATGTCTCCTTTTATCCATTGATTTCTAGATCATTATTTCTAATTGATTTCCTCTTTTTCAATTATGTTGTGAAGATCACTTAGAAGAGACTTCTCCCTCTTGGATAGAGCATTAGAAGCTCCACACCCATCCATTTCATTTTGAATCTTCCCAAGTTGGTCCTTTAAGGTTGATTTATAAGTAAAAATGTTGCCAAAAGAGTTTTTATTCCAATATTTTAGGTTTCTTTTATGCTTTTAAGCTTGAAGGCAATCTTGAATATCATAGTTTCATTAGCATCAATGTTCCACCACTCCAATAGGAGCCTTATAAGGTCAAGATGATGAGTCCACATTAGTTCAAAATGAAAAGGGTAGTTGGCTTATATTGGGATTATTCTATTTGAGGATCAGAGCAGTGTGTTCAAAACTGACTCTTAGTTAGGAAGAAAGGGAACACTAGGAGACCATATCCTATTTGACTTGAATTAGATTGCCACCATTCTTTTATTGGACCAAGTGTAATGGCTACCTTCAAGATTGAGATCCAGAAGACTACCATTAATAAGAAGGTTGTTGAGGTCCATCATGTTATCAAATAAATCTTGAAGTCCCCCTATCTTCTTTGATGGGTAGAAAGGAGAGTTCAAATTGCCAAACAACATCCAATGACAACTCAAGAAGGAGTTTCTACTGCTTATAATGTTATACCAAGTCTCTCTATGAAGAACAATATTTTTTCAAGGCATAAATATTGGAAATCACCCAATTAGAGTGCTCAAAAATTTTAGAAAAGAGACTATTAAGAAAAAAATTCTTCATAACAACAAGGGAACCATGAAAATGAGGTTTCCAGAAAGTAGCTAAACCACTAGAAGCACCTTTCACATGTAAAAAAATAGAAAGAGCATTAGGCCAAATATACTTACTAGTTTGTTCGAAAGTAGTTGCACTCATTCTGGTTTCTTGAATTAGCAAAATGTCAGGCTTAAATTCCTTGGTGAGGTTCCTAACAATGTGCTTCTTGTGAAGGCTATTTAGCCCCTTGTCATTCCAAGAGAGAATTAACAATTTTTTTGTTCTTTTGGAGCCCAAATTCTCTAATGTACTTTGATTCCCATTTTTGATATCCTTATCTATGCTCATCTTCCTAATTTCCCTAATAGATTTTCATCCTAGCTTCAAATTTTTCCTCACATCAACCGACTTACACAGCCTTGGCCCAGATTTCATAGACAACAACACAGGAGGAGAGCATAAGAGACTATCTCTAGGATTTAGAGAGACAAGAGGGGGCATAAGGAGCTCCTTCCTATGAATAATATTGAGAAGGGGAGAGGCAACCTATTCCTCCTTCACAAAACCATCTTCCAATGAGGGAGTAGAGACCTCCAAAAACTAATCCAAATTTGACCCATAAGAGTACAGAGGGGCTAGATGTGCAACCTTCGAAGTGCCATTAGCAAAATAAAATCCCATCAAGGCTTCACTAGAAGACACCCCCAAAGGTGGTAGAGTTCTCTCTATAGGAGGATCCAAAGGGAGAGCCTCATCTAGAGATCGGGAGGCTTTCAATTTTTCTATTGTTGAGGGAGGAGGGGACTTCAAAAGTTATTTTCTCATCAGGCTAGAGTACTCAAATTTAGAAAGGGGACTAGCCATGCCCTTATCTTTATTAGGAGTGTTTGAGCACCTCATTAAATTTTTTGGATAAGCATTGTAAAGGTGACCCACCGAGGAATTAATTTGATAGAAAAGAGTTGAATTCTCATATTCAATAGGTTGAGTTCATTTACCGAGTCTAGACTCTAGAATGACCGAGATTGGCAAGACTTTGTTGGGCTTAATACTGACACATAATCAAGAAAACACCATTTTAGTCCTTTCCTTAGTGACATGGTACAAGGAGAGAAAATTACCAAAGGAATTGGCCACACTCGTAATGATTTCCTCATCCCATAAGTCTAAGGGGAGGTTTGAAATCCTGAACCAAGTTGGGAGGGCAGCCTCTAGATGCGTTGAGGGATCAAAACTAGGACAACATTTATAGAGTGCTAGGATTTTTTTCTTAAAGAACCAAGGGATATAAGTGAGTTCCTTAAGATAGTCCTTAAGGGAGAAGGTGAAGCAAAAAATACCCTTAGGAAGCACCAAAATGTTGGAAGTTTGTAATTGATATACTTTTTGGCAACATGAGCATGAATGAATAGTATGCAGATACAGTGTTATGATTGATGTCAATATTTTGGTTTGACATGAATATTGATGTGCATACCAATTGTTGAAGCATGAGTGTGTATGGGAATGATAAACCAGTGAATAGATGCAAGAATTCTTGGTCCAATGTAGGCAGTTGAGTGGAAGAATTGGCTAAGTGTCAAAACATAGTCTTTAGTGTACAGGGCATCCAATTTTTGGTTCGCATTGGTCCAGCTTAAAGAATATTTCTCTATGGTTCTAATTAAATTTTTTAGATGCCAGAGTAGTCTAAATCCAAATTTTCATTCCTTTTGGCCATCTAGTGCAGAAGTTATGAGTAACAAAATATCGAGTTTTCCAGTGACAATGTTTACCAGTGCAAAGTACATGTTTTATTCAGTCTGCACTTCACCGTGGAATAATATCTAGTCTTGCAAACTTTTGGAGGTGTTTACAAGTGTTAGTATCATCTAAGTTCCAAGTGGCATGAAGTTTGGAGGTCCACATGATGGTTTGAGGATGATTAGTTGGGTTTTTTTTTATGTTAGGTCTCTAGTAGTGCCAACCTAATATGTTTAAGGGTATGCGAAGTTTAAATAAGTATTGATGAAATATGTGGGAGCTATTATAGGTCCATCCCAACCTATTTGGGTTCGTTATAAATTTTGATTGTGGCGTGAAGTATTTTTTGGGCTGAAAAGTAATTATTTTGCGTAATACATCTAATTAGGCCAACCTAATTGATGTTGCAAGAGTTTGTGGATGTAATGGGTATAAGTATAATATGTTTTTGGTATTGGAGGATGAAGACAGAGAGATGAGAGTGAATATACAAGTGTTGTTGATGTGAATTGTGCAAATGTAATCTGAATGTAGAGTAGAGCAAAGAGTTAGAGTAGAACAGTATGAAGTGTGTAAACTCTATATATTAAGCTTCAGTGGAACTATAATTCCTACATATTGTAGATTCAATTGTAGCAATTCAAATCTTGGAAGTGATCCACCCCTTTCATCTATCTCTCTTTCATTTTGTGGGTAGTGAGTCCACCTGCAGTGAGCATTTCTATAATATGTTATAACTGTTTATAATATATTGTGAGCTAATCCTCACTGTGGTTTTTCCCTTTTTGGGTTTTCCACGTAAAAATTTAGTGGTCATGTGTCATGTGCTTTTGGTGGTTGCTTTCTTCCTTTCCTTTCCTTCTACAAATTGAATATGCTATATAGAATAAATGTTTAAATGTTTAAGTGGTTTTAGAGATTACTGATTCACCCCCCCTTCTCAATATTTTGGGTGTTCAACAATTGGTATCAGAGCTTGGTTCCTTGGAAGAAGCTTAACCACTTGAGGAAGGTCTTGGAGGTTGAACACATGGTTGTTAGAAGATATCCTACTCCTCCAAAAAAAAAATTGATGTTGGATTCGCTAAAGAATATTGCATGGTTGACATGAATGGAGAACTCAAAATAGCCCTTGAAGATCTAGAAATGACTAAAAGTGAGAACAAAGATCTAAAGGAAAATGTCAAGGAAGCAAATGAATGCATCAAAAAATTGAGAGAAAAAATCAAGAAGTTTAGAGAAATACATAAGGAGGTTAATAAGAAGTTGAAGCAAGCAAATGAAACAATTACCAGTCTGAAATTGAAGTAAAAGAAGGAAAAAGAGTTGAAGAATATCTGAATGTTAAGATGAAAAGAAAATTTGAAGAATGTTCAAAACTTGAAGAAATTGTCCTTGAGATCAGATCTATAGAAAACAAAGAATCAAGAAGATAAATTCAAGATGAGTTCTATAATGCTTCATGAAATGGTTGCAAATAAGAAGAATTCTAAAGAAAAAGGTGGATTAGAGTTTGAAAAAGGAGAAAGTTCGAAGGTAGATCAGACACCAAGTGGTGGAAAGAAGAATACTAAACAAAAGAAGACTGAAGACAAGAAAAACAATGACAAGCAAGTCTGAAATCAAAGGAAAGACTTCAAAAGACCGCCTATCAGACAACCAAATGCACAAAGGTACTTATCTTTTAATGGTTACTATTATTCCTACAATAAATTTGGACACAAGGGTATGGAATGTAGGAGCAGAATGAATCAAAATGTTTCTTTTTTTGGTCAGTGTTTTACATGCAAAAGATTCGGTCATAAGGCTAGTGAATGCAGAAGTCAAATGATGAATGAATATACCAATAGTATGAGGTTTCAATCTTTTAATGGCTATTGTTATGCATGCAATGGATTTGCACATAAAGATAATCAATGTAGATCCAGAATGGGTGGAAGTAAGATTGTTCAAAATGATGTCATTTATTACAATTGCAATAGACCAAGACTCATTTCCAAATTTTGCAAAAGCAAGAATGTGAAGAAGAACAATCTGGTAAAGAAGAATGATTTGGTAAAAAAGGTTGATCTAGTAGAGATGAAGAAAGATATGGAAAAGATCTAGAGAAAGAAGGAAGAAAATGAGACTAAGCCTAAGTTTGTACCAACATCTAGTGCAGATGTTTCCTTTGGAAACGAAGTAGAAAGCTTTGGCTTAATGGAAGCATTAATAGAAGAACCTCTATCCCCTGCTCGAGAAATGGTGTCAATGATTCAACATATTGGTATAAGGTTTAGGTTGACATGATTAACTTGTTGGAGAAAGAACCAATGGAAAATATTGAGTTGAAAAAGTTTGCAGAGAATTTGAAGTTGATTATGCACACAGTTAGGGTTTTTACCAGCTTTTAAAAATGCGCATTCAATGTGAGTTAGGTCGGTTCAAAAAGGTTTATAAGTGATTTCATATTCAATCTAATCCATTTGCAAATGATAATTTGAGGATAAAAGAGCAGTGAAGAGCAAGGTGAAGCATTCAAGTGATCTTGCGCACAAAACCCTAATTGAAAAGTGATCAAAAGGTATTTACAGACTTCTATCTTTCCCTAAGTTTTTAGAAGTGTTTTGAAGAGTTGGAAAATGTATACACCATAGGTAGTTGAGGTTGTGGATCGTCCCCGACCTAAATTCAAATGACATACCGATAAATCCATTATGGATGATCTATATGGTGTGTTTTCGCACATCCCGTATGGTGTCCTGCACACAAAAGATGTAAGGGTATACATACATGTAAAGTTGGAAGAATATAATCACTCTAAATTGGGTGACGTGTGGGTTAATGAAATCACCAGAGATGACGTTGAGCTAAAAACATAATTTGAGAGCTTGGAGGAAAAGAAGCTCGATGTGCAGAACTATTTCCCTAACTTTTGTCGTGATGATGTGTGGGTAAGGTACGCCTTGAGAAAAATACATGATAGATTCATCTTGCTTGATATACCTCACTTGATTAACAAAGAGGATATTAGGGTTGTTATGGGTTTATGTTCAATAGGACCAGCTCTGGTGCTCAAATTAGTGAAGAATGAAGTGGTGATGGAGTTAACTGGTGTGAAGTATGACAAGAGAGCCCTGAAAATAAAAGATATTAGAGATTTGACATTTAAGTATTCCTTAATGGTGATCAACTATAAAATATATTTCACCAACAGGGAGGATTATTTTCAACAACTACAATTAATACAACATATGAGATGGTTGTGAAGGGTGCAAATTATGATTTTTGTGAGTTATTGAGGGCACAATTGATTGAAAACCTACAAAATGCCAAGGAATCAAAGTACCCTTTCAAATTTGGTACTTTGATCATTTGTTTACTATTTTACTTCTTAAATGAGGTTCCCAGAACAAGGACCATGGTTTGGTTGAAGGACAGACTTGTGGCACATCAGATTAGAGACCACCTAAGGAGGTTAGGTGATGCGGGTGCACAGGAAGAAGCATTATGTGGATTCCTTAAGACATTTCAAAAGAACATGCAAGCCAAAGAAAAGATTCCCCAGAGCATGGTAGAGAAGTACAAGAATGATATCACCTTCTTGGAGACAAAGGATATTTGCATCATTCAGGCTATTGAGCCTAGGATTGTTTGGATCTTAAAGATGGGATATGCAATTATAGAGGAAGAAGTTATTGGTTCAATAGAATTTATGTTGAGAAAACCTAAAGACACCTTTGAGGAGAGATATGGCACCAATGATGAGAATTCTATGGAGGTGCACATGCAGCAAAGGGGGAAATAGATAAATAAATCTATTGAGAAGATGAATTCACAATTTGTGGAGGCAATGGGCCTCACAAATGAGCAAGTAGAGAAATCCAAGAACATGTTTGGCCCTCTGGGAGGTTCATCCAGTGTTAGGAGATCTGGTAGAATAGCTACCACCTCTTCGGTGGCTCCCAAGTCCTTTGGGACTATGTCATTAGCCAATGAAACAAAGAGAAAGGAGCCAAGTACTCCTGCAAAATAGACAAGTGCCCTTGTGAAAGAAAAGTCTACTCCAAAAAAGTAGCAAAGTATGCCTATGAAGGAAAAGGCAGCCCTGGCAAAGCAACAAGGAGCTCCTCAAAGGAGAAGAGTAAAGACAAAAGAAACAAGAGAAACATACTTTGGAGTGAATGTTGACGATGAGGAAGAAGAAGGAGAAGGACCACAATTGTCCTAGAAAAGGAAATCTGAAGTGTCACAAGGAGAAACAAGTGCAAAGAAGCTAAAGGCTAAAATTGTGGATACAGATGATGAGGCAAAAGTAGAAAATGAAAAACAAGCCTTTATTATTCACATGAGAGAAAATAAAACAAAGTTCATCAAAGAGAAGAAGTCACTGGAAGACAAGAAAAAGAAAAATAAGAAGACTCTAGTAAGTAAGCACAGCCCTATGAGATTAGATGCTTTGTTTAATAAAATTATGGAGCATGAAATGTTAGAGGAGAATGCTAAATTATATACCACCACGGATGAAATTGACAAGGAAACAATAGAAGAAGAAATTGTCAAGTATATAGTTGCATTTGAGGTCAACATGAAGAACATAGAAAGTTAGTTCTCTAAAGAATTGAAGAATGTTTTATATGCTAGAAGACAGGAAGCCATCAATGAAGAAGAAAAGTTGAGATCTTTTTCTTTTGAGAAGGTTAGTGCCACATTATCTAATGAAAATAAAGGTACATTGGCTCAATTATATAATAAGGAGTTCCAAGAAAAGGGTAACTATCCTCATGAGCAGAGATCAAAATGGTCTTGAGAGGCTCTGGAAATAAACTATGGAAAAGGTTGCCAATTTGGCAAAGGATTTAGGTATGGGTCCGGATAGAGAAGAGAAATTACATGATGATATGCCTACTCCAGAAGTCAATGGAATAGAAGAAGCACAACAAGAAGATGCTCAACATGAGCATGAAGTAGAAGAGGTAAATGTGCAAAATGAAACTCTTCCATATGTGGAAGAAAATGTTGTAGGAGAAGATGTTATCAGTGGAGAAAACATTATAGATGAAGGAAAGGGTACAAAGACACATAAGGAGGATGCACCTAAAGGCCACAACTCCCCTCCACTAGAACCTAAAAATAATGTTGAAGAAGCATTACAAGACAACCCAGAGATGAATATGCCTCTAGATAACAATGAAAAATTAGATGATGAAGAAAAGAAGGATGAGGAAAATCCTATAAATGCTAAGAAGATCAATGAAGAAAAAGTAGAGAGAAGCATCGGTGACAAGGAAAAAGATTTGGAAATGAAGGATGTAGAAGATAATGTGAAGACGGTAGGTGAATCTTCTAGTACCCCCAGAGATTCATTAAAGAATCTGTAGAATATGCAACTCAATTCCAACCTATTGTGTCTGCCTAGCTACTCCAACTTCCAATGCAACAAGGGAAGGTTGATATGGATAAGATATCTCCTTTACACAAATTATAGTTAGGTGATGCATTCCATGCCTCTACCTAGAAATAAATACTGCAAACACATCAGAAGATCACAAAACTTATTGATGAAGCAGTGAAGGTGTTGTAGGAGAGCATACCAAGTGCAAACATTGATAATTCATTATCCGTTATGGAAAATTTAAAGCTTTTAATTGATTTATTCAAAGAGTATTCTTGTGTTCTAAAGGATAAACTAGAGAAGGAGATTGATAGGAAGATGAATGACAAAAGTTTGATGGACATAATGGAGAAATGTGCTACTGTACATAACAAATTTCAAGAAACCTTTAAAGATGTGCAAAATTGTGTTGCAGAAGCTAAATTTTTATTCCAATTTTGCATGAAATGGCATGATTCCACAAAAAGTATTAAGGATGAGATGGACTCCATTGAGTCCCAAATAGATAAGGCATTCGGTGCCTATGATCCAGCAGTTGATGTAGATGGGAGCACAAGGTTAGCTATTGAGAGCTTGCATGAACAATTCTTCCAACTACAAGAACAAAGAGAAAAGATAATAGTGAAGTTTGGATAACTTAGAGAGATGGTAAATACAAAGTATACATCTATATCTAGTGCTCTAACAAGTGTGGAGAAGACAACAAAGATGAATCTGGTACCCAGTACTCTAGATGATGGAGAAGAACTCCTCATGGAGTTTGAAGCTCAGAATTGCATGCTTGGCATAGCCAAGAAGGAATGGGAAGAAGGATAGAAAGTTTGGAAAGCACACCTTGCAAAATTGAAGGTGTCAAACTCTTCTTTTGGTTAATCTATGTATATTTCTTTCATTTTTATGCATTTCAGATTTCAAATTCAAATTTCATTGTATATATGTGAAAGTTAGAAGATAGTATATCAGTGTCAATTTTGATCCAATCTAGTGGATAGCACTATTAGGAGGAGTTGATCAACATTTTGAAATTTTGTTACTCTCATTAATACATGTATATATCAGTCAAGGGGAGTATGTATGTAATCTGGTACAAAGTTTATGAGTGATGTCAAAGGGAGAACAAAGATCACAACATATGTGTGCGCCCTTTTCCCTTCATGTCAAAGGGGGAGAGTATTTCAAAAGTTTTGGAGTGTAATGGATGCATGTTGTTGCCATCAATGCCAAAGGGGGAGATTGTTGGAAGTTTGTTATTGATATACTTGTTGACAACATGAGCATGAATGAACAATATGTAGATACATTGTTGTCATTGATGTCAACATTTTGGTTTGACATGAATATTGATGTGCCAACCAATTTTTTTGAAGCATGAGTGTGTATGGGAATGATAAACCAATGCATAGATGCAAGAAGTCTTGGTCTGGTGTAGACAATTGAGTGGAAGAATTGGCTGTGTCAAAACATAGTCTTTAGTGTACATGGCGTCTAATTTTTGGTCTACATTGGTCCAACTTGAAGAATGTCGCTCTATGGTTCTAAGATAATTTTGTTGGATTTCAGAGGAGTCTAAATCAAAATTTTCATGCCTTTTGTCCCTCTAGTACAAAAGTTATGAGTAACAAAATATTGGGTTTGCCAGTGACAGTGTTTGCTAGTGTAGAGTACATGTTTTGTTCATTCCACACCTCACCATGGAATAATATCTAGTCTTGTGGACTTGTGGAGGTGTTTACAAGTGGACTAGTAGCATCTAAGTTCCAAGTGACATGAATTTTTGAGGTCCACGTGATGGTTTGAGGATGATCAGTTGGGTTATTTTGATGTTAGGTTTCCAACAATGTCGACCTAATATGTTTAAGGGGAAGATTTTAAATAAGTATTGATGTGTTATGTGGGAGCTATTATAGGTCCATGCCAACCTATTTGGGTTTGTTATAAGTTTTGATTGTGTCATGAATTATGTTTTGGGTCGACAAGTAATTATTTTTCATGATACATCTAATTAGGCCAACGTAATTGATGTTGCAAGAGTTTGCAGATGTAATGGGTATAAGTATAAGATCTTTTTGGAGTTGGAGGATGAAGATAGAAATATGAGAGAAAATATATAAGTATTGTTGATGTGAATTGTGTAAATTTAATCCAAATGCAAAGCAAAGTAGAGTGTTAGAGCAGAATAGTATGAAGTGTGTAAAATGTGTATATTGAGCTTTAGTGGAACTGTAATTCTTGCATATTGTAGATGCAATTGTGGCAGTTAAAATATTGGTAGTGAGCCACCCCTTTCTTCTACCTCTCTTTCATTCTATGGGCAATGATTCCACTAGGACAGTGAGTCCACTTGCAGTGAGCATTTATATAATATGTTGTAACCATTTATAATATATTGTGAGCTAATCCTTACTGTAGTTTTTCCCTTTTGGGTTTTCCATGTAAAAATTTGGTGTTCATGTGTCATGTGCTTTTGGTGGTTGCTTTCATGCTTTCCTTTCCTACGGCAAATTGAATATGCTATGTGGAATGAATTATAAATATTTTAAGTGGTTTTAGATAATACTGATTCACCCCCCCTCTAGGTATTCCGAGTGTTCAACACAAAATAGATAAGGAAGCTTTGATCGACCACCGAGAAGAAGCCCATTTTCTCACTTATTCAAAATTAGGGTGTCTACCAAAAAACCTTCTGATTAGCGAGTTTTCCATTTTTCCAAAGACCAATCTAGAGAGGGATCTTTGATTTTGATAGTAGTTCCTTCCTTAGAGAGGATAATGTGTGTTAATTGCTTGAGTAAGATGAAATTTATATCATGTCAAAGTTAATTTTATAACTACAAAATCATGTGAGTAATTGTCTATGATTTTTTAATATTGTGTAATTATGAAATAAATTAAATAGGCACATGTGGTTATGAAATCTAGAAATTCATGTTTAATAAGATATTTAGTATTATGGGTTTGGGGGTTTTGGAAAAATATTTTTTGCATAAAAGAAAAGGAAAAAGCTCATTTTGGGTGTTGAACTTTTTACAAGATTGCATTTGGATACATATTTTCCCTCCTTTTCTTCACTTCTCCTCTTGCTAGGTGTGGGAATTGTTGTTAGGCATTGGGATTTCTTGGCCTTGTGGTTGTGAAAAAAAGGTTGTTGATTGTAGAGGGACAACAACAAGAAATTCCCCCTTTAGTGATTGTTTACATTGGATGTAGTTTTCTTTTATTTACTCCATGTTTTATGCCTAAAAAATTGTGCCTTTTCCATGCCCACATTAAGTGGATGTATTGGCTTTCATTATAGTTGGTAAAAATTGTATGGGCAGATTTTTGAATTCATGGGAATTAATTCAACAACCCCCATTTGTTTATAAGAATTTTTGTGTACTACACATTTACACATTAATGAAAGATAATTGTGAGTCACGTATGTATGCCCGTGCAGATATATGGAAAGGGCCACAAAGGACAAGTGGGATGACCTAGCATTTTTAGACCATGGATCTTGGGACAAAATTGTATTATGATAATGGTGTTGATGATGACCTTCATGGGATAGGGTCATGCTTTGCTACAATTATGCATGTCATACACCTTACAAATTATAATGATCAAATTTTAATTATTTATTATTTTGCATCCTCAAGAAATTGGACATTTCACTTAATTCCTTTCCATTATGCCATGTGTAGTTTATTTTTATTTTAGTATTTACATGTGAAAATATATTTGTAAAAGAATATCTTGTCATGGAAGATGTGTAAGAGAATCTATAACAAAGATATGGTGTAAAATATATTAGGATACATAAAAGCATGACGAAGAGGGATGTTACAAAGTGTATTAAGAATATTGACCCATTCATGGGGCATGTTATGACATGTCATAGTGAATATTTCTAAAGGTGGTAAATGATAAGTGTAGTGTCGTAAATTATCACCCTTGACAATTTCACACTATATTTTTCTCCCCCTAAATTATTGAGCCTAATTGGGTCCCTAATTTCCTAAAATTATGCATTTTATAGCCCATTTGTACAACTTTCTGAGAAATTGCAAGCATTGAAGAAATGCATCCAATTAGCATTTTTCCCCCGACACTTAATGTCTTGGAAGTTAGGGCCAGGACCCATACGCCCTTTCCCTAGTTAGCCAGGACCCAATTTTGGACATGTCGGAGTGGCCATCTTAACATTCAAAAGTCAAATTTCAAATGTCAACTATCAATATTTAATTTTTGAGAAACTAAATAAATGCCTATAAATACCTAGTCTTTTCACCATTTGAAACTAGAAGGGGATTTTATGAGCAAGAACTATTGTTAAGAGCAAGTCAAGAGCAATATTTCATAGGATTATTGTAGTAATTCAAGATCCAATCATCATGCCAAAGTGTATGTGAGTTCATCTTGTTTTATTATCATTGTTTTGTGAAGGCTAACCCCTTTTGTATGTCTCCAAAGCATTCAAGCAAATCAAGCAAACAAGATCTAAGACCTTGAGGTGATGTGTATGACTTCATTCCTTCAAGGAAGCCATTGAGGGTGGTGAGTTGCAACACTTTATGATTTCATCATTCCTTCCTATCCATTATCCATTATCATTTGGCATTGCCATTGTGAAAATGGAAACACTTACAGGGGTTTGAATGAGGCAAGCCCCTAAATGGCTAATATTTTCCCTCTTTGAATGTGAAGGTTTTAGATTTGAAGAGGATTGAAGGAATCTTGAAGAAAAATTGTGTGTTGTTGCAATTAACACCCTACACTTGTCAAATCACAGAAACTCGCCTACAAAATTATCCGACAACATTCCAACAAATTTGCAAGCAAAAATGGAAGTCTCAGATCTGTCATCAAAGGATCCCAAAAGGAGATCAAGATACCCTTGGGCATATAACTCCTATGCACACTGAAACAATTTTTTTTGGGTAGGTACACAATCCTCTGCACTTCCCAGATCTACCTGCAAACTGTTGTTTCAATTTGTGCATTTTTGGGGTCTTGCATTTTCCATATTAGGGCATATAGTCTAATTAGGTTAATAAATTCCAATCATTTCCAGTCCATTTCCAAGGCCCTAAGGATGAAAATCTAGGTCTGATTGACTCACCTTCATGGTTGAAATTCAATCTATTCACCTTGTTGATTTGCATTCTAATGTACCTTTAAAAAAGGACCAAAAAGCAACCCTAGGTTTATACCCTAAACTTAGGGTTCCCTTTTTCATATGTTACAATAAGTAATGGAGTGTGTCGTATGGATTTTTATCATGGTTTTCTAGGACCTTGTTTGGGCCCATGGTAATGCTTTATGGAATTTTTTTAGGCCTTCATGAGCCTATATGTTGAGGCTTGAGATAGAGACATAAGTGAGGAGTTTCGGTAGGGTTATACCATTATATTACTATCTAAGGAAAAGGATGTTGATCTCCATGGAGGCAAGAATTTGATATTGTATTATAACAAGTTTATTGTTGTAGAATAATACATTGGTTTGGTGCTTTAAAGGCTAGGTTTTTTTAAGGGGTTTCCTACTATATATCTATGTCACTCTTTCTTATGGTTGTGATTTCCCTCATGTCTCTCTCATTCTTTGTTTATATAAATTTTTTATATATCAAAATGTTGCTAAATTGTATGTAGATCTAATTAATGTGTTAATCACCTAAAAGGGTTAATATGGAAATATCTACAATGCTTGACAATTATGAATATATTAATAAATTGATAAGGGTTTTGCATGTACTTTTCCTAACATTATCCACAACTCCCATGTGGTTGAAAACCATATTGACACTCCATTTCTAGTACCTATCACAACCCTCTCTTCTATTTTTTATCTTGGATTGCACACCCAATGGGTGCTTGTGATTTCATTGTATATGGTTAAATGGTTTTTTGCTTAATCTCATATGTACTTGTATCTTATGTAATGTTTTGGCATCTCATGTGTATACATTGATGATGTTGGTTATACACTTATGCATTCTTGTGTATGTATTGATTGGAGAATGCACATCTCTTTTGTATGTTTTTTTTAAATCTATATGCATATGATGTGGTAGTATGTGTTTCCTTAACCCCTATGTTTGGCATGTGTGTTGTTGGGCTACCTATTTGGTTTCCTTATAGTTCAATCCACTAGGTCTAAGGGTTCTAGATGGTTGGGTGGTGTTGAACCATCATTGGGGCTCATGGATCTCTTGGTGTAGCTAGGAGAGAATGTAAAACTTCTCTACCTTGTAAATATGGTATTTTTCATTTTTTACCTTGATAGATAAATGTATGAATCAAGACCCTTGATGTCATTATATCTAAATTATATATTTAATAATGAAGAAAAAAATTTATTGTAATCACCCTTGTATGGGGTATGAGATTTATCTTTCATGGTAATATTTCCTAACCTTGCACTCAAATCTATATGGTTATGTATAATGGAATTATAATGTTGGTTAATTCTAGAACAACATGGTTAGTAGGAATAATCTTTTGTTTTCATCTTATGAGTATGAAGTTAGTTTAATAGGAAATTATTTCCTTGATTTATGTTGGTGTTGTAATTAAAGTTGATAATGTTCACTTTTGAGTGGTTGTCTCCCTTTTGAACATGTCTCATATCTTATTTTTTTTAGTAGATCATTTCTAGTATGAGAGTGTGGTATTAGGATTTTTGTAGATTTTGAGGTCCTTAGGAAAAATTTCTAGGCCAATTTGGGTCCCATGTGTGCCTAAGTGCCTAGCATAGATCATTTTTGCATAACACACAAAACAAGGATAGTATGTATGAATATTAAAAAATTAGAGGTTATTTTCAAATTGATGTTTTAACTAGAGTAATAGGATGCAAATCAAATCTCAAAGTCTTAATTGCAATCTCACTAGAATTTCATCTTTAATTTAAAATTTATATATGGTTTCATAAATGATAATTAGACTCTAAAATTTAAAATGTAGGATGTAGATCCGGCCCCAAAGTTTGAATTGCAAGCTTGTTGAAGTTTAGATTTTAATTTGTGAATTAAATATTTGCAAGACACGTCAAATTTTGAAGTCTAAAATACATGATAGAATTGTTACAAATTAAGATCTTAAGTTATTAATAATCATGTTAAAATATAACATAAATGAAATAAAAATTACAAGATACACATATTTAACATATTACACAATGTATACATGACAAAAACCCTTTTGGATAAAAAAAAACCCATAAAGCATCATTCTATTAAAAAACACTTACACAATTATCTACAAATTATAGTCAGAACTTGAGAATATCACTTCTCCTTAACTCCACATGGCCAATAATACCTCACATATAGTGGTAGAATTCATTATAAATTTCTAAATTTCCTTACCTCTCAATGAGAGAGAAGTTCCTTAAATATACGAGAAGGGGTGGAAAAATATCTAAAGAGATATTAGTCACACCTGTTCAAAACTATAATTTATAGATAATTAATAAATCTAATAATTTATTATATTATTAATTATTAAATGGTATATGCTTTATAAAGTATAAAATAATAATAGTTTTTTATAATCTTATATTAGAACAATATATAAATGTTATAAGGGTATGACACCTAATAAAATTATGTTCTAATACTCTCCCTTAATGTTAATAGGGGACATAACTTGTCAATTTCTATAAAATAAAAAAATGAAGTACCTCAATATTATAGATCTTTTTTGTCAATGATAAATAGGGACATAAATATATGTCAAAATGAGGATCATGAATTTTAGACCACATGAAAGTCATCTTGTCATAATTTATAATCCTTATGTTTTAAAAAGTAATATTTTTCATGAGGTCTTGTAGATTTGTTATTGGAAACAAGGACTCCTCAAATTAGTCTGCTCTAGTTTCATTACATAATTTGTAGGTATTATATAATATAATGCTTTTACAATTGAAAGTTTTACACAGAGAAGAATTTACAAAATGACCAAAGGACTTATACATATAATTACTAGAGTTCTTATCTTATGTGTATTAGGTCTTACATCCAAGATTTAGTGACTAGGAGGTAACATTGAAATTACCACTCCCCCATAATGGAAAATTCTTAAGGTCACTTGAATTTATTTGAATTTGGAGAATTTGGTAGTACATAGAGGTTTGATATGCGATTGTTGGTATTCCAACTTAGTTATTTCTATCATAGTATATCTCTCACTTGATAATTAGATGATCATAACTAAAGAGAAATTTTATGATGGAAAATTTTCTCTTGAGTGAAGTGTTTGTGATCTTTAATGTGATTTTCTCTTTTATTTTCTATAAATAGGAGTATTTGAGAAGAGTGAAATAGATTTGGTTAGATCATATAGTAAAGTGGTACTTTTAATAACACCTAGATGAAACTCTTCCACTAATTTTCTAAGCCACTAATTCTTTTGGAGCTACTTTTGTATTTATCCTTTTTATTAAGGAGAGTTAGCTTGTTTAAGTATTACTCCATCCATCGGATAGCACCTACACCTGTATTTTGAAGATATAATATAAGGTAAATTTCTTATAAATAGGATCACCAACATAGTCAATAACACAATAAATAAAATTTATTTTTATTTTAAGAATAAAAAGACCATAATTAATGATAAGTTTTTAATGCAGTTTATCATTTTATAAGGATTAAATAGTATATTATATAAATCTAGATGCAATACCAATTGTATATGTAATATTTAGTCTAAATATGGTAAGTTAAGTCAAATTTATTACAAAGTAAGATTGATATTTTTATATGATAAATTTAGGGTTTAAATAAATGTTATTTGTAATAACAACTAGTTTCATCACATTACATTTCTTATTGTACTATGCATGCTTTATTTTGAAATACTAGTAATTGGTCCCAGAATATAGCCACTTTGGATGATGAAATAAAAAAAATTATTATCTCTAATATATATTTCAATAATGTCAACATGAATTAAAAATCAAGATGATATGATTATCTTTATCAAGAAGATCATCTAATATTTTTATCAATAAAGCAATGTAATATTTGTTATGATTCTTCAAAAAAGAAAAAAAAAAGTCATCCCACTAAACATATAGTAATGGGTGAGCTATCCTTTCCAATTTTTCTCCTTGAATGGTTCCTTACAGTAATAGCCACCCATTATGTATAGGTGTGTTATATTTAAGAAATTTAGAGGTTTTAATCAAGATATAGTAATGGGTGAGCTATCCTTTCCAGTTTTTCTCCTTGAACTGTTCCTTAGAGTAATAGCAACCCATTATGTATAGGTGCATTATATTTAAGAAATTTAGAGGTTTTAATCAACATATGAAGCTCATAATTCAAGCGCATGATAAGCATCCACTTTTTTGGTTGATAATTATCATGAGATTCCTTCCCCTTAAACTATGCTTTAAAATGATGGCTTGAGTGTTAGGATTTATAAAATAGTTGTATAAAATAAATTAAATAACAACCATTGATAAGAATAGGGAATTTATGTATAATGTAACATTTTACTATTGTAGTTCCTTATGTAACTTCCATCATGTCTTATCAACAATATCACAATGTTTAATAGTAATTAATACACTAAGTTTATCTTACATTTTTTCTTGGGATTTCGATTGACCTCAATGTCCTAGTTCCTTTATAGAAGGGATGAGCTATTTTTTTCCATTTTAATATAATGTGAATGCAAAGCCCTTTTGTTAAAATGAATTAACAATATCATTTGTTCATCAATTTAAAGGCATTAATATTGAGTTTTTTATATTTATTGCTCATGAAGTATTTTATGGTGTGCCCATGTCATTCCAAGGATAGGGTCAACCATAATGTTGATCAAAGGAAAAAAAATGTTTCAATTGGTGTGAAACCTCCATATGTATTACCCAAAACAATTTAGGTCATGACTATAGAACTAAAGCAAACTTTTCTAACTTTTATTGAAAACTTTAAATGCAATTATAGAATAAATTTAAAGAGAAAAATGAATTCCAATCCTCTCCAAGTGGCTCCTCTTCTAGCACCTCTAATGGACTCACTTGAATGCACTAGTGGACAAAACTCAACTACTTGTTTTCTAATTCTAAATAATGTTAGTGATTCGCCCCCATAGAAAATGTATACAATCTCACTAAGAATTAACTTATAGCAATGAAAATCTTATAACCTATATTTTTTTATATACTTCTAACATATGTAATTGTTTGACTCTTCATCCTAATTCATTCTTAAGAGAGTGTATATTATATCTTATAGGGAAATTAATTTAATTTAATTTTTGTATTTTATTATATTAAAAGAATTAATAAGGAACCCTGCCCTTACAAAAACTAAGAGGTATAGAAAAAACATGACCATACCAAGGAATCCTCACAAAAAGAAAAAAAGTTATAGTCAAATGACAAATGAACAAATAAGAAGAATAAAATAGAAGGCACTAAACCACATCCTATTCCTCATAAATAAAATGAATCTTGGCTTCCAAAAAGTCTAAATAATTATTGATATTGTTTTCTACTGAATTACCTTCATTTTTTGTAAATTGTCCTTTGTTCCTTTCTTTTTGCATAATATTCATACTAGAAATCATGCATTTAAGGCTAGATTTTCTCAACTTTATCATGTTGCTAATAGAATCCTCTAGCTCACTAAATTTTATTTTCATAGAGATAATTTTGGTTTGTTATAAATTCATTTTCTTCTCAATAATGCAACAAATTGTGCAAGGGGAACCATACTTACTGTTCACCACTTTCACCTCTATTTTATTTTCAACCTAAGGAATATTCTTAGTAATTTCATCACTTTAAGATGTGGCTCTTTGGTCTTCTCAAGGGAATCTGTATACTCTTTATTCTTATTGATAGTTGGTTGCTTCACAAGCTATTTGACATATTTGGTTGGATTCTCCTTCAACTCCTTGGAAGATTTAGATGACTCCCCATCATTTTTAGTGTTAAACCACTCATAGGAAGAGTTCATACTATCATTTTCCTCAATCTACTCTTTAGTGAGCTCACTATCCTAAGACTCATCACTCACCTATTTAGAGGCACTTGAATCATATGAACTATCTTCACCCTTGTAATAATTATATTAACATCCTCTTCCATTATAACAAATTTAGAGCTAAGCTTTCTAATAGATAGAATATCAGAGCATCTAGCACCTTTAGGACTACTGCTAATAGAAATTTTACCTTTATTTTTAACACCAATTAACTTGGTGTTTTTCCCAACCATGAGTTTCTTCCTAAATTTTCTCTTGATTTTAGATGAATGCTTCCCATATGTTCTAGCTTCTAGGATTATTTTCTTAATACTGGATGCTTTCCCTTTTTGTTTTATGTTTCCTTTGGAAAAATAAGGGGCATAAACCTATATATTGGGTTACATAACATGTTTTCAATAAGGATTCTCCTACAATTTGATATTAGGGTTATAATATGCAACAATAGACCTATTTTTAGTTTTATTGGTTTTGATAGAAGGGATTCAACAATAGATTTGGAAATAGGGCCCTTCTCCTTCTTGACAACAAGGTTGAGACAAAAAACATTATAAATGTTACCAAATAGTATTAGCAAGGAAGATATTAAGGCTAAAGTTGTATAGATTGGAAATGAGCCCTTAAATGAAGGGGCATTCTAACCTTGTTACATAGTACATCATTCATCAAATTTTCAAAGCTCGGATATAATATATTAAGGAAATTACTTATTAGCCTATCATGGCATTGTTGAAAACAAGGTGAAGCAAAGATACAATAATAACTTATGAATATGTTTGAAAATCTGAAAATTATATTACCAAATAAAATTATGAGTGATTTCACATTCAACAATAAACCATAAGAGACACTAGATTTACATGGAGAAACCCTTTTGGGAAAAAATCCGGATGAGAAAGAGGACAAGTATATTATGAATCTTCAACCAAGACTTGTACAATAATAGACTTCACTACACTTCTCTGATCAATCTAGAAACACCATGTTACTTACAAAAATTCAACATAAAACTACCATCTCATGGCTCCAATTTATAGAAACTTGAGGGAGGGAAAACCACTTGTAGTAACCTAAAACAAGAGGCAATAAACCACTTGAAAAAACCCATTCCTAGGGAAGCCAATAGACATAATAAAATATTAATTATCTTCACATGGCTCCAACATGGGCACCTAGCCCATAGCCAATCAAATCTTTGGCTCTCTAGATGCTTCGTAGCTCCTCGATGACTCTTTAGATCATGGAACAAGACAACCTTTCACCTTCCAATCTCGGGTGCCCAACACATGACTATGCATATTCCTAAAAGTGGATGCCTAGAAAGAATCTTATCCCATTTTCCTTGTAATTGTCATCGAAATGTGTTCACCTCTTTGAAATACAATTACAATTTGTCAAATATTAAATGTTTTTTTCTTTCATGTCTCCTAGAAAACTAATCAAGGAACGTGGAGACACATGAATGACATAGGAATGCAAGATTAATGGAACCTTTCCTAATAGGCATAAGTGACTTAAAAGAAAAAAAATTATAAGTAAAAACATGTTAAAACCTGCCCTTAGGGGTAAAATACTTTATCATATAAGTGTTAAGCTCATTCCAGGGGTGGGGGAGTTCATCTCTCTTGTACCTATTTTTTATGTTTGACTAATTTTTTATCACCAATTATGAAGTCATAGATGAAATATTTATCCCTAGTATGGCTCAAGAATTTGGTCTTTTTATTCAGTGTTCAGACATGTTGCAACACTAATTAAGCCTTTATTCACTTTAAATTTTACTTCACTAGTTTCCACCTTTCCATTTTCGTAGGAATATGCAAATTTGATATAAAGAGAAGGATCATACCCTTTGATGGAGTAAAAGTAGGAAGCAATACCCCATTGGGTAAAAATCCCCCATAGTTATTCTAACATAACTCTTGATAGATTGAAGGTTCAATCCTCACCTTTCACCATCTATAAGCTAATAATTAGCAAACATGTAGAGGATCCGCCAGAAAGTAAGAATGAAGGGTTCAGGAATAGAATAAATATAATTAATAAGAGATTTTACCACCTTATTTGGAAAGCTAGAAAATGTGATAGATTTTTCAACACCACATCCCAAAAAATCCTTCTCATTATTGCCTCTCTAATGACACAATATCATGATGTTACTAATTAGATGCCTCATATCATTTCATGGTAGGACCAATGAGCCCCCCATTAATACGTGATGGCTCAATCATGGGGGAGTTATTTTTCCATTTAGACACAATAATAATTTGATGAACTATCCTTGCATGAGAATAAGGAAGATCAAGCTTAAGGTACATGACAACAAGGAGAGTGAAATCCTTAGACAACATAAGTAAATGATTGGTAATTCTACTAAAAAATGTTGGCTAAATTATAAAAATAAATTATAGGAATTCACTTCAAGAGGCCTATCATAGTTATCCAATACCTTAATTCCATATAATTAAGGCCTTCATTGCCTAGACTATTAGCTAGTTTATTTCCTTCTCTATTGATGTGGGTTATGGAGGAGAAATGAATTATTAACATTTGCCTCATATATGAAATATAACCTCAAGTCTCCATCATGGATTCAAATTTCCATTATGAAGGTCTATAATGATTTGTGTTTCTCCCTCAATCTAAATATTATTGCTACTAATAGAAAAAGAAAGGTGAATTCCCTAATAGTTGTAGTTGTTGCCTTTTCTTCATTATTGGTTTTGATTCTAGGGATACCCATATAACTAGAAATTAGCTCACCCTTATCATTTTTAATAGCTCCCCTAGTGACACTCAGATTCCCTTGTGATGTCCCATCAAAATTAAGTTTCATCCATCCCTTTGGGGGGTCTTCAAAGAAGTGTTGCTTTCTAAAATTTGCATTTTGCAACTCTCTTTTTTAGATTGGTTTGGTAACCTCATGATCTTGGCCTTCTTGAGCATAGTGTTGTGTCCTACATATCTAGAGCTACCATACATTGGCCCTACAACCTACATGTATGACTTCCCTACCTAGAATGCAATCATGGATCATAGTGAACTGATAGTGTAAATAGTGGCTACTTACACTACTTTGGCCAAAGAATTCAACACCCAATACTTCAAGTGCAAGTCATTTGTTCACCCACTCTTTAGCTCGATTTGGTTTTGACCATAAACATAACATCCATTCACTCTAAGGTGATGACATAATAAACTGTCCAACAAGGTTACTCCCTTTCCCATGGATTATCCTAACCCCAGGAATAACCAAGTTTTAACAAAATTTACTAGCTAGGTTACCCCTTTCCCATGGATTAATCCAACCCCAGGTATAACCAAGCTAACCATACATGCACACATATTAAGTGACCTACTAGGTTACTCCCTTTCCCATGGATTATCTAACCCCAGGAATAACCTAATTAACCACCCTGGGTAATCATAACATCATAACATTAAATGACTCTATTTCAAAAAGTATGATCACAACATTAAGTGCCTTCTTTTCAGAAGTATGATCTCATCAATAAGTGACTTCATTTAAAAGTATAATCTCATCAATAAATGACTTCGTTCAAGAGTAAAATATCATCAATAAATGAAAATCAAATAATCAATTAGGTCATATAGGTTAATCACAACCTATTTGCTTCATTCAATAATCAAGTAAACAACCCAACCAAATAGGTTATTCCCAACCTAGGGTTTTAATCAAAAGTGATGTAACGATAAAGTGATCATAAACAAATTATAAAACCTCTCTTTCAATATACCTCAAATACTCATATGTTTATAATGTTCACTACATTTGTATATAATTTGGAGGACATTAGCCTAAGAAGAGTTTGGGATTATGCACCTACAAGTCCTCTTCTCAATATGGCTTTGGGTTTCTAGTATGTGATTCCTCTTCTAAAATTTTGTAAACAAGAATAGACTTCTAATCAGGTATATGATTATAGCATAATTAGGAAATACATTTCTCAACCCTAGTATTGAATATTGATATAACAATCAAGTATACACCCTAACCCTAGGGAAAAGACTATCTTCCTACTTCAAAGAGGTATGAGTAAACAATCAAGTATGGACTATCAACATAGTTTGCATGACAATACAACCTATGCATGACAACACAACCTAACATCATAAGCTAACAAATTCCATATAGCACTTCAATGTATTATAAATATAGTCCTCACAATATAAGTATAGTTCCTAATAACAACATAACCACTCAAATTCCAATATATGGTATATATGTATTCCCCAAATAAAAGGGTTTCACCAATCAAGATTTCTACCAAGAATCATACAAGCTTATCCAAAGTAAGATATAAACCAAGCTCACATAATCTAGCTTAATACGTATTCAAATCAATCTTTTCCAAATAAAGGCAATTATAAACAAATAACCTTTCGATTATAGAATAATAAAGGAATAAAAATCAGCATGCCTATATTTAAGCTTCGACTGATATTACTTCCTCCCTAGCTTGACTTCCACGAGCCTATTTTCTACTCCTTCTAAGTTCAACCTATCTTCCACCTCTAGCCTCTTACCAATTCTCTCAACAATTGCAAAACCACAAAGCAACTCTCTATCTCACAAGGCCCTCAAAATACTCTTGCATAGAAAATACAATAGAATAGCAACGAATAAATCATAATAGAAAGTGTGTAACAAATGGTTGAAAGAGCACCTCTATATATACTTAAATTTGAGCATCATAATGCTACAAACAAGTTAACAAATCTGCCACCTTCCTATTCACATGCATCGACTCAGCTGATTTAACTCTCATATTGCAACACATAATAGTCCTCTTATTTCCAATTTTATAAAATGGATGAGTCGACTTCATTCTTGTGACAACATGACTCCTTTTACTGAGTCAAGCACATCGATGCATTACTACAGTTTTCCTATTTGGTTTGCAAGTCGACTACCCTTTCATATTTCTACCATCTTTACATTTGATTGAGTTTCATGCTTATCATATTGCTTTGAAGACTTCTATTTGCATACAAAATCTTTTCATGTTGTTTTTAAAAACTCTCTCTATTCCTCTTTCAGCGTGATTATTCAAATACATAGCAAAACTCAACATTTTTATGCATTATCATTTCATTTTATATAGTGTAGTAATATTGTAGTTTTAATTTTTAAATGAATGTTGTTTCATAGTATATAATGCGCCTCTATATGGGCGATTTGACTGATTCATTACCAATGAACAAAAAGCATTATAGAAATGTTTTTGAGTTATAACTCTCATACTATGCACCTCCTATCGCCATCCTTTGGCTATTAAATCAGCCCCTATATGTGGCCTCTAATAAGCATTACTTTCAATGCTTCCATTACTGTGCATTCCCAGCTTATGCTATGTTATTATTAACTCCAACGCAGCCTTTAATATGTGCTTTTAACTATGCATTTAATATGTTTTAAATATGCCATGAGGTAAATACTTCCATTGTAGTTTTATGATATCCTTTATATGTTTTTAGTTTGATATATTGTCCATCAGAAATATATGCATAGCGTTTAAACTTTGTTCAATGCATTCACTTTATATAAATGTTACCTTATTCACTTATCTCGCAATATATATGCATTAATATCTTTTCACATTATTCACTATATATATCTCATATATTAATATATATTTATAATGCTAAATATTATATTATATTATATTATATATATATATATATTAAAACCATCAAGTCAATCACATATATCTGTAAATACATATGCATATATTAATATATACATATATATGTATTTATATAATCATATATATATATTTATATTTTGATACACACATATTTATCATTATTTTAACATTATATAATAAACATACATGTATATATATATTCATTGATAAGTGTGTGTATATATATATATATATATATATATATATATATATCCAATTGATTTCCCCATGCATATGTTGTATACATGTATGAGTATGCATAAGTATTTCTACTTACGTATAAGTACACACGTATATGTTCACATACATGAGTTATCATATTTTAGATACATATATACATTCAATGTATATACTTATCGATCAATATATAAACATAATTTCATGAAGAAAAATTAAACTCAATACATAGATTAGTCACCAATTTCAAACCTAAGAACAGTCAAGAAATCAAAGACTAAAACCAAAACCATAACAAATCATCCCCAAACTATGATCAAAGGTTTACTTACCAATTATCGAGCTAACTTGACTCAAATTAGACCAACTAGGATGCGAGTGTGTATGCTCAGTTAGGCTCATTAAGGGTTACCAAACCAAGTTATTCTCCTGAGTGATACTCCCCCTCTCTTACCTAAGGGATTGAATATGTTCCTACATATAGCTTAGTACATTGCAACAGTAGTTATCCATTCACATGGAATTCATTTGCATCATCAAAGCATTAAAGTATTCATATTGCAATACATATTCATACATTGCATTTCCATCAGTATAAAACATAATCATACCTTCAAAAGCAATAACATCTTAATTTATATTTGAGTATTCCATTCACCTAGTTAATCATACTAAAGTCATGATTTACATTTATCATCATTTTTACTCATGAAGGTAAAAGTAATCTGGTAACTATGGAACTGGGTGTAACAAGTTTGAATTGGCACTTTCTTTTTGTGATCAAGGACCTTAAGGGGTTTTGTTGCTAAACTAGATGTGTGAAAAAATAAAGTGAATTGAAACCTTATATTTCAAAACATGTAGTTCACTTGAATACCAACTTTCTACAAACACTAACCTCTATGGGACTTTGACATTGAACCAAATATGCAAAAATTACTGCAGGAACTAGCCTTTGGACTGGTTGGAGGTATAAAACCTATAAACAATCATCTTATTTTCCCTATCAAATTTGGGGAAACTTTCAAAAGGACCAAGGCCTAATTTGGGATTCTCTACCCAACCATGATAAAAATTTAGCATAGGACCACCCAAATTTAAGACCTAAAAATACACATGAATATTTGAGTCTTGAACTCAAATAATTCAACATTTTGTAAACCTCTAGGGGATTTTTTCCTACTAAACACTATGATACAATGACCTTAAGTAATCCATTAGGTATATGAGTCATAAATAATTTAAAACAACCCTAGAAGATGAGCCTATGCCTTACCAAACAACTAAAATTTCCTCAAACAATAAGAAACACAAGGACAAACACAAAACTACCTAAAGAAAATTAAACATGTAGTCTCTTAATAACAATGTAGCATATGCAACATCACTTATTTACAAGAACAATGACTAATCTACTATGTAAAAGATATGAAAACCAACCCAAAAAGTAGGGCTTGAGGTGTATCTCATTGACTCGGATATTAAGAAATTTACCCTTCAACTTTGAAAGTTGAAATGCATTGGCTTCTATGTAACTGGTTATGATGTATGGACCACTCCAAATAACATAAAAATTTATGTATCTTCCAACCTTAGACATGCTTTCATCCCATTTCAACTTCAAATCTCCTTCCTTGAGCACTCTATCAATTACCTTTTTATCAAATTTCTTCTTAACCTATGCTTGGTAAGGTTTGAGCATTTGCATTGCTTGGTATCTTACCTCTTCCAACTCCATCGACTCAACCGACATTATGGTCATTACATCATCCTCTATTATTTTCATTTTTTGTTCAAGTTCAAAAAAGACAACTCAAGTGACAAATGATTTTTTTCTTATCCACCATAAACCAACATGAAAAGAGAGTTACCAACAACTATCTTAGATGTGATTCTATCAACTGAAAGGGATATCTTTATCTTGGTATGCCAAGTCTTTTGATTCTCCTTGAATATTCTTTTGATCATTCTGATCATGTTCTTGTTAGTAGACTCAACCAAGCCGTTACCCTGAGGGTAATAATTTGATGAAACTTTTAAGTAGATATCATACTTCAATACCTATTCACTATTTAATTGCCTACAAAGGATTGATCATTATTATAAATGATGGTAGAGGGAACACCAAATTTAGTCATAATTCCTTCTAGGAAGTCTAAAATTGAATATTTATTAGCTTCTTTAAGCACAATTGCCTTAATTATCCAACTAGTAAAATAATACGCGTTTGTCAACACCCATTTTACCTAGCACTAGAAGGGGGTTGATCATGCCAATGAAGTCTAAACCCCATTAGACAAAAGGCTAATCAACTTGAATGGGATGGAGAGGGAGGGAAACCAACCTTTTTTTTCCAATAAAGAAAGCATATTTTTTATAATTTTTTACCTATTTATAGGCATCACTGAACAAACTTGGCCAATAATAGACAAATCTCATGATTTTAGTAGTAATAGTTCTTGGGGAAAATGACCTCCTAATGGGCCATCATAAAACTCTTCAAGCACCTTGTTAACCTAATTGTTTTGAATGTATCTTAGTAGTACCTCGTTTATGTCTTTTATAAATAATATACAATCAGCTAAGATAAATGGAATGGACTACAACTTGAAATATCTCATCCTTTCTTTGTTAAGGCTTTGAGGATATATATCTACCTATCTGCAAAAAACTAGTCATGTCATGTGTTAGCCTCCTCTAACGGTTCAATAACAAAGCCCTTAAAGTTGTAACTTAGAGATTAGATATCTGCACTAAGTAGTTGTCTTATTCATCATGAATGTCCATGTCATTGTCAACCCAGGGACGTGAACTTGAAATGGGTCAACATTGTCTGTGCACTAGGACTCAACTATAGTCATCCTTATCCTATAACTAGAAATGAAACAATGTTGAAAATAAAATGATTGAAAGGAATTAACATAAGTACTGAGCATGAATCAACAACTGAACTGAAATGAAGGACATAAACATAAATCTCAGTAAACAGACATGAAGTTACTCTGTCTGCCTTGGCTGTAGGAACAGACACAGAACAGAGTTCTAATGGCTACAAGAACAAATAATTGTTAAGACCGTAACTAATTACTAAACAGAAAATTAATTACTAAACTAAATGGGTGTAATCCTCACCAAGTGGGCCCCCTTGAATGAGTCTTCCCTAAACTAACTCATATACAACAAATCAAAGTATCATTTTATTCATTGAAAACATTGGTACATCATAATAGCAACATGACTGTATTACTTGAAACTAAAAATACAAGTACAATATCAGAACATCCAACCTTGTGAAGAGGGACATCTGATCATTATTTATAGAAGGAAAGCTTCTAACTAACCCTAACTAACTGGGTGGTCAACTCAAACAAACTAGGAGGATGCCACTTATTGAAAGCATGAAAAAGAGGAAGGAGGTTATGCATGCGCCAAATTTAGTCAAACCAGACTTTCCTCAATGAGGATCAAGCATAACAACACCTCCTAAATCTACTCAAATAACAAACATGATCATTTAAAGGTAAGTTATAACTTCCACACGAGCTGTAAGTTTCCCTCCGTTGGAAGTTTCCCTCCATTGACCTCTTTAATGACCATCTCCTTGACTTCTTTAGCAACCAGCCAGCTGGCATGAACTTCTTCCACTTTGCAAGCTTCATTTATATCTGCATCTTAATGTGAACCTACATAATGACATTAGCGTGCACAAAAAAATTGTATATCCATAATCACCTTAGAATATCATTCATTCAATCACATGTAAAATTAATATAGATATATCACATAGCAAGTTAATATCATCAAAAGTCACAAGGATAAGTTCATGCTCAAGGTTCATAAATTTAGGGAAAAAACATAGAGGGTGTCAATAACTAGGTGCTAAAGTCCCATAGTAACAACAACATATGATAAACCCTATCAAAATTGAATCATTATTTGTACCAATTGTTGTTTGCCCTTGATCAATCTCTACAGTATTTGAATTTGGATCCCAATAGAACCCCTGCTTACTTTCTAGTCAACCCCATCTTGGCCTCTTTGTATCTATATCATACTAATAGGTTTTGTAGTCTGACACTGGCCACAACAGAATGGGTGGTTGAAATATCAATGGGAGCCAATAGTGATACTTCATCCTCCCAAGATGTATATACTTGATGCTTCATTTGCAAGCTACATAATAGTTTTGCAGGGAATGGGGTTTAGCTTGTTTCAACTGTCCTAGAAAATCATTCCATCTTTGTGATATATACCCCAATACTGTCTTTCTTATAGTAGCAGGTACCTACTCATATTCTAGGTATGCTTTCTCCCTAGCAGGTGTTGGCCTCCTACAATGATTTAATAACTAAGCCCTTACAGCTTTGATTCAGAGATTGGACATCTAATCTGAATAGCTATCTCACTCATCATGAAGGTGCATTTAAATTTTCAACCCAGGGACATAGACTTGAAATGGGTCAGCACAATATGTACACTAGGAATCCATAGTAGCCATATTCATTCTACAGCTAAGAAAGACAATGCTGGAAGTAAATTGCTTAGGCAAAAAGTAAATTGCTTGGAAAGAAATAACATAAGTACTGAACATCAACCAACAACTATACTAAGCTAAAATGGATGATAGAAATGAAAATCTGAACAAACAAACAGGAAACTACTATGTCTGCTTTGGTTGTAGGAATAGTCACAAAATGGAATTCTAGTGGCTACAGGAACAGACAGTGCTAGATTCTTAACTAATTGTTGAACATAAAGTATTAACTAAACTAAAGGATGGAATTCTCACCAAGTGGGCCCCCTTGGATGAGTATCCCTTAATACAAATGTAAACTCAGATGCACGAACTTATAACTTCATTTTATTCATTGGAAAACGTGAGTACAATCAAGCAGCATAACTATATTACTGAAAAACTAAGAATGCGAGTACATCATCAGATCAATCAACCTTCTGAGAAGGAGCATTCAAGTCTTATTTATAGGAAGAAAAACTACTAACTAACTACCTAGCAAGGCGGTCAACTCCAAAAGATTAGAAGGACGCCACTTTAGGGAAAGCATAAAAAGTGGAGAGGAGGTTATGCATGCATGGAATCTGGTCAAGCCAGTTTTCCTTAATGCAGATCTAGCATAAAAATAGCTCCTATATTCGCTCAACAAACTATTAAGACCATTTACAAGACAGTTGCAATTCTTTGATTTAAACTAGGAATCTCCCTCCATTGAGAGTCTTCCCTCCATTGACCTTTGAATGATCACCTTGTTGACCTTTATGGCAAGCAACCAGCTGGTAGAATCTTCCTCAATTTTGTAGGCTCTAATTATATCTACATAAAAATATTAGTACACACAACAATTGCATATTTGTAACTATCTTAAAGTAACATTCATTAATCCACATGTAAAATTAACATAGATAGTTCATATAGCATGTTAATGTCATTTAAAGGTTACAAAAATAAGCTTATGCCCAATGTCTATGGTTTTGAGGAAATATCATAAAAAGGTCAACATCCAAGTATCAAAGTCTATAACAACAACAACAAATGGATAATAAACTCTATCAAAATTGAGCCATAAACTGGACTCATCACTCCCCCTAACCTAAGGTTTTGTTGGTCCTCTAGCAAAGGAAGGGTTGTTCTTTTGCTTAGTTAATGCCTTGAAATTTGCAATTGCCAGCTATCCTACATCAGTTCTTATAGTGTATGAATTAGGGTCCCAATAGAACCCTTGCTTGTTGTCCAACCCATTCCATCTTTGCCTCTCTACAACTATATCATATTGGTAATACTTGAAATTTGGCATAGGCCATAATAGGATAGGTGGTTGAAAGGTTAATGGAAGCCAAAATTGTCCCTTTGACCTTCCAATCTATATATATATCTATCAACTCTTTTGCATGTTGCAGCATAGTTTTGTAGAGAGTGAGGCTCAGCTTGTTTTAACTCATCAGTCAAACTCTTCCACCTTTGTGACAAATATCCCATTATAGATTCCCCTATGGTTTTTGCTACCTTCTCATATTATTTGTAAACTGCTTCTCTCTAAGGCATGATCCTACTACTATAGCTTGGTTAGTAAAGGAATCTATGACATTCCCTAAAAATGTCTCCTGGGTTTCTAGATTCAGACCTGATGGGTAGGAGAGTGTTGGATTCTATTTTCCTATAAGTCCTGTACTATTGTCCCCAACTAATTTCATTCTATACCCAAGACATGAACGCCCTTAATTGGAGATCCCCAACATACAACAATGGATTCCAATCATGATCTCGAGACACAGCATAATTATGCAAATAGAATTCACACAACAATTTTTTCATTTCAGGAGGAGCAATCTAATAAGCCTCGAAAAATTCAAGAGGATTCTCAATGGAAAGATTCAAACCTGAAATGATCCTTGCTAGTTTAAAAGAAAGATTCTTCTCCTTCAAATATAGAGCATAAACCCTTGGAGGAGTCTTGCACTCTAATATCTGAGGTACTAAGGCTGCCATGTTGTCCACCTTCTCCTTTAAAGCAACATTTTTTGTTTTCTTGTCTTCAATCTCTTCATCTTTCTTCTTAATTTCCTTCTTTAGCCTACATTTCTCCTCTCTCCATTCCTCTTCCCTCCTTTGCATCTCACTCCATAATTTCATGGCTACCATGTGCATTGAAAAATCAGAGGGCTTATGTATTCCTACCAAAAAATTTCCTAACACTGATGCTTGCTCTTCATGTGGCCCCAGCTGCAGGGATTCTAATTGTTCAGCCAATTTCGGCTACAAGGGTGATGATTGTTCTCCAAGTTTTAGCTGCAGGGGCTCTTTTTCTTGATCTTTTTGCAGGAACTCTTGCTCTTGCTCTTGCTGCAAGAGCTCTTGATTCTCCTCATACTCTTGACTTTCAACCTGTTCTACGATGGCAACAAGCTCTTCCAACCTTATATTTACCTGCTCCTCAAAAATGTCATTTTCCCCATAGTTCACCTACCCCATGGGGCTTATGTGTCCTCCCATGATGTTTCTTTAGACCTAGGGCTTCCCTACAAAGACATACCAGTAGTTGGTCTAGCTGGTCTTGTTTTTCTAGGAGGGCTCTCATGTTTCTCTTCGGCTGCAGGAAGAACGGTGTCAGCCTTTTGTTTCTTAGAGCTTGGCACTTCCTTTTCTGTCGTTTTCTTTTTAACTTTTCCCTTCCTCATTTTTTCCTCTTTCTTTTGTGCCCTAGTTTGAATTAGGATGCCAAGAGGGACATCATCATCAGAATCTCAGGAGGAACTTTCTTTGTCTGAATGTTTTGTCTCATAAGAACTAATCTCTATAGTTTGTTCAGCTACAGGAGGATTTACACTAGGGCCTTTGCCAAAAGTTGAGGTTCCAGGAGTGGCCTCAACAAAACTTACTCTCCTACGAGCCCTACGAGGTGGAGGCAAAATCCTAGGTCACAAATTCTCTAGTCTAAATTGATCAATATTTAAGAATTCTTCCCAGGTCATATCAGACACATCATGCAGAGACTTCTCTACTAATAATTTGATCAGACAATGGTGGGAAACAAAATTATCCCTACCTTTTTGGGTCCCAACAGTCATGATTAAAAGAAGGTGATATAACACATTTGGTATGTTCATTCTTCTCCCATGCCTCATATGATTCAGGAGTTTGAAGTGCACAGAATGTAGGTTCGACTGACGACCTTCACAAGTAAGGTACTTCACAATGTAAATAGCTACTTTCTTCCATGGCTCAGGCAGAGAGGTTCTCTTTGCACCTTGCTTTTCCACATTCAATGGAGGGTCACCAGGTTTTGTAAATTTAGCCCTAACTGACCTTGCATCTCTGGTAGCAGGGTAATGTTCACCATCAACAAGCAACCTTGTAACTTCTGCAATCCTCTCTTTAGTAGCTATTACCTCCAACCCTTTTACCATGGCTTTTCCTTCAAACAATGTCTACACAAATTCCAATGCAACATCTTCATTATAGCCATTTAGCTTCAAAAAATAATCTAACCACCCATAGTTTCTGAATTTGGCCTGGCAAGGTGCATCCTGCAATAATACATCATGAACTGTGGGTTCATTTCTAATTAACCCACCTCCCATTGTTCAGTTGTCTGCAATTAAACAATCACTCTGCAAGGTTTCCTTCCTGCAATCTTCATCTGAAAGCCAAATTTCTCCTTCCTGCAACGCTGTTGAATTCCCAACACCAATGTCATCTGATTTTTACCTTTTTGGTGACTTAGAATTATGACAGAGGCAATAAAGGTAGTAAAGGAGTAATAAATGAAGGATATGATTAAGAAAAATGGCGATGGTTGATGTCATCTCGCACATGTGAGCCGTCACCTCACTCGGAATTCAAATTGGCTCAATTTAAACTTTGTTGACATGGACCAACATGGACAGACACTTGGACATGTTATTCACACTCCCCCCCAACCTAAAATTGAGCATGTGTCCTCACATGTGAGGTAGTAATGATGATTTGACAAGGGCAAGGAATAATTGCATGTTATGGAGAACATCTACATTAATGTACAGTAATTAAATGAATGTACTAAAAGACAATTGAGATGTAACAAATTGATGCGCACGTACTTGAATTCGTGGAATATTTGTTGCAAAGAATATTGAGGAAGTATTTGTCACCTTTTAAGAAGTTAGTTGAGCAATTAATGAAAGTGGAGATGGAATGAAGTGAAGTGGAATAAAGTGAAGTTATGGCAGCGTGATGGAATAGAGAGAAAGGTGGAGATGGATGGGCGAATGGGTGAATGAATGAAGAAGTGGACTCCCACAAAAGTGGAAGTCTTTATTATGACAAGTTACATACCTTAGTTAGCTAGAAGGAGGGACACTAGGTCCACTTTCTTTGGCTGCAGGAAGTTCGTGTGTTGCATGCTGAGTGAATTGTTGTAGGAATTCCTCATTGGAAGTTGGCTTGTGATACAACCTGAGGCGATGATCATTGACAAGCAGCTTAAATCTGATAGGGTCAATGGTAGTGAGTTGAACAACACCATTGGAGAATACTTCAGCAACCTCATATGGTCCTAGCCACCTTGTCTGCAATTTTCCTATATTATCTTGATACCTTGAGTTATAAAGGAGTGCCCAGTCTCCTAGCTGAAATTTCTTGTCCTTTATGAATTTATCATGCCATTTTATTCTCTAATTATGCACTACCTCTATGTGATGCAAGGTTGTCTTCCTCATCCAATCCCAAGCATTCAACTACATGATTTTGTCCCTTTGTGCCTCAAAGATATCCATCCATAATTCTAGTGCAATCCTAAGAGTCTTATGCTCAAATTCAATGGGCATCATAGCTATCTTTCCATACAACAACTCAAAAGGAGTGAAGCATGTGGTTGTTTTCCAGGTGGTCTAATAGGCCCAAATAGCTTCTGGTAACCTATTTTCCCAATCCTTCCTATGGATAGCCATTTTTTTGGTCATAATGGCTTCAATTTCCTTGTTAGTCACCTCAACTTGGCCATTGGCCTGAGGGTGATAAGGAGTAGACTTACTATGCCTTATGTTGTATTCATTGACTAGTGTTATAACAAGGGTTGAGGTGAATTGAGCTCCTTGATCAGTCACTATCTCTCTTGGAACCCTATACCATGTGAAAATTTCCTCATAAAGAAATTCTACAACCTTATTATCTCTTGCATGTTTCATGGCCTTAACTTCTACCCACTTGGTTACATAATCAGTGCATACCAAGATATAGGATTTACCATTTGATGGAGGATCAATGGGTCCTACAAAATCCAATCCCCACTTATCAAATGGAGTGATTACTACTTGGGGGTAAAGGGGCATCTCATCGGATTTGGTTGGTTCGCCCATCCTCTGGCATCTATCACACTTCCTTGTATATTTCCCTACATCCTTGTGGAGTGTGGGCCAGTAATATCTTGTGTTCAAAATCTTCATTGTTGTCCTCTTGGCTACAAAATTCCCTCCATAGGGTTCAGTGTGACATGCATGCAAAATATCATATGTCTCATCTTCCCTCACACATCTATTCATGACATGGTTTGGTCCAGTGTAGAACAAACATCCAGCAATCCATGAGAAAGGAAAAGTTTTTTCAATGAGCACCCTTCTCTCTTTTGGAGAGAAATGAGGAGGAACTCTCCCTATGACTAGATAATTAGCTATGTTAACATATTAGGGTGTATGCACACTAATGGAAAATAAGTGTTCATCAGGGAAAGAGTCATCAATGACTTGATTATCCTTTGATGTAGTCAGCCTTGAAAGAAAGTCTGCAACAACATTGGCCTTCCCTGGTTTATCCACAAAGGTTATGTCAAACTCCTACATCAGCAATAACCATCTTGCTAGCCTACCTAAAATCAAGGATTTATTCATGAGGTACCTAATGGCTACATGATCTATGTGCACAAAGATCTGATATCTTGTTATGTAGTGCCTAAATTTGTTAAGGGCATAAATTACTACCAACATTTCCTTTTCTGTCACCGTATAACTAAATTCAGCTCCTTGGAGGTTTTTGCTGATAAAATAAATAGCGTTCTTAATAGTTCCTTCTTTTTGTCCCAGGACTTCTCCTATAGCATAGTTTGATGCATCTATATGAATGTGAAAGGGAAGTTCCCAATTAGGACCTTTGAGTATAGGAGCATGAGTCAAACCTTCTTTGAGATTAGAGAATGCCTTGTCACAGTCCTCTGTCCATTGAAATTCAACATCTTTAGTTAGGAGATTGTACAATGGTGTTGCTATTTTGCTAAATTCTTTGATGAAACACCTATAATAACCTGCATATCCCAAAAAACTCCTAGCATCTTTTTGTTTTGCAGGTATAGATCAGTTGGTGATCACCTCAATCTTGGCAGGGTCTACTTGAATTCCTTTGTGAGAGATGTAGTGGCCAAGAACTACACCTTCCTGCATCATCATGAAGCACTTTTCACTATTTAAAGATAGATTGTGGCCTTCACATCTCTGTAGGACCCTCTTGATATTTTCCAATGCTTCATTAGAATAAAACCATAGGTAGTAAAGTCATCCATATAAATTTTCATGCAATCATTAGAGATGTCTGAAAATATGCTAATGACTGCCCTCTAAAAAGTTGCAAGTGCATTGCATAAGCCAAATGGAAGTACTAAGTAGGCATAAGTCCCCCATGGATAGGTAAAGGTGGTCTTCTCCTAGTCCTCGGGTGCAATTTGTATCTAGTGAAGTGTCTTTACTGGATCAGTATAATTAGATGCATGAGAGGATGAGTCTTCCTGCACCTCACAATGGTTTTGAATTATGTTAGACAATACTTCATCTTCATCCTGAAGCTATGTGAAAGAACTCTTGCCTAACATCATAAGCTGTGCCACAAATTTGACTTCTTCGGCCTCTTCACCAACATGTGGCCATATGGGGTTATCCATATCATAGGATGGCTGAGCAGGAGGGTAGAGAACAAGATTTTTGGTGCTCCTTCCATCAGAAATGGTCATGTCTCCTGTCTGACATCCAATATAAGCATATGTTGTTGCTAACCATGGCCTTCCTAGAATAATGGAGTACCCGCCTAGTGTAGCTTTAGGGGAAAGAATCATGAAATCTGTTGGGTACTCCCAAGAGTCTAGAGTTACCACACGATCCTCTACTATACCATTAGGTTTAATAGTGGAACTATCAACAAGTTGTAGGATAGTAGGAGTAGGTCTCATGCTTGCAACGTTTAGTTGCTACAGGATATCGTTGGTAATTACATTTATTGTTGCTCCCAAATCAATTAGATAATTATTTATTTGGATCCCATTTATAACAACTCCTACCACAGGACTACCTGGGTCATTATATTTGGGAACAGTCACTTTCCCAAGCATGATGTCAGCTAGCTGTCCCACGACATGAACCGTAGTGGGGTCTTTCTTCTTTCTGCCTGGCTTCTTAAGGCATGCTTCCTTAATTGCTTTGCCATATATGGGAACATCTTTTATGGCCTAAAATAAGGGTATCTTGACACATATATGCTTCAACTAATCTAGAATGTCAAAGGATGGTTCCTCATTCTCTTCCTTTTGTTTCACAATTTCCAACCTTTGAGGAAATGGTGGTTCTTGTTCAATTAGCTGGACTAGGACTAGTTTAGGATTTTTAGGTGCACTTGGTTGAATGGGGCCATTCAAATGCTCCTCTTCTTCCACAGGAAGCTCGGTGATAATAAGTGTGGAAGGAGCTGGAAAAGTAGTTCCTAAATGCAAGTGGATGTCACTGACACTCACAACATATGCAGGGAATTGATTTGGATCAACAGAGTAGACTGGCTGCTACTATGGTTTGTTATTTGGGTTAGGTGCAGGTTGAGCTGGTAGCTGAGTAGGTTTAGGTGTATTTGAGCTTGAACTAGTAGGAGGAAGCATTATAGCAGGTTGTTGGGGCTGAGAAGGTGGTTGCATGTAACTAGTTGTCTGGTTTGGCCATTGTTGTCCTCCCCTCCATTGAGATGTTTGCTACCAATTTCCTGGAGGTGGTTGCCAATTTCCTTGAAACTGCTGCCAATTCCCCTATGGTTGTTGCCACTGGGGTGGAGAGTTTTGGTGATTGGGCTAGGTATTTGGAGGGTTATTCCAAGGTTGTGGTGGATATCCTCCATAATTGGATGGATATGTGGGTTGTCATTGGTTATCGGATGCATAAGAATTAAAATAAGGCCCAACAAAGGATAATGGATCTGGTGGCATACCTTGTCTTAGATCCCATGGCCTTCTTTGTGCAATGTAATAGACTTGATCATCATCACCCTGGATTGGCTTGAACTCAGGTGGGATCTACTTACTATCAATATTAGCTATCATTTTACATCTACAGTCCTTCTTTTGTCCGCAATGAGAGCAATATTCTGCCAACATTGCCTCTACCTCCTCTTGTTTCTTCTTTGCTTAAAGTGTATCCAGCTGAGTAGCTAGATTGTTTATGATGTCTTGCTTGAATTCTGCCAGCAAGTGAGTAATCTCCATCCTTGAAACTCCATTGGTAGATGACTTTCCCATAAAGGATTGGTAAGCTCTCCCTTTCTTTGAAGTTGCCCTAGAATAGTTCTGACATATCTTCTTGATATCCTCCCAAGGAACTTGGATGATATCTCCTCCTCCCATCACGTCCAAGGCATCAGTGCAGTTCTCATTAATTCCTCTTAGAAAAAGCAACTTTTGTGATTCTTTATTGAGTGTATGGTGTGGATATTTTTGTAGGTAGAATAAAAACCTTGAAATGTAATCCTCCAGGCTCTCATCTTCCTTTTACTGCATCCTAAAAATGTCATCTCCCCTCATGTCATTGCCCCAACAATATTCCTTGTACTTCTCAAGGAACTTTGTCTTCATGTCCTCCCAAGTATCCACAATATTTCTGCCTAGACTCATAAAGCATCTTAGTGCAACTTCTTTCAAGGTGGTAGGAAACAACTTAAGCCTATGGGCATCAATGGTATAGTCATAACTCCTGCAGAGTATATCAAACTCGAACAAGAAAGTATTAGGATCTTTTGTGAAAATTCCATAGAACTTAGGAAGGACTGAAGTAGGGATATTTTTTAGGTTGTCAACTTCATTCTGATGAGCAATGGGGAAAGGAAAAGTTGGTTAGTTAGGTCTATTTCTATTTGCATCACCCATGTCTTCCTAATGGAGTTCCAAAGCAAAGAGATTCTCAATCTGATTTTGGTCTTCAGAGGAAATTTCAGAACTGGTTAGATTAGGAAATGCATCAACAAAGAGGTGTGGCTCTTCTTCTTTGTCTCTCAGCAGATTCTGATGTTTAACTAGCTAGAATGGATCAGGCTTATTAGGAAGGAATCTCCCATGAGCATCTCTCCTCCTTCCTCTATGCATACGGTATCAACTCAATATTAGCCAGCTCACACAAAGAATTGGAAAAAGAATAGTGGATCATTACTGTCCTAACTGAGGGGTATACTAAGAACAAACTTGTAGAAATACTACAACAGGAAAGAGACTACCAATGACTCCAAGGAACTCCCTAGTTTGACACCATCCTCGACAATGGCGCCAAAAATGTTGGCCTCCTACAATGATTTAACAACTAAGCCCTTACAGTTGTAATTCAGAGATTGGACATTTAATCTGAATAGATATCTCAATCATCATGAAGGTGTATTTAACTTTTCAACCTAGGGACATAGACTTGAAATGGTTCAGCACAGTATGTGCACTAGGAATCCATAGTAGCTATATTCATTCTATAGCTAAGAAAGACATAATGTTGAAAGTAAATTGTTTGGGCAGAAATTAAATTGCTTGGAAAGAAATAACATAAGTATTGAACATCAACCAACAACTATACTAAGTTGAAATGCATGACAGAAATGAAAATTTGAGCAAACAGATAGGAAACTACTCTGTCTGCTTTGGTTGTAGGAACAATCACAGAATGGAATTCTAGTGGTTGCAGGAACAAACAGTGCCAAATTCTTAACTAATTGTTAAACAAAAAGTATTAATTAAACTAAAGGTTGGAATGCTCACTAAGTGGGGCCCCTTGGATGAGTATCCCTTAAGACACATGTAAACTCATATGCACGAACTTATAACTTCATTTTATTTATTGAAAAGCATGAGTACAATTGAGCAACATAACTATATTACTGGAAAACTAAGAATACGAGTACATCATCAGATCAATCAACCTTCTGAGAAGGAGCATTCAAGTCTTATTTATAGGAATCAAAACTACTAACTAACTACCTAGCAAGGCGATCAACTCCAATAGATTAGGAGGACGCCACTTTAGGGAAAGCATAAAAAGTGGAGAGGAGGTTATGGATGTGTGGAATCTAGTCAAGCCAGTTTTCCTTAACGTAGATCTAGCATAACAATAGCTCCTATATTCACTCAACAAACTATTAAGACCATTTACAAGGTAGTTACGATTCTTCGATTTAAACTAGGAATCTCCCTCCATTTAGAGTCTTTCCTCCATTGACCTTTGAATGATCACCTTGTTGACTTTTATGGCAAGCGGCCAGCTGGCAGAATCTTCCTCAATTTTGTAGGCTCTAATTATATCTACATAACAATATTAGTACACACAACAATTGCATATTTGTAATAATCTTAAAGTAACATTCATTAATCCACATGTAAAATTAACATAGATAGTTCACATAGCATGTCATTGTCATTTAAAGGTTACAAAAATAAGCTTATGCCCAATGTTTATGGTTTTGAGGAAATATCATAAAAAGGTCAACATCCAAGTATCAAAGTCTATAACAACAACATCAAATGGATAATAAACTCTATCAAAATTTAGCCATAAACTAGACTCATCAATAGGCATGATTCTCTTTTTGTATTCAAGATTATAAAGAATTGTGTGCCATGTGTAGTAGATATCTATAGGATTACTTGATTCAACTCTTAGAGATAGGGTGTATGGAGTTCTCTTTCTTTGTATATTTTGAATTGTTACCCCTAGCCGATTTCATTTTGAATCCATGACATTAATGCAAACAAGTAAATATCCCCAATGTATAACAATGGATTCCACTCATGGTCATTAGAAACAACATAATTGTGCAAATACAATTCACACAGCATATTTTTAACTTCAAAAGGGGAGGATTGGTAAGCTTGGAAAAATTCTTGTGGGGTTTCAATGGAAGGGATTAAACCGGAAATGACCCTTGACAACTTAAAAGAAAGATGACGCTCCTTTAAATGCAATGCATATACCCATGGGGGAGTTCTACATGACATCATTTGTGGTACTAGAGCCACCACATTGTCCACCTTATCCTTTAATGCAGTAATCTTTGCATTCTTCTCCTCAATTTCTTTATTTTTCTTATTGATTTCTTCCTATAGCTTGATTTTTTCTTTATTCCATTCTTCCTCTTTCTTCTACATTTCATTCCATAAATCCAGGGCTACTGATGCCCATGAAAAAGTAGGAGGTTTGTGCTTTCCTACTAGGATCTTTCCTTGCACCAATTCTTGTTGTTCGACTTGCTTTGATTGCACTGGTTCTTGTTGTTCAACTTTCTTTGGTTGCACTGGTTCCTAATTTTCAACCTACTCTGCAACAACAACAAGTTCTGCCAATCCTATGTTTGCTTGTTCCAAAGGAACTTCTTCCACTTCTATAATTACCTACCCCTTAGGAGCTTATGCCTCCTACCTAGGTTTCCCTTTGAGTTTAGGGCTCATTTTTGGCGACACACCAATAGAAAACTTGATTAGTTTTGATTTCTTTGGAGGACTTTTATTTTTCCCAATGGCTGCAGGATGACCAGTGTCGTCAGTTTTCCGCTTCCTAGGGCTAGGTTTTACTTTTCCTGATTTTTGCTTCTTAGCCTTCCCTTTGCTAATTTTTGCTTCTCTCATTTGTGCTTCCTCTTTTCGAATGGCATCCCTAGTGTGAACTGGAGTTTTAGGGGAAACATCAACATTGGGGTCTGAAGATGAGTTTTCTTCATTCATATGCTCTGATTCAAAGGAACCAATTTCTACTGCAGACTTTGCTATAGAAGTGTGCTAGGGTTTTCCCCAAAATTTGAATCTCCAGGAGTGATTTTAATAACCCCCTCATCCCCACTAACCCTATGAGTTAGGGGTTGACCTCTAGGACCCACATCTTCTAATCTAAATTTATCAATGTTCAAAAATTCATCACATGGCATATTGGACACATCTTGCAAGGATTTTTCTACCAAAAATTTAATCAAACAGTGATGGGAAATAAAAAATTTCCCTACCTTTCTGTGTCTCAATAGCCATGATTGCAAGACTATTGTATAGGATGTTTGGCATGTTCATCCTCCTACCATGTCTCGTGTGATTCAAAAGCTTGAAATGTATAGAATGAAGACAAGATTAGCGACCCTCACAAGTAATATATTTGATAATGTAGACAACAAGTTGTTTCCATTTTTCTGGAAAAGAAGTTCTCCTTGTTCCTTGTTTGTCTATAACAAGTGGAGGGTCACTAGGCTCAATGAATTTTTCCCTAGCTGATCTAGCATCCCTAGAAGTAGGGTAGGGTTCTCCTTCAGTAGGAAAACCTGTTACTTCAACAATCCTCTCTTCAATGGCTATAACTTCTAGCCCTTTCACAATTTTCTTACCATCAAAAAGTGTTTGTGCAAACTCCAAGGCAATGTCGTCATTGAAACTATCTAGTTTCAAAAAGTAATCTAACCATCCACACTTTCTGAATTTAGCCAGAGAGAGTGCATCCTGAAGGATTACTTGGTGAATTGTAGGTTCATTTATGATTAGATGAACTCCCATTGCTTCTACTCACAATCTGAAAAACACCTCTACAAAGACTTCTTTCCTGCAATCCTTCTTTTGAAAACACAATTTCTTTTTTGCTTCCTGCAACTCTTCACCAGTACTAACGCTAATGTCGTATGACTTCTCAATTTACCTTTTTAGTGGCATTATGATTATGACAAAAGAAATAAAGAAGACATAAAGGAGGGATATCATCAAAGAAAATGGCGGCGGCTTAGTGTCATATCATGCATGTAGAACATCACTTCAACTATATCATTTCAAATTTTCTCATTTCAAATTTGTTGCCATGTTGATGCATGAATGACATGTATGACACATGGACACATGGGTTCACACTCCACCCAACCTAAATAAAATCATGTGTCTGCACAGGCCGGGATGTAATTATGATGTAAGAGGGCATAGTAATAACATGTGCTATGTGAAATATCAATATTAAAGTACAGTAATTAAATAAATGCATATAAGGTAATTAAGATACATTAAGTTGTTATGCACGTACCTAAAAATTTGGAGTGTCTTTTGCAAAGAATGTCAAAGGAAGTACTAGTCACCAGAAAAGGATGGTTGAGCTATTAAATGAAGTGATGATGGAGTGAAGTGATGGTGGAATGATTGTGAAGTGGTGGTGGAGTTATGGAAGGGAGAGAAGGGATGGAGATGAATGGGTGGGTAGGTTTATTGATGGAGAAGTTAATTCCCACAAAAAGTGGAAATCTTTATTGATGTATTTATCATGCCATCTAGCTCTTTGGTTTTGCACCATCTCAACATGATCAAGAGTTGATTTCCCCATCTCATCTAAGGCATTTAGCTGCATAACCCTATCCTTTTGTGCCTTAGATATATCTATTCCAAGGTCTAGTGCAGTTCTAAGAGTTTTTTGTTCAAACTCTATAGGCATCATTGTTGTTTTTCCATATAATAGTACAAAAGGAGTAAAACTAGTAGTGGTTTTCCAAGTGGTTCTACAGGCCTAGACAGCTTCTGGCAACCTATTTTCCCAATATTTTCTATGGATTGCTACTGTTTTGTTCAAAATAGATTCTATTTCCCTATTTGTTACCTCAGACTGGACATTGGCTTGAGGGTGATAGGGTGTAGATTTCCTATGCCTGACATTATACTCATTCACCAATGTTGTGACAAGAGTGGATGTGAACTGAGCCCATTGATCTATGACTATCTCTCTAGGAACTCCATAGCATGTGAAGATTTCTTCATAGAGGAATTCTACAACTTTATTGTCCCTAGCATGTTTCATGGCTTTGACCTCAACCCACTTAGTCACATAATCAGTACAAACTAAGATGTAAGATTTTCGATTTGATGGTGGATCAATTGGACCTACAAAATCAAGTCCCCATTTATCAAATGGTGTGATAACTACTTGAGGGTATAGAGGCATCTCATCTTATTTAGTTGGTCGGCCCATCCTTTGACATCTATCACACTTCCTAGTGTACTTTCTTGCATCCTTATGAAGTGTAGGCCAGTAATACCCTGTATTGAGAATCTTCATGGTTGTTCTCTTAGCTGCAAAGTGCCCCCCACAAGGTTCATTATGGCATGCACGTAGTATATCATAGGTTTCATCCTCTCTTACACATCTTCTCATCACATGATCTGGACTAGTATAGAATAAACAACCTACAATCCATGAGAATGGAAAAGTTTTCTCAATAAGAACCCTTCGCTCTTTTGGAGAGAAATGAGGGGGAACTCTTCCTGTAACCAAGGTGTGTGCACACTGATGGAGAATAAATGTTCATCGGGAAAGGAGTCATCAATGGCTTGAGTGTCCTTTGATGTAGTCAATCTGGAGAGAAATTTTGCCACAAATTTTCCTTACCTGGTTTGTCTATAATGGTGACATCAAATTCTTGCATTAACAACCACCTAGCTAGCCTTCTTGAAATCAATGGCTTATTCATAAGGTATCTTATGGCTGCATGGAAAAAGATCTGATATCCCATGATATAATGCCTAAACTTGTTGAGAGCATAAATTACTACTGACATCTCCTTCTTTGTCACTGTGTAGTTAAACTCAGCTCCTTGTAGGTTCTTGCTAACAAAGTAGATTGCATTCTCTATTGCTCCCTCTTTTTGTCCTAAGATAGCCCCTATAGCATAATCAGATGCATCTATGTGAATATGGAAAGGGAGTCCCCAATTAGGACCTTTGAGCACAAGAGCATGGGTTAATGCTATTTTTAAATTAGAGAATACTTTATCACAATCCTCTATCCACTAGAACTCAACATCTTTAGTTAAAAGATTATAAAGTGGTGTTGCCATCTTACTGAAATATTTTATGAAGCGCCTATAGTATCTTGCATGTCCCAGGAAACTTCTAACATCTTTTTGCTTGACAGGAATAGAAAGATTGGTAATTACCTCAATCTTGGTTGGGTTCACTTGAATTCCTTTCTGAGAGATATAATGGCCAAGGACTACTCCTTGCATCATCATAAAGAATTTCTCACTGTTCAAGGACAGATTATGGTCCTCACATCTTTGTAAAACCTTTCTTAGGTTTTCTAATGCTTCTGCAAAATTAGTGACATAAGTAGTGAAATCATCCATGTAGATCTTCATACAATCATGTGAAATATCTAAGAATATACTAATAATTGCTCTTTGAAAGGTTGCAGGTGCATTACATAGACCAAATGGGAGTACTGAATAGGCATAAGTCCCCCAAGGACAAGTAAAAGTTGTCTTTTCCTGATCTTTAGGTGCAATCTATATCTGATTATAACCACTGAATCCATCTAGTAAAGAAAAATATTGCTTACCTGCAAGTGAATCCAATACTTGGTCTATAAAAGGAAGGGGAAAATGATCCTTTTTGGTGGAAAATTTTAGTTCTCTATAGTCAACACAAACTCTCTATTTACCTCCCTTCTTAGGCACAATTACCAAAGGGGATACCCATTGGTTGTCTGAGATAGGGTAGACAAATCATGCATCTAATAACTTATGTAGTTCCCCTTTTACAATCTCTCTCAATGTAGGGTTGATTCTCCTTTGTGATTGCCTTACTGGCGTGTAGTCATCTCTAATGTAGATCCTGAGAGTATATATTTTGGGATCTAATCCTTTCATGTCATGGTAATCCCATGCAAATGCATGCTAATGTAACTTCAACAGGTTTGTCAGGGACAACTGTTGCTCTTGACTTAGCTTGTTATTGATATTCAAATGTTTCCCCTCTGAAACTTGTACTTGTGTGGTCAACTCAATCACGGTTGTTTCACTAATTCTTGGCATTTTTAGTTAATGTGGTGACAACATATGAAGCATATATGTTGTAGGAAATCTAGGTGCAGGAGAAGCGAGCAAAAGTATCTTCAATGGACATGCAAAACTAGATTCATGAGTGGGTAATTCTTCATGCACTTCACAATGGTTCTGAATTATATGGGATAATACTTCACCTTCTTCCTGAAGCTGCAGAAAAGGACTTTTTCCTATCATCATGAGTTGTGCCACTGAATTGACCTCCTCGGCCTCTTCCCCAACATGTGGCCATATGGGGTTGTCTATATCATGGGATGGTTGAGCAGGAGGATAGAGGAAAATATTTTTAGTGCTTCTCCCATTAGAAATAGTCATGTCCCCTAACCGACATCCAATATAAGCATATGTTGTAGCTAACCATGACCTTCCTAGAATAATGGGATACCCTCCTAATGTAGCTTTAGGGGAAAGGATAATGAAATCTGTTGGATATTCCCAAGAGTCTAGAGTAACAGCAAGGTCTTCTATTATACCATCTGGTTTGACAATGGAACTATTAGCAAGCTGCAAGACAGTAGGAGTAGGTCTCATATTTGCAACATTCAGTTGCTACATGATATCCTTATTCATCACATTGATAGTTGCTCCCAAGTCTATTAGAGCATTTTTTACTTGGATTCCATTTATAATGACTCCAACTATAGGACTACCTAGGTCAGCATATTTAGGAACAATTACTTTCCCAAGCATGATATTTTCCAACTACCCCACCACATGAATAGTAGTGGGGTCTTTCTTTTTCCTCCCTAGATTTTTGAGACATGCTTCCTTAATTTCCTTGCTATATATAGGGACATCTTTTATGGCCTGAAACAAAGGTATTTTGACACATATGTGTTTCAACTAATCCAAAATATCAAAGGTTGTTTCTTCCTTTTCTTCCTTTTGTTTAAGAACTTCTAACCTTTGAGGAAATGGTGGGTCTTGATTAGACTGTTGTACTAGTTTAGGATTCTTGGGCACACTTGATTGGGCAGGGATATCAGATAGATTTTGATGCTCCTCTTCTTCCACGGGAAGCTTTATGATAATAGGAGTGGAAGGAGATGGAAAAGTGGTTCCTGAATGTAGATGAATATCACTCACACTCACAACATATGCAGGAAATTGATTGGGATTTGCAAAGTAGATTGGTTGCTATCGTGGTTTGTTATTTGGGTTAGGTGTGGGTTGAGTTGGTAACTGAGTAGGTCTAGGTGTGCTAGAGTTTGATCTAGAAGGAGGAGGAATTACGGAAGGCTATTGAGGCTATGGAGGTGGTTGCATGTAACTAGTTGCCTGGTTTGGCCATTGTTGTCCTCCTCTCCATTGAGATGTTTGTTGCTAGTTTCCTGGAGGGTGCTGCCAATTCCATTGGAATTACTGCCACTGAGGTGGAGAGTTTTGGTAATTGGGCCAAGTATTTGGAGGGTTATTCCAAGGCTAAGGTGGATAGCCTCCAAATTTTGATGGGTATGGGGGTTTCCATTAATTACTAGCTGCATAAGAATTCAAATAAGGTCCACTAAAAGATAATGGATTTGGTGGCATCCCTTGTCTTGGAGCCCATGGTCTTCTTTGTGAATGTAGAAAACCTGATCATCATCACCCTGAATTGGCCTAAATTCTGATGGAATATGCCTGATGTCAATGTTGGCTACCATTTTGCATCTGCAATCCTTCTTTTGCCTGCAATGAGGACAATATTTTGCTAGCATTGCTTCTATCTCCTCATGTTTCTTCTTTGCTTGAAGTGTATCTAGTTGAGTGGCCATATTTTTTATTATATCCTACTTGAAATCTCCCAGCAAATGAGTGATTTCCATCCTTTAAACTCCATTAGTGGAGGATTTACCCATAGAAGATTGGTAACCTCTTCCTTTCTCCATAGTTACCTTGGAGTAATTCTGACATATCTTCTTAATATCATCCAAAGGAACTTGGGTGATAACTCCTCCTCTTATCAGGTCCAAAGCATCAATGCAATTTTCATTGATCCCTCTAAGGAAGAGCAACTTTTGAGACTCTTCATTGAGTGCATGATGTGGGGATTTCTGCAGGAAAAATGGGAACCTTGAAATATAGTCCTCCAAACTTTCATCTTCCTTCTGCTATATCCTGAAGATATCATCTCTCCTCATATCACTGCCCCTACAGTATTCTTTATACTTCTCAAGAAAATTTGTTTCCATATCATCCCAAGTTTCTAAAGTATTCCTACCTAAGCCTATAAACCATCTTAATGCAACTTCTTTCAAGGTAGTAGGAAACAATTTAAGCCTATGAGCATCAATAGTGTAATCATAGCTTCTGTAGAGGATATCAAACTCAAACAAGAAAGTGTCAAGGTCATCTATTACAAGCCCATAAAATTTAGGAAGAACTAAAGCAAGGATGTTCTTGAGGTTATCAACTTCATTCTAGTGGGTGATAGGAAATGGAAAAGATGGTTGGTTAGGTCTATTTGGATTTTGACCAGCCATATTTGCTTGATGGATTGCCAAAGCAAATGGATTCTCAATCATGTTTTGGGTAGCTTTCTCTTCAGAGGAAGTTTTAGAACTGGTCAAATTGGGAAATGCATCAGTAAAAGGATTTCCCTCTTCTTCTTCATCTCTTGGTAGATTTTGAAACTCAACTAGCTAGTTATCAGGATTAGGGTCATCAGGAAGGAATCTCCCATGAGCATCTCTTCTCCTGCCTCTATGCATGTGGTATTAACTTAGTATCAGCCAACTCACACAAAGAATTGGTGAAATAATAGCAGATAATTACTTTATTCAAATGAAGGGTATGCTAAGAACAAACTTCAAGGATACTAAAACAAGAAAGAAACCGGAAATGACTCCAAGGAACTTCCTAGTTTGACACCATCCTCGACAACGATGCCAAAAAATGTTGGCCTCCTCTAATGGTTCAATAACTAAGCCCTTAAAGTTGTAACTTAGAGATTAGATATCTGCACTAAGTAGTTATCTTTCTGATCATGAAGGTTCATTTCATTTTCAACCCAGGGACATGAACTTGAAATGGGTCAGCATTGTCTGTGCACTAGGACTCAACTATAGTCATCCTTATCCTATAACTAGAAAGGAAACAATGTTGAAAATAAAATGCTTGAAAGGAATTAACATAAGTACTAAGCATGAATCAACAACTGAACTGAAATGAATGACAGAAATAGGAATCTTAGCAAATAGACAGGAAGTTACTCTGTTTGCCTTGGCTACAGGAATAGACACAAAACAAAGTTCTAATGGCTGCAAGAACAGATAACTGCTAAGACCATAACTAATTACTAAACATAAAAGTAACTACTAAACTAAATGGGTGGAATTCTCACCAAGTGGGCCCCCTTGAATGAGTCTTCCCTAAACTAACTCAGATGCAACAAATCAAAGTATCATCTTATTCATTGTAAACATTGGTACATCATAATAGCAACATGACTGTATTACTTGAAACTAAAAATGCAAGTACAATATCAGAACATCCAACCTTGTGAAGAGGGACATCTAATCATTATTGAAAGAAAATAGAAAAGAGCAATGGAAAGTACTAATAAAGAGCAATTGTTTGAAGGAAAGAGATTACCAAATAGATTGAAGTAGCCAAACCAAGCACCACCAAAGCAAGAGAGACACAAGAATTTGTTAAGGGGAAAAAATAAGAAAAAACCCAATATTATGAATGGAGGCAAAATGCCTAAAGAATAATACAAAGAGAGAGAGAGAGTTGCAGCCTTAGGCTTGCTTGCTTGAGTCTTGAAGAATGAGAGGAGAGGCACCTCAATAAGTAGAGGTGAGAAGGAGGAGTTAGAATGTAACTCCCAACTCAATGAATGCCACCATTCATCTATGTGTGTGCAAAGTGTCACCTCTTAAGGAGGTGGTTACAAATATTCCTTAATAAAGGAATTAAAAAATAAGCCATCCTCACACATGTGTGAGATGACAAAAAAGACAAAAGACTTGTAGGGATTCCTTTGGAATATTCCTACAAGTTAATAAATAATTACAATTAAAGAATAACCTTTACCAAGTAAAGATTAATCTTCTAACATCCCCCCTTAAGCTTTACTTGGGGAGGTTACATCAAACCCTTCAATGGGTTGTAAACCAAGATTTTTACAATGAAAGAGAAATTTATCTTTACAAAGAGCTTTGGTGAGAATATCTGCAACTTGATCTTCACTTTTACAATACAAAAGAGAAATTTGCTTGTCTTCAATTTTCTCTCTTGCATGAAAAATTGGATTCTTTTCCAAAGCAATAGCACTTTGATTATCACAATACAAAGGAGTAAGATCCTTTTGAGGTAGACCCAAGTCTTCAAGTAATCTTCTTAACCATAATGCCTCTTTAGATGCATTTGTACAACCTTTATATTCAGCTTATGTAGAACAAAGAGAAGTAGATTGTTGTTTCTTACTATTCCATGAGATTTCACCTGATCCAACAAAGAAACAATAACCACAAGTGGATCTCCCATTATTGGGATCACCTTCTAAATTTGAATCAGTATAACCTTTTAAAGAAAAATCATAATTTGCATCATAAAAGAGACCAAGATTAAGAGTGCCTTTAACATATCTTACAATTATTTTTACAACTTTAAAATGATTTTGTTGTGGTTTAGACATAAATTTAGAAACCAATCCAACACTTTAGGTGTTTTCCTAATTTGCATACCCAAAATAATGTAATAGGCCCAAATCACTCATTTGAAATTGTTGATTGAGTAGACTTAACATCACTAATCAAAAAGTTAGAACTAGAAGTGATAATTAAATCATTAAAATAATAATCACAATATTATTTTCACTATGCTTAATATATAAATTTGGACCATTTTTACTTCTAATGAAACCATGAGATAGAAAGAAAGCATAGCTCAAATTATAAAATGTCAATATATCTAGACATAGCAATAATAGTTCTAGGTTTCCTCTCACTACATCATTTGTTGTAATGTAAAGGGAAATTGTGTCAAGATTAATAATAAAGGACTTTGAAAAATTGGTCCTAAAGATGGTTTTAAAAAAAACCATATTGCCTTCAAAAAAATAATGAAACATAAAAGTTTCAAGAACTTGATCCCCATCAATTAAGAAAATAGATCTAAGTTCATCATAAATAAGTAAGTGCATACCATTAAAGTGGATGGAAATATTTTCCATGGGTCCCCAAAAAAAAAACTCCAATGAGACTTGATAAAATAAATGATTCATTATAGATAGGGCTCCCTATGCAACATTACTGCAAATGCGACTAACGCATAAAATATATATGTAAAGGCTCCATTGAGACTTGATAAAGTGATTAATTTGCAAAACATATATAGATGGAATAAATCCATCAAGAAGGCAAATACTCCAATGAGCTTTTAATTTTCAAAAAAATATAGATGAAATAAATCCATCAAAAAAATAAATTTACCAATAAGGCACAATATCAGATTAATGAGACACAATAAAATATCAAATTCCCTTTATCAAAACAACATAATTGTAGTTGAGAAGGAAACACTAGGTTTGATTTAAATATTGTAATAGATCAAGACTTAGGTAGAGAGAATGATAATTTCTCAAGCCACAAATCAAGCCACCTTAAGTTATAAATAATAATAATATTAAAAAAAATGTGATGGAATAATGGGAAATGCATGCTATGAAGAGAATAATTATTAAGTATAAATAAGTCATTTAAGACGATATTCATGCATTCATGACTACATGAATATCCCCTTTTCATATTCCAAATATAATTGAGTAAAAAAAAAGTACACTATTATTGGGTTGATCAAGTCCAATAATAAAGTACTTGTGAAGTTATTTAAAAACAAACTTTTTATGTGAAGTAACATGATGAGATGCACCTAAATCAATAACCCATTCAAAAAGGTTTAGAAACATTCAAACTACATGTAAAAGCATGTCTAGATTGATCACCATTGTTATGAAATTGTTGATTATTTTGATTCATAGGCTTTTTCTCAATTTTCTTTTTAAAACAAGTATTTTGCCAATGACCATCCTTATTACAATAAGTGCAATGTGGTCTCTTAGAAGAGTTAAACTCTCTAGGATCATTGCCATTATTATAATGAGGTTTGGAATTATAATGTTGTTGTTTAGAATGAGGTTTAAAATTTTGCTTATGCTTAGACAAAAAAAGCATGTTCATTAGACTTAAGAGTACCAAACTGAATTAACTTAGCTTCTTGTTGTCTTAATAAATCACGAAAAATATCATAAGTTAATTGAGTAGCTAAAGAAGGAATAGCCAATTGAGCATGAATATTAGTAATGAATTGTTGAAATTGCCTAGGAAGACACTTTTTAAGAATAAGATGAATTAATCTAAGATTATCTAATTTTACTCCTAAACCATTCAATTTAAAGCATCAAATTTCAATAAAAATTTGTCCATAGATTTAAAATCAGAATACCTCAATTCTTCAAGTTGATCTTGAATTTGAATTTTTCTTGATTCATTTAAACTATCATAAATGGAGTTGTGCATGTCCCAATGTGAACATAAAGTTCGGGTGACATGGAGATACCTATGAGACCAAGGGCTTCTTCATTTTGGAGATTCCATTTTTCGATTTCATCTTTAGATGCAGTCAAACCTGGTTTAGATTTAGGATTTGTAGCTACATCTAAAAAATGTTTAAAACGAAAAATGAAAGAAATATGAGTCTTCCAAGAATGGTAGTGTGATAGGTCGAATGTGAGCGTTAGAAGACAAGCAACAAGTAAAAGAGTGCAAATAAACAACTAAAACAACCTACACCTCAAGATTAGCCTAAGTTGGAAACAAAGCAAGATAAAAAGCAACGAAATGGAACCTTATACCTTGCATTGAGTCGATCCTTTGGTTGGCCCTTCGATTTTTGATGTGTATACTCCTTGGATGGCAAGTGGATGCAAGCTAAATGGAGTTGTGAGGATGAGTGCAAGTGGATGAACACAAGAAAATGGCTAAGTAAGAGTTGAGAAACAAAATTGCAAGAGTTTGGCTAGCAAAATGATCTCTCCAAAATGAGAGAAAAGAGGGGGTATTTATAAGATTTTTGAGAATTCCTAGGGGAAATGGAGGGTCAAGATTGAGCCACCAAATATCAAGATGTAGGGCTAAGGTGAGTTGAGAACTCACAAGCCCTCACATCTTGACATGTGGCATGTGAGATAGCCCTAAAAGGTGAAGTGGACATGAGGTGGAAGGAGAAGGACATGACATGGAGAGGGGTACAAAGTACCTTGGGATTGGACAAGATCTCCTCATAAAGGAGGTCTTGTCCCCATGTGGGTGAGAGGACAAGTGGGGAATTAAAAATTCCTCAAATATTCTCATGGGGATGAGAGAAAGAATAAATAATGAATAGAGGACATGTGGGAAGAAGTGAAGGAATTAAAAATTCCTTTTGGGTGCCTTGGGGGATTAAAAGGTGAATTAAAAATTCACATGGGGAAGAGAGATGCCTTGCCCAAAAGGAGAAAGCCTTTAATAAGGTTGACTCAAGGACATATGCCATAAATAGGATGAGGATTAGGTTAGGCTAACCAAATGATTAGAGTTGTGCAAGTACTCAATTAGATGGACTAATGACTCATTAGAAGCAAGTGGGAAATTATGGAGGATGTGACCTTAATGATGATTAAGGGTGTGCACATGCTAACCCTGGTTAATTAGAAGAAGATGAAGTAATTAAAATGGATTAGGGACCAACTTGCAAAAGTTGGAGGATGTGACCATGAGAGAGAAAAGATGAATTAAAAATGAATTTTAATTTAAAAGGGGAATATGACTAAATTAAATAAAAGGGTATATTTATTTAATTCAAAGGAGGAAAAGGGGTAAAGTATTAAATTAAATACTTTAGGACCTTTGTGCAAGATGCAGGGTATTAATTAAACAACTAGTTTAATTAATATTGACAAAGGGGATGAGCAACCGGACGAATAAAGAGACGCATTTGATCATATGGCAGTGATCAAATTGGATGTCTACAGGTAGTTAGAAGAATTTAACTTGATTTCAAGAATTAAAGTTGACATGATTGCAAAAAAATAAATAAATAAAAATTACAACTTTGGGAGAATAAAGTATTGTAAATATTTGCTTAAAAAATACCTCTTTTGATTAAAAATAATCTCCTTTTAGTTAGAAAAAAAAAACCTTATATTTGTAAAATAATCAATCTAAAAAGATATATAATTAAATAATATCAACATAAATTGGATTTTAAAAAATTATTTAATTGATTTAAATATAAAATTAAATTAAGAATATAAATTATAAAAAATTACTAAAGTTATATAATATTAATTTAAAACTAATAAATAAAACTGCATTAAAGTTTTAAAGTTATAAACTAATAAATATGAAATGGAAGATTTAAAAGATTAAATTTTTTTAAAACCTTAAAAATAGGAAGATTCTTAAAAAAGAGTAAAAACTTAAAACTTTAGCTTTATACGAATCTTTATATAAGATTTTGAATACTAAACTATTAAAAAATGAAACCCTTACCTTTTAAAAAAAATCGCTACCTACATAAGATTCCTTCTTTAAAACTAAGATATAAAAAAGTTTTAAAAAAGCAAGCACTTCTTTTTAAGGGAATGGGCGGGCTTTAAAGAGATTTTTAAAAAAGCTTTCGAGGCAGCGGGTGGGGATAGGTTTAATTTAGGGTTTTAAACAAATTTAAGAGGTCTTTCTATTTTTTAGTGCAGGTTTTGGACTTTTAGAATGCGAGAAGAGAGGTTTAGAGGGCCGCAAATGTCAAAGAGCAGAGGCAGAGGGAGGTAGCAGCGGTGGCGAAAGAAGTGACTGGAAGGAGGCAACAGGGGGCTCAACTGAGGCCCAAAAATTATTTATTTATTTTTTCCTTAGAGAAAGTAAATTGTTTTTTTATTTATTATTTAAAAATAAGAGACTGATATATATCTAAAAAAATTAGTTTTTTTTTTTTAAATAAAATGCACTAATATAGATATTTTAATGATTAATTTTTAAAAGAGCTTTGAAAAGAATAATTTAAATTTTTTATTTTTAAAAAAATCTGAATTCAAATATGAAGTTTTTTATTTATTTGAAAATATCTCTAAACTAGGAATAGAGTTTTTTAAAAAAATGATTTTTTTTACAGAAATTTGAACATGCAAACATGCAAAATATTGAGAAATTTTTTACAGATTTGCAAAAAAGTAGATTAGCCTTTTTTTTTAAAAGAATTTTTGACCTAGGGTTAGATCCCTAAAAAAAATGATTTCTTTTTACAAAATGTAAAATATAGTGATTTTTTTTTAACAGATTTAGCCTGATTTTGTAAAAAAAATTACAGATCTAAAAATAAATGAAATATAACCTCTTTATTGAGGGTTTCTAAAAAAGTTCAAAGGATTAAATATGCATGCAAAACAAATAAATTTTAAATTTTAAATAAAGGACTTAGAAATATTTAAATAAGAAATCCTGCATGGGTTAGAAAAAAAAATATGATTTTTTTACAGATCTAATATACAAATTTGTATAAATTATAGAAATAAATAACTTTAAATTGAAAATTGAAAAATAAGATAAACCCTTATTGGGTTTTCTAAAAGCTTGCAAATTATATAAAAAAAAAAAAAGATTTAAATTGATATTTAGCAAAAAACTTAGAAAACTTTATACAAAATATTTGAAATCTATAACAACTATAGAAACCTGCACAGATTTGAAATTTGAAAAAAAAAACACTTAGAAATAAAATCATGCACAAGAAAAATAGGTTAGAAGACAAAAAACAACCAAGATTAGACACTTTGCTCTTCTTCTCCTCTTTGAGAGTGTCTCCAATGGTGTGCTTAAAAATCTGGTAAACCTTCAACAATGTAGCTCACAAAATATTAGTAATACCAAGCTCTGATACCATGAAAGAAAATAGAAAAGAGCAATGGAAAGTACTAATAAAGAGCAATTGTTTGAAGGAAAGAGATTACCAAATAGATTGAAGTAGCCAAACCAAGCACCACCAAAGCAAGAGAGACACAAGAATTTGTTAAGGGGAAAAAACAAGAAAAAACTCCAATATTATGAATGGAGGCAAAATGCCTAAAGAATAATACAAAGAGAGAGAGAGAGTTGCAGCCTTAGGCTTGCTTGCTTGAGTCTTGAAGAATGAGAGGAGAGGCACCTCAATAAGTAGAGGTGAGAAGGAGGAGTTAGAATGTAACTCCCAACTCAATGAATGCCACCATTCATCTATGTGTGTGCAAAGTGTCACCTCTTAAGGAGGTGGTTACAAATATTCCTTAATAAAGAAATTAAAAATAAGCCATCCTCACACATGTGTGAGATGACAAAAAAGACAAAAGACTTGTAGGGATTCCTTTGGAATATTCCTACAAGTTAATAAATAATTACAATTAAAGAATAACCTTTACCAAGTAAAGATTAATCTTCTAACAATTATTTATAGAAGGAAAGCTTCTAACTAACCCTAACTAATTGGGTGGTCAACTCCAAAAAATTAGGAGGATGCCACTTATTGAAAGCATGAAAAAGAGGAAGGAGGTTATGCATGTGCCAAATTTAGTCAAATCAGACTTGCCTAAATGAGGATCCAGCATAACAACACCTCCTAAATCTACTCAACTAACAAACATGATCATTTAATGGTAAGTTATAACTTCCACACAAGCTGGAAGTTTCCCTCCATTGACCTCTTTAATGACCATCTCCTTGACTTCTTTAGCAACCGACCAACTAGCATGAACTTCTTCCACTTTGCAAGCTTCATTTATATTTGCATCTTAATGTGAACCTGCATGATGACATTAGTGTGCACAAAACAATTGTATATCCATAATCACCTTAGAATAACATTCATTCAATCACATGTAAAATTAATATAGATATATCACATAGCAAGTTAATATCATCAAAAGTCACAAGGATAAGTTCATGCCCAAGGTTCATAAATTTAGGGAAATAACATAGAGAGTGTCAATAACCAGGTGCTAAAGTGCCATAGTAACAACAAGATATGATAAACCCTATCAAAATTGAGTCATTATTTGGACTCATCATCATGCACCCAACTATTTGGAGTACCAAGATCAATTGGTCAATCTTGTTGTAGCAAACAAATGGCCTTCTTATTAGCTTCGAGGTTTATTGCAAGATACTCACATAACCCTTTAACTCTCATGAGATTGGTAATATTGATGATTATGTCATATTACATGACCTTAGTGATCCATCCAACCCTCTTCGCACTAATTTCCTTGCTCGAGAGGAACTCCTTGACACTTGCACGATGAATCATCAATTAGATCTTGTTGTTAGAGAGCATGTGTCTAATTTTTTCCAATGCTCTGACGATGGCAAAGACCTATTTTTTCACATATCCATACTTCAACTCATAGTATTTGAGCCCTTCACTCAAAAATGCTATGGGTTGTTCCAATTTGTCATCATTCAATTATGTCAAGACAATTGATATGCTCAACTCTCCTCCAAAAGTGTAAAGGATGAAGTCCTTCTCATAGTTTGGGTTAGTAAGTGTTGGAGCATGAGAAATATAGATTACTTGATAGCTTCAAAACTTCCCCCCCTTCCTTTTTCCAATTGAATACAATATTTTTCTTCAAAATGAAAGTGAGGGGTTTCACTAATGCAACAAGATTAGGGATAAACATCCTCATGAAATTTATCTTCTTCAAGAAGATTTGTAGGCCCTTCTTATGATTGGAGAGAGGAAGAGACAAGATGACCTCTACTCTTTTTAGGTCAATGGTGAAACCCTCCTTAAAAAATATACATACGAATAATTTTCCTTGATTGGTATAAAAAACACACTTTTGGGGTTTAGGGACATGCCATACTCTCTATATCCTTTTAAAATTTATTCAAGATGATCCTGGTGATCACTTGCATGTTTTGAAAAAATAGTGATATCATCGAGATATACCAACACAATTTCATTTAGGAAACCTTTGAAATCCATGTCCATTATTCTTTAAAAGGTTGCACTATCATTAGTTACTCCAAAAATGCATCTTCTTATATGTAAAATTATCCCATTTGGTACTAAACATAATCTTATAATAAACTAATTCTTGAACTAAAATCTCATCAACTTGAATACCCATCTAGGAGAGCAAACCTTTTAGAATCACTTACCCTTTGTCAAATTTATTCCATGGAAGGAAGGGGATAATGATCTTTGAGAGAGATCTTATTGAGGTCTCTAAAGTATATGCACAATATAATATCCCTCGATTATTTTTTCTTACAAGAACCAGGTTTGCACTACTCAAGAGGAATGCTTGATGGGAAAGATTATATTGGCATGTATAAGCACATGGATATCTCTTTTCTCATCATAGGTTCAATTTTTTGGTTTACTAGCCTATGTTTTTTCCTAGAAAGCCTCACATTAGGGTCTAACTCAATGGTATGATGAGATAAACTATGATCAAAACCTTTGAGATCTCACAAGTCTAGGAAAACACATCATCGTAAGATTGATAAAGCTTAAAGAAAGCTTGTCACTCAAACTTAGAACATAACTTTCCTTGCTTAAAGAACTTACCTTCTACCATAGCCACCTACTTGTAGTTCTCATTTTTTGTAGTCATGTTCATCTTCTTAATTTTCAATTGGTCATCTAAGTTGAATATTCCTTCTAGAGTGATGAGACCCTTTGGCATTTTGTTTGTGTTTAGCTACATGATTTTGTCTCTTTATATTGTTCTTGCAACTTTGTTTGATTTTTAGTAGAAATTTATGCCTCATCTTTCAAAAAATAGATGATTTATTTATCATTTTTAAATACCTGCCAATTCACCTAGCTATCTCTGACAACAAGCCTTACAACTAATTTCATGTTTTATTTTTGAGTTTCCATGATGTTTATCAAGATGCCAAAATATGCTCCAATTACTACAAGTAGGTATCAACACCTTTATCTTGTTCTTTAGGGATAACTTGGATGCCAAATGCTTCAAAACCTTCAATCAAGTCCCATACCCTATGTTTGTAAGACTTGAGAAGGTTGTTCTTCACTGTGTTTTGAAAATAATATGATTCATAACCAACTCACTATATCAAGACACTTGCAACAATTTAAATCCTTTCTTTCAAGTCATTTGAAGACCTTGAATCAAGGCTTCATATTCAGCTACGATGTTAGTACAAAAGAATTGAAATCTAAAGAAAAAGTAATACTTTTCATTATTAGGGGACACCGACACTAGCACCATTCCTACTTCTTGAATAATCAAAATACATTTGCCATATATCTCTAGTATCTTCTAGAGGCTTCATGAGATTAGGGATTAGGGATTGGGGAATTTTCTTCATGAATGCAGTAAGTATCCAACCATGTTTCTTTTACCTCATTGTAGGGACAAACTAAAAGTTGTTTCCCCATTCATCAAGGAGAGTGGTTGGAATTTCTTTAGTAGAAGTGGCAACCTCATGGATGACACTATCCTCCTCTATGTATTGTATGGTGTAATTCATGTTGATTAGGTTGGGAGTATATAGATCAATGTGATTTTTGGAGATGGTTTCAACCTTTATGGTTAACTTTGTGCCATACCTAGTCTTAAACAACATGTGAGACCAATATGAAGATAGATACCCTCCGAGCTTGGTTGTGAACTCCCTAGATAGACATATAGAAAAAAAATGTAGGAAGATCTATGATTGAAATATATTGTAAAATAGAGTAGCCTAGGCATGCATGCAAAGTTAGTTTCAAATCCTTAATGACCCCTCCTATTTTAACTTGACAATGCTAGCTAATTGTACAACTCCCTTAGATATTGGTTCATATTTAATACCAAGAATATTAGCTACTTACTTGGGCATAACAAAACTTCTAGCCCCTGAATCAATCATACAATTGTGAAGTAAATGATCTCCAATAATCAAATACATGTGAAAGAGAGGTGGCTTACTATTTTTTTTATTTTCCTCCTCCTTTGGCTAACAAAGGCTAATTGAAGTTACTATTCCTTCTATTTCAAAGCATCATTTGGATAGTTGCGACCTTTTGATGTGTTTTGAAGCAAGTCCCTTTGAGTTGGAATGGACAAGGCCTCCCATATGGTAACATTCAGGTTAGTTCTCTTCATTTGATCAAATATATTAAAAGGAATGTGACCAACCTTTGGAGGAATCTTTGCGAAAATAGCTTCTACTCTTGCTTGGTAGTTGAATTGAGGTTGATTTTGTGTTTTATTTCCCTTTTCCAATAGCCTATTTTTTTTATTCAAAAGTTCTAACTTCTATACCTTCCTTTACAACCCACTGGGGTGCTTTAAAATTTGATGTTTGGTTAATCATGGAAGATGGTTTGTTTCCCATTGTTCTCTTTTTTTGACCTTGTATTATGTGCCATTAGATTGATACCTTTGCTTAATGTTTCAACTTGATTCATACCAAAAAAAATTGTTTCATGCTAGTTCATTAATGTAGAATCACCTTGCATTGTTTGTTTCCTTCTGATAACCTCTTGACCTATTTCAACTTGTTGTCTTGAAGGTGCTAGTGGATTTTGAACCATTAAAGATTTGTTGAGTTCTTTATTTTGACACAAGCTTTGGTTATAGGGTTGGTTGCACAAATAACACCATTCATGGCCCTGAGCAAAATTATTTTTTACTAGAACAATAACTTTCAATGAGCTTGCAACAACTAGATTAATCGTGTTTATAGTCTAACATAGCTCAAATGATTTTTTCCTTGCATATTTCCTTGACAGGGCTACCTATTAGGCTGATAAGTCTTATATGGTTTGTTAGGTTGTGATTGTTGCCTTTTAATTACCACTAGCTCATTTCTAAAGAAGCAGTGACAGGAGGGGATGGTTGGCTGATTGTTGTAGGAATAGGTGTAAGGCTAGGTTGAATGGTTGAAACTTCAAGGAATAAGGGCATTTGGCAAGGTCATCCCTTCCACAGATTAAATCATTATAATAACACTGTTGTTTAGATACCTTAGGTAGTATAAAAATGCATGATTTGGGGAAGTCTTGACCAAAGTAGGAATTCTATCCCAAGTCTTCTAGAACTTGAAGTTAAAATATCACATAAATTCATGAGGAGCTTTTTTAATAGTGGTTAGTTGCTCTACTGGGGATAAGTGATCACTTTCATCCTTAACCTATTCATAGATATTCTCACCTAGCTTGTCCCAATTGTGAATTTAATTGGGCTACAACCCTCTAAACCATTGCAATGCCTTACCTTTTAAGGATGTGGTAAGAAGTCTAATATCTACATTATCCTTTGTGATATTATGAACAAAACATATATTTACAATATCTTGGATGCGTTCTATAGGGGTGGTGGCATTTTCACTAGTGAAATAAGGTATGATCTTTAAGGTTGTTCCTAGAATATCATCTCTTTGAGCTAATACAAGAGGGATACCTCCATTGAAAGCGACAAAAACTTGAATTCTTTGGATGCCCATAGGAAGAGTGGAATAATTTCCTATTTAGCTGGGAGGAACCACTAGTAGGTGTCCTTGGCTAAGGAAACCTATCAAAAGGAGGTGTATACTAGGATCTTGGAAACTATGGTACATAATTTCTAGTTCCTCGTATTCAAGATGTGGGTCATCCCACAATAATGATTCTCAAACTTAGGATATCCTGATTTTTTCTTGAAATCACACATTTTTTGGAAAAATTAATGATTCAAGCCTTGAGGAGTTCCATTTAAATGGTTTTAATTGAAGAGGGTTAGATAACACCCCCTTTCTAATCAAACCCCCTTGGATAGAACCCCTCTAATCTTAAATCATACCCACAATGGAGTCTCCTTCAAACCTTTCAAAATGTTGATAAAAGACCACTTTTTGTTTAACTTTTGAGGGATCAAATTAATTCATTTAGAAATTATGTTTTGTAAGTATGTAGCCCTTATTATAAGATTTCCAAAAAGTATAATTTTGAATATTTTAAATTTTGGTATTATATTTATCTTTTATTTCTTGTGAATGTAGGCTTTTCTCCAAACATCATAGTATTTGTTTCACACACGCGGAAAAATAGAAAAATAGAAAAAAAAACTAAAAAAATATGTATGCACTATGTATTGATGTCCTTGCTTGAACAAATGATAATAATAATAATTTCAATAGATATAAAACAAGTTATGTGTTACGACATACACCTATGTCCAAATTATAATTATTTTAACTTTGAAAATTAATTTTAAAAACATATGCAATAATTTATTTTTTTTAAATCTGCATGCACAAGATATTGATGTTACAAATCTATATTTTAAAAATTACAACTTTATCCTTTCAATAAAAAAGTTTTGTGTTATGGCATAAAAATCACTTTTTAAAAATGTTGTGTACTATAAAAAACAAGTTATTACAAGTTACGCAAAAAAACATAATTTATTTTAAAAAAAAAATTAAATATATGTAGAATCTACACACAAATCCTCACAAATCACTAGTTCACATCATCTCCAAATTATTAATGGTTTAGTTGCTATAGGTTTCATAAAGTGAAATTTTGGGGAAAATTGTTGATTTCAATGTCTTACTTTGGCCAAAAAGTGGGACACACTATTGTGGGCTAACCCATGTAGATAATCTAGTTCTTCTTCTTGAAGTAAAAATTGGTAAATCAACGAACTAAAAATTACTGCCTCTTGAAGAATGTAACAACCCCAGTGTTCTTCATAGTAAAATTTCCAATATTTTCACCTTAAGTGAATAAATCATGATGCCATGGCATAGCAATAATTTTTTTTCTTCTCATAATGTAAATTACACGCATAATTGAAATAACACAAATTTCAATTTGTTATTGCATTCCAAAGTAATTTTATAAATCTTCCCAAAACATAGATATCATATTGAATGAACTAAAGTATATCATTCATAATTATATTCTTCCATGTAAATGGTTGCAAGATACATACATTTATCCACTGACCTTTAGAGCATAAGATATAGATGGTCCAGGAATCCGCCTTTCAAAACCTTTGATTCTATCGCCTGTTGAGGAGGAGAAGCATCACTCGAGCACTTTTCTGCCAACCACGAACTCATATGCGGTCCCCCACACATCTATTAATGATAGATGGCCCTACCCTTTGACAAAGAGATTGGTTGGGTAACCTCGTATGACAAACCACATTGAGCTTAGTGTTGTGCCCTACATGACTAGGTTTTTATAACCCTACACAAGGTAACTATCATGCATTAAATGGACACGGTGAACTGACAGTGCAGCCCTAGGAAATCACACTACTTTGGCCAAAGTGTTCTCACTCAATACTTCAAGTGATGGTCTACCATTCACTTACACTTATCAAGCTCATTTTGAATTAAGGCCATTATATCTATGCATAAGTAATCCCTCCCATGGGTAAGCTTAAACCCTAGAATTAACTTATCACCTTTAACACAAGTCTATGGTACCTATACCAATCAAGCCTAAGCATAAGATACCCTCTCAATGGACATTCCTATCCTAGGTATTGTATAAGCGTAAAATTGCACCCCTTGCAATTTCACTTACATTCTTGCATCCACTTTATTGTCTACTCCCTTAGCATCTTGAGTAGGATCATTTTAGCCCTTGCATTAACCTTTTCCCTTCTTAGGATGCTCAAGCACCCCTTTTCAACAGTTCCCTTCACGCTTAGCTTTAAATTGAACTTCGAGCTTTTCTTGCACGTGTTGTTTTGTAGAATGACATGTACAGACACTATAGCGCCATGTGGACGTTTGCGCGCCGTGCTAACATCCTACAATTTGTCAATGCTCAGACGACGATTTTCGAGCATGTTTTCCTCTTGTCAGCTAAGTTTGTCAGTGGAAATGGCTCGAGATTCTCTGTAACCATCCGAGAAGCTTATTTTCTTCCTTTTTAATCCATTATTTCCATCCATTTGCATCTTCTAAGTTCTTTCAAGTCTTGTTGGCACTTCTCTTGCTTCATTCTAGCTTTTAGCCTCACTCCATCACTTGCTTGCACAACTTCATTCAACTTGTTGTAGCAACTTCAAGCTCTCTTTACAACACTCCATTGTAGCTCTATCTCCCTTGACTTCATGCTTGTGAGCATCTTGGGGATTTCACATCCCTTACCATTTGCATCTTTACTACGTGATACAAGTTCTCCTCCTTGAGCGGGAATTGCTTTTATCACACGCTTATTTGGTGGTGTGGGTTCTACTCCTGAGTAGGTTTTGCTTTCACCACATGCTTTGTCCATTTCTCTCTTTCCCTCTATCTTCTTGGTTGTCTGTGGAGGTGGGAACACCAAAACGGGGGTTTGACTGAGGCAAACCCCTATACAGCCCCAACATTCTCTCCAGATATCACACTTGTAGGTTTTGAAGACATTCGTTTGGTGGAGGCTTCATCACTCGCATGGTTGTAAGTATTTCTTTCCTTTCTTCTTCATATCTTTATTAGTTTTACTTCACTCTATTTCAATTTTGTCACTTTCCTGCATTTTAAGATTTCTTAGCAATTCGAGTAGAAGTAGTCACTTTAGCCATTTTCTGAGATAAACTCACTCTCTGGTCCGTACGAGACATCATCGCACCTCTGAGACGCCAGTGCGTCGCGTTGTCGTCTGTTTCCTGCATTGTCGTCCTTTGGCTGAGAGCTTGTTAGTTTGTTTAAAAAATCTTTGTGACTTGCTCTTTCAGACTCTGAAACTTCCGTGTTGTTCCATTGAGGTAGATTTGGGTAGTTCGCCCCATGAGGTTCTCTGAACGGAGAGAACTCATGAGAAGGGAATCCCCCTTCTTCTACATTTTGGTGAACTTGACATGAAGAACAATGTTCTTCGAAAAACTAGGAATTTTTTTACCCCTACTTGACGAGGTCATAAATTTTGACTCGGTGCTCAGAATTCATAATTGTTTGCATCGTTGGAAAGGTCTCCTAGAGAACTAATTTACTCCCTCAAATATTGGCAATCAAATTTTAGGGATTGGCGCAATTTTCGACCTCAAATTTTGCTCTGGAGACCTCTGAAAATGCAAATTACTAGAACATGGAAAATATCGAAAAAATCGTAATGGATTTAATATCTTCTTTTATTAGTTCAGTATCTAATTTTACTCAAACTATTAATGATGTTCCATTTAATTCATGTGATGGTGACTAGGCTTTTCCTATGTCACTTGATATCTTTGATCCTTCTCACGGATGTCCTCTTGCTTCAAAGGATATTTTGTTGCAAGAAGATGAAATCATTGATACTTTCCTTAATGTTACTCTACCTTCTCTTCATTTTGATGCACTCTCTTCCAGAGATGATGCATTTGTGAATGATGAACTTCCCCTTCATTCCAATGCACTCTCTTTTAGAGACGTTGCATTTTTTAATGATAAATCTCATCTTTGTTTTGATGCACTCTCTCCTAGAGAGGTTGCATTAGCAAATGATGAACCTCCTTCTACATCTAACTTTCCCTAAATCGATGTTGAGAATGTTTCTTTAAATAATTATTCCACATTTGATCCTATTTGGATCGATGTCGAGAATATGTAATCAAATAATTGTCCTACTAGTTGTGATGATTCTATAAATGCAGTACGTGCCTCTGTTGCCTCTCAAAGGCCTTAGAGACTGGACATTTACATGAATCCAACTAGTCCTTCCCCTAAAAGGGTTTGTTCTATTAATGGTGTTCCATTTGATAGTAACTCTCCTAATCTTTCTATGGCTCCCTCTTATAGAGTGGTAGCCCATACTTACGAGAATAGAATGAATAAACAACCAAGCCTTCCCCAAGCCCCTAAACCTACGACTAAAGCACCTAGTGATTACGATCTTGTTGAGCAACCTCGGGTTACTCCAACTACGATCTCACTATGGGACTTGCTTTAGTCTACTCTGGTTTATCAAGGTATGCTTAAGGAAGCCTTGCAAACGATCCTCTTGCCTTCTTTTGTTAGGCCAACAAATGCTAATACGTTGATGGCGTATATTCATGTGGATTTTCCAAATATTACTTTTTATCCGCAAGAACTCCCACCTCCGGAAGTACAGGAGCAAGCAGATCCTTTAATGATCATAATCAACATTAATAAGATTGGCATTAGACACTCCCGTTGACGTAGGTTTAGCACTCAATGTGTGTAGTATTGATTTATTGCCTAAGATTAATATTGACCTGTCTTCTATTAATACTTCTTTTGTTGTTATTCGTGGGTTTGATAATGTTGTGCGATAAGCCCTAGGCACGATAGTCTTGCCTTTGCAACTTGGACCTGTTACCATACCCACCCTTGTATATGTCATGTCTGAAAATTTACCTTATAACCTTCTTCTTGGTAGACCATGGATTCACGCTATGGGTGCAGTCCCGTCTACCTTGCATAAATCTATTAAGTTTATTTGCAATAATCAAGTAGTCACCGTCAAGGTTGACCCTGATGCTATGCACTTATGTGAGATGGCAGTTGCGAGTTAGGTTTCGGTCGTGCCTACTCTGATTCCTTCAATGTCTTCCAATGTGTTGATGTTTACTCCAGCAATACCTACCACAAAGGATACTCTTGAGATAGATGTCCTTGAAGAAGATCCTTTTGAAGCAAGGAGTCCTAAGTGTGCTCCTTCTACCTCTTCTCAAAACAATGCATGTCTTGGTGATGATTGGGATTCTTTAGAATTTACAAATTCCTTCGTTCAGGAATATAAGTTGACCCAATCCACTTAGACCTTCCGATAACATCATCCACACCCGCTATCAAAGATGATTTTTCTTTTGTATCGCAAGGTGGTGTGAGCACAAATTGTAATGTTTTTAGTGTTGGTCGTCCTTCCAAGGAAGAGGATTACACTTATGTTAAAGAAGATAGTGTTGGTAGTCTTGTTAACAAGAACGATGGCAATCCCATAAAGGAGTGTGATCCCCGTTGTTGGGATAATGCTCTTTATGAGGATCCTCCTTCTTCTCAAGACTTGTAAACGCGTTATGGCCCTGGCTTTAAGCTTGCCTCTAAATATGGCTATGAGTGTAAAGGTTGTCGGCGCAAAAAACAAGGCATTCAAGTCCCTATAGACTTTAAACCTCGTAAGCATAATTTGGGACTTGGCTGCTCAGAAGAACGATCTAAACAGAAGCCATGGTTGAGTGACATGAATTATTCTCAACCTTGTCTTGTTGAAAATATTCTTCCTCCATTGTCTTCTATCTTCGTGCCTTCTTCTTCTTCTTGTGAGAAGTCAAACCTTTCTCCACGAGAGAAAGGGTTGCTTCCTACTCCTCATCCTTTATTTGAGCAAGAGCGTATTTTGTTGCGGCTTCTAAAATCACACTTAATCACTCTTCCTTCTCCTACACGTAATAAAATTCATAAACATGATGAAGGAGAACATCTTTTTTGTGCATACCATCAAGTGTTTGGCCATTCCACTAGTGAATGCAAAGCCTTGAAAGATAAAATTCAACAATTTCATGATTCGGGTGCGATCAAACTCCTATTTGATTGATACACCCACCTTTTCTTCACATGACAAGTGATATCAAGGTTTACCTCTATCTTGCATGTCCTATACATCTTGCATGATTCTCCTCCCCTGTATGTTGGGGGCAACAATATATCTTGGAGATGTGTGCCCTTCTTAAGGACCCCCTCTATTCTCTATATATTTCAAATGAAGCATCCCTTGAGTGGACCCCTTTTCTCTTTTGAAGGGTTCCCGAGGGACCTCTTTGAAAGCTTTTCTCTTGAACAAATTCTATTGCATCTAGCTTGGGGGCAGCTTGACTAGACCTATTTCATAAAATTGTGTCTAGCTTGGGGGCAGCCTAACTAGACCTCGCTTTTCAAATGGCGCATCCCTTGAGTGGACCCCTCTTTTTTCACACCGGGTTCCCGAGGGACCCCTATGAAAGTTTTCCAACTTATTGACGGTCTGAGTGACTGTCCGCTTACTTGCCTATGTGGCCACTTTCTGACTTTGTAGAGTTCAGTTTCCTAAGGTTTCCTCCATGCGAGAGATCTTAGGGGATATCTCTCTACAGGACCGAGAACCTGTAGAGCTCCTTTACATTAGGTGATATGGGTTTTCCTCCTTGAGCAGGGATTGCTTTTATCACTTTTACCCTGTGATATGAGTTTTCCTCCTCGAGTGGGGATCGCTTTTATCACTCTTGCATTCATTTCATTCTTATCTCTCTCTTCTCTCTTGTGTCTATACCAGATCAAAGATCTACATCTTTTTCATCCTGAGTATATGCTCTTCCTCCCTTCACCTTAGAATTCTTCTATGTGTAATTTCTTAATTTGGGGACAACACATAGTAATGAGACAACCTTTTCCATCAAGGTCTCTTTCACTTTGCTGACTCAAATCCTTTAGTTTTTCATGTTTTGACATCGTTATCTGGTGTAGGTTTTTCTTGTCTAATGTATTGGTTTTGTAGATTGTCAGCCTGGAGACATACTCCCGTGGTTCGAAGAGTTATTTGCTTCCTCTACAATATCCTTTTGGCATATGATATTATTTATGTTCAATAGATTTACTTTAGCATGCATATTAGCATAGATTCATATGCCTGCTAAAGTGGGGGCAAAATGTATAAGCGTAAAATTGCACCCCTTGCAATTTCACATACATTCTTGCATCCACTTTAGTGTCCACTCCCTTGGCATCTTGAGTAGGCTCATTTTATCCCTTGCATTAACCTTTTCCCTTCTCAGGATGCTCCAACACCCCTTTTCAGTAGTTCCCTTCGCGCATTAGCTTTACATTGAACTTCGGGCTTTTCCTACATGTGTTATTTTGTACCGTGATGTGTCTAGACACTAGCGTGCCACATGGACGTCCATGGACCACGCTAACGTCTTGCGACATGTCAACGCTCAGATGACCATTTTCGAGCATGTTTTCCACTTGTCAGCTAAGTTTTTCAATGGAAATGGCTCGCGATTCTCTGTACCCGCCTGGGAAGCTTCTTTTCTTCCTTTTTAATCCATTCTTTCCATCCATTTGCATCTTCTAACTTCTTTCAAGTCTTGTTGGCACTTCTCTTGCTTCATTCTAGCTTTTAGCCTCATTCCATCACTTGCTTGCACAACTTCATACAACTTGTTGTAGCAGCTTCAAGCTCTCCCAAGCTCTCTTTACAACACTCCATTGTAGCTCTATCTCCCTTCACTTCATGCTTGTGAGCATCTTGGGGATTTCATATCCCTTACCATTTGCATCTTTACTACGTGATACAGGTTCTCCTCCTTGAGCGGGGATTGCTTTTATCACATGCTTATTTGGTGGTGCGGGTTCTACTCCTGAGCAAGTTTTTCTTTCACCACATGCTTTGTTCATTTCTCTCTTTCCCTCTATCTTCTTGGTTGTCCGTGGAGGTGGGAACACCAAAACGGGGGTTTGACTGAGGAAAACCCCTATATAGCCCCAACATTCTCTCAAAATATCACGCTTGCAGGTTTTGAAGACATTCATTTGGTGGAGGCTTCATCACTCGCATGGTTGTAAGTATTTCTTTCCTTTCTTCTTCTTATCTTTATTAGTTTTACTTCACTCTATTTCAATTTTGTCACTTTCCTGCATTTTAAGATTTCTTAGCAATTCGAGTAGAAGTAGTCACTTTAGCCATTTTCTAAGATAAACTCGCTCTTTAGTCCGTACGAGACACTAGTGAGTCGCGTTGTCGTTTGTTTCTTGCATTGTTGTCCTTCGACTGAGAGCTTGTTAGTTTGTCTAGAAAATCTCTGTGACTTGCTCTTTCAGACTCTGAAACTTCCGTGTTGTTCCATTGAGGTAGATTTGGGCAGTTCGCCCCGTGAGGTTCTCTGAACGGAGAGAACTCATGAGTAGTGAATCCGCCTCTTCTACATGTATATCTTATGAACTTATCTTTACTTAAACAAGCTATTTACTTTAAAACAATCTAGTCTCAAGTTTAGCTTTATAATCTAGAGTATAGCTACATAAGCCTTTATCATAATCATAGATTAAATAACTGACTTCATTCAGTATATTATCACATAATAAGTGGTACTCATTGAGATTATAACCACATCAATGAATGACCTCAATTGAAGAATAATCACAACAATAGATGATTCCATTCGAGAGTATAATCTCTTTGACAAAAGAGTTTAAGCTATGAACCTACACTTGTCCATATGATAACTTTGTATTTAAGAGTACAATGACTCTAATCAAGCAACAACTTTAACTTACTAGGTTTCAATATACCTCTCAACCCAGGATTAACCCACTAGCTATCTATTATAATTAAATAATCTAGATACAAGCAACTCTTATGCTACACATGTTTAAATCATATCTAGTATGTAATACCTATGACAAACATATTCCTCCTATTATGGAGTACATACAAGCATTGCACAAAAAAAAGAAGAAGCTTCTATTTCCTTTTCAAAGCAATACTATTTCCTTCCAATTGCAATATTCACAAAATACTAACCAAAGCAATTATGAAATAAACATTCAAAAGCTAAGACAAATAAGTGAGAAATATCCTCATGCCTGCTATCACTTATCCAACTGATTGACTGCAAACTAGCTTTCCCCAAAAAACAACCAACTTGATTGTAATCTCTCAATTGATGCCACAATATACCACTAACACTCAAGTTGATAAAATACTTCACTCAATATACTAATCTCTCACTCAAATATAACAAAAATCTCTCTCAAATATGACAGAACTCTCTCTCAAGTATCATTAAATAATGCAGAGCAAAATGCTTATGGAATGTGTCCTCAACATGTGAGTTTTCTCTACTATTTATATAGTAGCAATGAGACCTCGCATCCTACAGATTAGGCATGGGTGTTGACAACAAATACCATGCATAGCCACTCACTCGACTTAGCAAAAAGGTGGCGCATATATAAGAATTTACTCAACTAAACAAAGTTACAGGTCAACCTCTTTTGATGGCAACAATAAGAGACTATTTCAACTCAACACATGATTGAAAAGAGTAATTCAAATTGCCTTCACAATGAACACTTACAAAAAATAGGAATCATGAGGTGGTGCCAAGGTAAATAACTCACTCCAATAGTTGGAGGGGTTTAACTCAATATTTGAATCAGTCAATAACAAATACTCAACACATATTTCCCATAGACTAAGTCCTGGCATGAGTTGAATCTCATTTAAATGGTTTGACTCCTTCATCGACTTGTTGTTCATTACGTTGTAAGCATTTAACAACTGTTGATAATTTCACAATGAAATGGAAATAAAAGGTTTACTAAGTCAGAGATAATTTCCAAATAAGGCGTCGACCAAGTCTTCCATTATATCAACTTTATAATTGCTATTAAACTTGTAGATCTCCTTGCTCTTAATGTGTGGACAACATGTGTAATATTCGGCCTTTAAATCTCTTCAAATGCCACCTCATTACACAACATGCTATGAAATTTACTTTCGGTCTTACATATTGTGCATGACCTGTCACTTAGCAATACTTTGCTATTCGTATGCCCACTATACTTCACACATTTATCTTGCATTTAGGCGCTGAATTTTCAAAGATAACTAATGTTTGTATTATGCGTTGGATTCTACTTTCATTAGCTTTTGTCTTCTAAAGTGTGGGTTAAGTGCTTTATCCCCAAGCTAACTTATACACTGGAAATGTTATATGTTACTCATCTTTGATTACATATGCAATGTTATAATCTTGCACACTTCCCTTGTACTATGTGTTACTCTGAATTCATGTGCTCATTCACACATTATTGACCATGGTGTTTATTCTAAGAGTCAGCCAATATATTTATCAGCCTACAAGATATCTCATATATTTGTAAATATATATATTTATAAATGTACATATACATATATACATGTATCACATATATGTATATGTATATTTATATATATACACCATGCTTTATAAGTATATATACATTTGATATATAGATGAATACGAACAAGTCATTAGTCACATGTATATCTCCTATCAATGACTAGTTCGATGTTATAAGTTACTCTAACCCTATATGTTCCAATCAATACCAAATGTACAACCCAACCAAGTAAGTTTTTCCCAACCTATAGGTATCAATGAGTAGTCGTGTACATTTCCCAACCCACTAGGTAAAAATTAACCTAAGGTTTCACTCTTTAATCAAATGAACTTTTCATCCCATATAGGTTATCATAAACCTAGGGTTTCATTCAAATACAAAGTATGATCAAATGATCAATCAAGTAAAGATAATCAATGTGGTTACATAACATCACATCTTGCCTTATCTTTCATACCATCTTTATGGCTTTATAGCTAAACCTTATCATCCCCAAGGTTTTCTATCGTAGTTAGATAATAGTGCCAAGTTGCTTCATGAAACTGGCATATCTCACACTGTACACATAGTCTAACTATCTATGACTAGATCAACAATAGCTACTTCTCGTATGGAAATAGGAGTAGTAAGACACTTTCTTACAAATCATAAGTAATCTAGATCTTCCCTTGTCTATCCCATAGACAATGATCTTCCCTTTCATGACCAAGTAAACTACCTATCCTTTCCTTAAGGCATCAATGATAATAGCAATTGATTTTACAACCAAATATATATAAGGTATGGTGTGATAATAGATCACAACTCTTGACCTTTCCACTATTTTTCTCCAAAAATTCTGATACCTTATCCTTGTGGTTATGAAGTACGTGAATTAATTGTCATCATGACTTACTAATAAGTCAAAGTTCTTCCAAATTGAAAACATATCCACTTTTTTTGTTGGGTGGGGTACCTAATTCGTGTCAATCCACTCTCTTCCTTCCCCCTTTAGTGTTTTCATGACATTCGATCAACTTAAAGTTGAACTCATAACAAGAATTTGATTTCTCAAAATGATTTTTCATTCCTTGTTGTTGAATTTCTATTGCCTTTTTCCTTCCTCTATGACATACCTTGAATATAATTTTTCCCAAAGTTAGATTCATCATTAATTTCTATCTCATATCATCGTTAATTTCTATCTCATAGATTCAATAATTAGATTGTTAATAAAAAGATCTATATTGAATAATCAACAACTTTACTTGTTAAGAGACTCTCTAATATTCCAATTCTCTTTCCAATATCCTTTTTGTGGAGGAATATCCATACCCAAAAAGCCTCTTTTGTTGATGTACTTTTCAACCTAGAGCGTTGTTTCCTTACAACTTTTGTTGATTTGACACATAATGTCACACTGTATTCCATTTCCTTTTGGAACCTCTAAACATATGTTGGTTTTCGTTAACGCGTTGGTGAGTTCTACTTAGACTCCAACCAATCTATGTACTATCCAAAACTTTTTTAGGTCAACCTAATTTACTTTTTAGGTTTCTTTCACACAATCACCTTTCCAAGTGAATTTGTTCCCACTCTTGGTACATTGTACTTTACACACTCTAAGGTTGCTTGGTTTCTTTTTCTTTCTCATCTCAATCAAAACTCCAAATTGTTCTATCAATTTTGGTTGGTGGAAACATGTCCACTTCATTGATTACTCTTTTATGACCATTCAGGGCTTTTCCCTTATTCCTAAGGTACTATCTCCTTTCTTACAAGTTCCTAGCCTTGCACATAAATTAGATTCAAGTCAAGAGTTCTCCAACCTCTTGGATACCTCCTTTGTTGACTACTTACTTTGATCTAATTTATGCCAACAATGCATACTCATAGATTCGTAGTATTCTTACTAAATCCAAGAATCCTTGACTCTTTAAAGTTCTAGGTTGCTATCAATGAGGGAGATTCTCTCAATCTTCTCTATCCCTCAGAGTTTTATATCTATTTTGTAGGATGAAGGTATCTATTGGTTATACTTCCTAACCTTCCTACATAACTCAATTGCATAATCTTCCGCAATCTAATGAGATATAATAATAATTTGTTGGTTCAGGAGTTCCTAATTCCAGGGACAACTCTTAACTAGTCCCAAACTTAAACAAGTTTCTAGGAATCTCATCTTCCTTTCTCTTTTCCTTCAGTTCTTTTCTCTTGCCATCTTGGCATATTAACATTTCAACCATTATCTTCCAATAAGGTTTATGTAACACTTACGTAATGAGCTCATACGTGACTCCAATGTTGAACCTAGCTACTCTCATACCACATGTAACAACCGTGGTGTTCTTCATAGTAAAATTTCCAATGTTTTCACCTTAAGTGAATAAATCATGACGCCATGACATAACAATAAAAAAAAATTCTTCTCATAATGTAAATTACACACATAATTGAAATAACACAAATTCCAATTTGTCATTGCATTCCAAAGTAATTTTACAAATCTTCCCAAAACATAGATATCATATTGAATAAACTTAAGTATATCATTCATGATTACATTCTTCCATGTAAATGGTTACAAGATACATACATTGCTCCACTGAGCTTTAGAGCATAAGATATAGATGCTCAAGGAATCCGCTTTCAAAACCTTTGATTCTATTGCTTGCCGAAGAGGAGAAGCATTACTCAAGCGCTTTTTTGCCAACCACAGACTCATATGCAGTCCCCCGCACATCTATCAATGATAGATGGCCCTACCCTTTGACAAAGAGATTGGTTGGGTAGCCCCGTACGACAAACCACATTGAGCTTAGTTTTGTGCCCTACATGACTAGAATTTTATAACCCTACACAAGGTAACTATCATGCATTAAATAGACACAATGAACTGATAGTGGAGCCCCAGGAAATCACACTACTTTGGCCAAAGTGTTCTCACTCAGTACTTCGAGTGATGGTCTACCATTCACTTGCACTTATCAAGCTCATTTTGACTTAAGGCCATTATATCTATGCATAGGCAATCCCTCCATGGGTAAGCTTAAACCCTAGAATTAACCTATCACCTTTAACACAAGTCTATGGTACCTCTACCAATCAAGCCTAAGCATAAGATACCCTCTCAATGGACATTCCTATCCTAGGCATATCTTATGAACTTATCTTTACATAAACAAGCTATTTACTTCAAAGACAATCTAGTCAAGTGTAACTTTATAATCTAGAGTATAGCTACATAAGCCTTTATCATAATCATAGATTAAATAACTGACTTCATTCAGTATATTATCACATAATAAGTGGTACTCATTGAGATTATAACCACATCAATGAATGACCTCAATTGAAGAATAATCACAACAATAGATGATTCCATTCGAGAGTATAATCTCTTTGACAAAAGAGTTTAAGCTATGAGCCTACGCTTGTCCATATAATAACTTTGTATTTAAGAGTACAATGACTCTAATCAAGCAACAACTCTAACTCACTAGGTTTCAATATACCTCTCAACCTAGGAGTAACCCACTAGCTATCTATTATAATTAAATAATCTAGCTACAAACAACTCTTATGCTACACATGTTTAAATCATATCTAATATGTAATACCTATGACAAACATAGTCCTCCTATTATGGAGTACATACAAGCATTGTACAAATAGTATAAATAGCTTCTACTTCCTTTTCAAAGCAATATTATTTCCTTCCAATGAACATTCACAAAAGAATAACCAAAGCAATTATGAAATAAACATTCAAAAGCTAAGACAAATAAGGGAGAAATATCCTCATGCCTTCTATTACTTATCCAATTGATTGATTTCAAATTAGCTTTCCCTTAACAACAACTAGCTTGACTGCAATCTCTCAAGTGATGCCACAATATACCACTAACACTCAAGTTGATAAAATACTTCGCTCGATATACTAATCTCTCTCTCAAATATAACATAACTCTCTCTCTCAAATATGACGGAACTCTCTATCAAGTATTATTGAATAATGCAGAGGAAGATGCTTATGGAATGCATCCTCAACAAGTGAGTTTTCTCTACTATTTATACCGTAGCAATGAGACCTCACATCCTATAGATTAGGCATGGGTGTTGACAACAAATACCATGCATAGCCACTCACTCGACTTAGCTAAAAGTTTGCACATATATAAGAACTTACTCAGCTAAACAAAGCTACAGGTCGACCTCTTTTGATGATAGCAGCAAGAGACTATTTCAACTCAGCACATGATTGAAAAGAGTAATTTGAATTTCCTTCACAATGAACACCTACAAAAAAAATGGGAATCATGAGGTGGCACCAAGGTAAATAGCTCACTTCAACAGTTGGGGAGGTTTAACTCCATATTTGAATCAGTCAATAACAAATACTCAACACATATTTCCCATCGACTAAGTCCTGGCATGAGTCAACTCTCTCATTTAAATGGTTTGACTCCTTCATTGACTTGTTGTTCATTATGTTGTAAGCATTTAACAGCTGTTGATAATTTCACAATGAAATGGTGATAAAAGGTTTACTAAGTCAAAGGCCATTTCCAAATAAGGCGTCAACCAAGTCTTCCATTATATCGACTTTATAATTGCTATTAAACTTGTAGATATCCTTGCTCTTAATGCGTTGATAGCATGTGTAATATTCGGCCTTTAAATCTCTTCAAACGCCACCTCATTACACAACATGCTATGAAATTTACTTTCAGTCTTACATATTGTGTGTGACCTGTCATTTAGCAATACTTTGCTATTCCTATGCCCACTATACTTCACACATTTATGTTGCATTCATGCACTGACTTTTCAAAGATAACTAATGTTTATATTATGTGTTGGCTTCTACTTTCATTAGCTTTTGTCTTCTAAAGTGTGGGTTAAGCTCTTTATCCCCAAGCTAACTTAATATACACTGGAAAGGTTATATGTTACTCATCTTTGATTACATATGCAATGTTATACTCTTGCACACTTCCCTTGTACTATGCGTTACTCTGAAGTCATGCGCCCATTCACACATCATTGAACATGGCATTTATTCTAAGCGTCGGCCAATATATTGATTAGCCTACAAGACATCTCATATATTTGTAAATATATATATTTATAAATGTACATATACATAATACATGTATCACATATATGTATATGTATATTTATATATCTACACCATGCTTTATAAGTATATATACATTTGATATATAGATGAATATGAACAAGTCATTAGTCACATAATATTAATAATATATATACATATCGTGCAAGCAATAGAGTAATAATTCATTTGATAATTGAATTACTACGTCTAAGCGACATATATATCATTACTTCATATATACGTAAGACAATAATATTGTACATAATATCAATTGTATATATACGTATTCCTCTATGCTCATGTATACATATGTATACATGTATTTATGTATATATCTTATATATATGTATACATTCGATTGTACAATTAAGCACATACATATTTACCATCTTATTGATAGGAGATATACGAGAGGTGAATATATACAATACATCCATTCCATGTGTGCTTACCTTATCGATACAAGCATAGCAATATAGGGAAGAATTCACAAGCTCAAACAGATAAATATCACCTAAGCATATATTCAATAGTAAACAAGACTCTTACTAATGCAGACACACCAACTAAGGATGACTTACCAACTTCCCACATAATAACTCGACTTTATTATTCTACTATGGGTGTGTGTAAGATCAGATAGGTTACGTTACTAGTTACTTGACGAAGATATTCTCCTAAGTGATACTTCCCCTCCACTCGGAGGAATGAATATACTTGCATCCGCATTCTCAAAATATGCCGAAGGTAGTCATCTATTCAACAAAATATACATTACACATAATACATCTCATAGTTAGAATATTAATTGAATAACCATCCATTTCACATATACACACTTCTTCATATATCATTAAATGAGATAGCATTCATTCATAATTCATTTGATAACAAAGTGCAAACACAATTTATGCATCTTCAGAATTCACATTACATTCACATTTACCCTACATAGTAATAGTAAATAGTAATTACACAATTTTGGGTGTAATATACTTCCCCCCTTGTGAATTATCGTCCCTGATGATCTATAACACTTTAACATATAGATAAAGTCAAATAATTTTTAATTACCATTCTCAAAATATATAAGATTTATAAAACATTCATCCTATATAGCATCACTCCTTGCAACCTTGTCCTTCCTGGACCTTGCATCAAGTATGCTTGCTATCACATAGGGAAAACTTAGATGCCTTACACATACTTACTCTCTCAAGAGCTTGTGTGAAGGATTATATTAATATCTTCAAAAATCATGAAGCCCTAAGGCTTCAAGTTACATTTCATTTGCAACAGGAACAAAACAACCCCTAACACACTAAATAAACCTTTCCACTAAACCTTGGAAAGGTGGTCAACACCCTTTCCATCAGAAAACCCCTTCTTTGTTGAAGATCGCAATGACATTTGATGCTTTATTGCTGCAGGAGTGGACCTCTTCCTCCTTACTTTTGTCCACTCTTGCTCTTTGGGAGGATTACATGTAGGGGAAGAATCTTGGGGGTTGGCCTCATTGCACACACCTAGAATAGTCCCCTTAGTATCAAGGATTGTCAGACCTGTCTTAGACTCAATAGTTGATTTTGAGTTCTCCGAAGAGTGGGGAACAATGAGGTCACTTGCAATATCAGCCACATGTGAGGACTCAAGGGGTTATTCAATAGGTGGAGAGGGTGAATTTCCTTTGAAGTGGCCTCATGAAGAATTTGTGAGGAAGACATATCATTTTGAGATCCAAAAGAAATAACATAATGTTGAGGTTCAACCCTAATCCACCAAGATGACCTTCTGATTGTTGCTTGAGTGCCGTTGAGCTCATGTGTTTGCACCTTTTGACATTGATGCGTAGGATGATCAGTTGAGAAATATTTTCGACATCTAAAAGTGATTTTTCATAATCAACTAGTTGTCTCTAGCACCTGCTGCCCACTTTTAGAGAAATCTCTGTTGGGAGCCCAACAGATAAATCCATTTCTACACAAATACGAGCACATGTGGAGCTCTTATAACTAACAATTTCATTAGAAATACAGTGATACTTACCCAAATCGTTTCCAATAGCTCGTAGGCAATCCAACTCCCAAAACTGAAGGGGAAGATAAGACAATCTCACCCAAAGGTAGGCAGATGTGAAAGTCTCAATGTGGGGATCAAAGGAGGCGAACCAGGGCTTCATACATATGTATTCACCCTGAAACTTCCATGGGCTAGATTTTAGTCCAAATCCATGTCTTTTGTTGAATCAAATTCCAAAATAAAAAACCCACGAGCGTAGGGGTGAATACAGATCTCTTCTTCCATATACTTCTTCCAGTTCTGAGTGATCCAAGTGTGTAGATCGCTCAAACTGAGCCATGATTTTGTCAATTTGCAAATAAGGGTATGTTTCTATAGATACTCTTCTCTATCACCAACGAAATCTCCCAGATTTATCTCAAGAATATGAGTCGAAATTCATACAGGAAGAGGACTCACCTTGTTATTCAATGTACTAGCTGTTGCAGTACTTTTATTGCGGAATGGCGGGGGAGAGTTGTGAAAAAGCCTGGTAGTGTTGCCCTTATCCAAAGACTCGAGGCCATAGTTATCCTAGAGGTCAGAGCCACCCATGTGCGAAAGGTTTTGGCCAGGAGGGTGTCCGTAGCCAACAAGGAAGGCACAAGCTCTAGCTCCATTTTGCAGGGCCACCTTGAAGTCTAGGCAACACCCATCCTACCCTTCTCGAGATTTGTCGACATTGCCATTGCCAGGAAACACCAGACGCCTGCCATTCATAGCAACGCCTGAGGAATTGGGAGCTAAACCAATCTTTTCAAGAGCATCATTGCCATCCGAAGTGCAACCATTGTCAACCTTGACATTGTAGGATTTGCATATGATATGCACAAAAGTTTTTTTGCCATTGTGGGGAGATAACTCGCCTTTACATGGAGCAAAAGTGAAGGAATTTCTAGAGTGAAAAATTGCACTATATAATTGACCTTTTTCTTAAAAAAAAATATTTATATTATATTATATTTTAAATAAATATCTTAAAAAGATATCTCTCGGTTTAATTTATATTAGATTATGGAAAAAATATATATATGCTAGTTAATAAATCTATTCGCAGAACCTAACAAGAAGTGGGCTGTGAAAAGGACTCGCACCTTATAAAGTTCAATTATACCGCCTTTTCCCCATTTAGTCAAATCATGCCAAAAACATTCGAAATAAAAGATGGTTGACACGATTTCCATTCAGAAATTCGTGCACCTCCATGACCACTACTTCATTGGGATCCACTTCATTTCTCACTATCGGCCCCAGTGAAAATTTCATGGAAATCATAAGCTGGCGAGCTCGAGGATTTAAACCCTAAGGGTTTAAACCTAATCGCGAGTAGCTCGACTTGTTAGGTTGTATTATGCTGTAAAGAACTGTAAGAGTGAGAAGCAAATGGCCTCCAAGTCTCTGCTGCCAACATGCAGCAACTTTCATGTTGTTAATGGCGGACCTGCCCTTGGTTTTCTTCATTCTCTTTCGCTAAAGGTTGCGGATATTTCTGTCAGAGGGAGGAGAATTTCAGCACCCAACAAACTTGGTTCTCTTCAGATCGTTTGCTCCGTGTCAACGCCTTCTGAATTTGCACGGGATAATGCTTCTATCACCGGTAAGATATTTAATCTTAAATAAAGTGGTATATTAAGGCAATCTTTCTCTCTATACATATGCTTTTACATAACATTACATAGCACAGCATGAATGGGCCTGATATTGAAGTACTGTGTGTTGCATAGAAGAGGCATCGTTTGAAATCTCGATGGATGCAAGTTATTTACGATGGGTGTGAATTATGTCCACTAGGTTGAACAATAGGTAAGATTAGATGGAAAAACAATCTCCATGCAGGATTTCACAAAGAAAATTTCGTGCACCAATTTCTTTCTAGCTGGGTGTCCCAAAAAACATTTACTTTTACCTTATGTATAATTTGGTTAGTTTCATTGATGGGTAATGAAGAGGCGTAGCTGGAATCAGTAACATTTTTCATTCATTTATGCAATTATTTGTTGGTCCGTGAGATAAATCCTCTGAAACTGTGATAACGAGTGGCTTTTATGACCTGAAAACACTAAATTATGGTGAACATTCTTCCAAACAATGTGTTGCATTTAGGTGAAATGCAAACTAGATGATATAGGAACAATATATCATCAGTTTGATACTTCAAAATAGCTTTTCAGACTGAAATTAGACCTGCAAATCCCGCAGCACAGAAAATAATTTTTCAATTAATATGCTGACATGATGCAGAGTGTGAAACTGAAGTATGCAAACAATATGTGATCAATTTGTTGCTTAAGAGCTAAGACTATTTTATCAGTATCAATTAATATCAATTAAGACTGAAACCAGAACTTAGAGTGATGAAAGAAATGAACTAGATATCTAATTGACGCTATAACTATTCTCAAGTCTATGAACTTGCTCTACTATGATTTCGTAAAATAGCAAGCAGTGATGTAAATAAGCTATCAAATTTTTTAATGAAAATCAACATGTAATGGGAAATTGATTCTCAGGAGTCTTCTAACTTCTAAATGCATGCTGTGACACTTTGAGAGTCTGAGGGGAATAGCTAAAAACAATGAAACTAAAATTAATTGAAAAGAGAACTAGATGTATGCAACACGCATGAACAAGTGTAAAAGACAAATTAGAATGCAAAAAAAATAATAAAATTATATTTAAATTTCTAAATCCATGTCAGCCAGACAAGAAGCAGATCAGGACAGACCGTGTGAAGGTGCAGAAGTGCATTCCCCCAGAAAGTTATCTCTACAAGGGCAGTGATGCATAAACCATTGCTTTGGAGATTTCCTAGAAGGCTAATGAACACTCATAAGCTATTATGTAACTAATAGGATGACTAAGAGTGCAATGAAAAATTGATATGAAAACAAAAATAGCAAAACTTAGATAATATGAGGGCAATTGTTGGTGCAGCTTGTAATCAATTGTTTATACCCTCAAGACTGTTAACACTTTTATTTATAGACCCAAGAGGAAGACATTCTTAGCTATAACTTTTTGATAGGTGAAGATATGTGAAAAATAACTCTACATGTGTCAAGAGACTCAAGGAGTCAAGACCATTCATTGCCTCTGTCCTCACCTATGACTTCTTTCTCTAGAAGTCAAAAGTGGCAAAAATGAAAGCAAATTTTTAGCATGTAGACTCTATCTTGCCAAGTGTTAGTTTATCATTCATGAACATGGTTACATTTTTGCTCGAAGTTTAATATTTTTAGTACAATAAGTTTGCAGCTTCTCAATCAATGTGAAATATTTTGATTTAACTCTCAAGTCTCAACTAAATGAACATTCTAAAAGGGAGTCTCAGTTCTATGAAGAAAAACAATTCACAAAATAGGGATAATCAACAAAACTGAAGGAACGTGTTTCTACAACAAGAGTTTTAAATTTACACACTCCTCTTTCATGATCCAGTGCTCAGTTCTTTTTTCTTAGTAGCTTCCTTCAAATATGTATGTAAGGTCATCCATGAAGATATACCATAGTTTTCAACCTTCTTCCCTATTCGATTGCCAATGGTTCTTGAAGCCTTTTCCACTCTGAGAAAAAGGAATATTGATGGGTTTAACCTGTATGGGGGCTGAAGTGAGGACATATATTGTGTGGTGAAATTCTGAAAAAAGTTTTCCTATGACCTATGGGCATGGTTTTTGGTCTGTTTTCCTATGACCTACACCCAACCATATCTTGAAAAGCAGTGAATGTAGAGATTTTCCCAAAATATTGATGATGTCATTCTCATTGAGCCAAAACACAGATGATGGATGTAGAAAGAAAAAGTTTAAATATTAACATTTTTCCTATGTCGATTGTGTTAGTTTTTGTATTTGACTAGTTTCTTGTACAAAGTTTCATGTGAAATTTGTAACGATCTATAAGATAGACGGTGCTTAATAGGTAGATGCCCTGCTCCTTATGGAGTGTGAAAATTTAAATGCATTATGTGTATAGGACTATAGCCAGGGCACTAGTAGAGGCTTAGCTGGACTATTACCATTTTGGAAAATTCAGTTCAGTTGTGTGCTTAAAATATTCTTACCTGAATCAACTTTGACTGCTGCAATATTACTATTAACACATACTGTTTCATTCAGGCGATGCCATTTGAGCAGAATACTATGTGTTGTGCTTCGGTTTTGCTCATTAGAGTTTATGATTCTGCTCAAATGTAGTAGTATTGTGGTGTACTTGGGTTTGCATGTCAGGAACTTTGTCTGTTGCTTCCCTTGAAAATATTGGCTGTGTAGAGATTTTCAAGCATTAAAATTTTAAAATTTAATTGATATTGCTGAGTACAGCAAGAGTCTTTTTGTTTCCTTCAGGATGTTTATTTTCACTGAGCTGTGGTTTGGGTTTCAGTCTGCTGTATTGTCCCTCTCCATTCAAATTACCAGATATTCTAAGGTGCCCTGTTGTATCATTATCCATTTCTGTATACCTGTATCCAATACTTACAGTCATGTGTGTATGTAATGCACCAAGACTTTTGTGTTGCATTTTGTACCAGGCTATAGCTGTGTCTTATCTAGGTCCTATCTGGATAGGCACATCCATGTGAGGATTGTGTATAATCACTGGTATATTTCATTGAGTGGGAAAAACAATTATTTTCTCATATCTAGTCACAAATCTACTAGAATGAGTGAAAATCTGGGTAATTTTCATTTTGGCCAAGATAAAACTTGATGTCCAGTAGAGGCTAATTTTTTTTGAAACATTTTTTGAACCATTCAAAGAATTAAGAACATCATTATGAAAATGCTAGTGAAGCTTTCAATTTTAGCCTCATTGGTTTATCATTAACACTCTAGCCTAATGAGAGGGGAACAAAGGAAAAAAAATCCAAGCACTGAAAAAATGCAGAACATGTATCAAAATATAAGGCAGAGCATCTCCAGAATATGTTTTTAATTTTAGTCTCTCTTTCCCTCTCTCTCCTATATATTTCTCTTCTTTTAAGTTTTTTATTTATATATATTGAATTCCGGGCTCTCTGGTAAACTGTCATATCAGAATCTGTACCCATCTTTGACCCATATCCTGTTAACTTAGCTCTCTATTCAAAGAGAGTGCTTATAAGTAAACAATTCTAATGCTGCTAGTACCACTAGCTTATCTATCTTAATATATTAATCTATATATTATACACCGAGAGATATCATTTTCGAGGCGTATTTTTTTCACTTTTTTGCTTTTTTGAATTTAAAAAATACGCCTTGAAAATGATATCTTTTGGCGTATAATATATAGATTAATATATTAAGATAGATAAGCTAGTAGCATCTGCAACACACAATGTAAAATAATAATCTATCACATATTTTATTTTAAATAAAGAATTATAATACTTTACAAATCGTGATTCATATCATATTTATTCAAATGCACAAAGAGATGTGTACAATAGGAATTCATAATGAATGAGACAATTCATCTTTTATACCAAAAAATTAATATCAATATTAATAGAAGAATTCACTTGAAAAATATGTACATCACATAAAAATGCTATGTTTCCAAAGATTTTAGTCTTTCTTTCTTTGCTTTTCTTTTGGCGAGTTGCTTTCCCGTCTTCATTTTTTCATAATGATCATAAGTAAATGGTGGTGAGATTCTAATTCCATCCAAAGACTTAACATGTGATATAGCAATAAATGTTAATCTTGCCCTTTCTCTTGGTCCTATATCAATTGTTTCCTTGGAAAGAGTTAATCCTTGTGATTTGTGGATCATTAGTGCCCAAGCCAATCGTAGGGGAAATTGACGTGTGCGGCCCCTTTGTATTGGTGAAATTGGAATTAAATTTGGAGATGCATCTTCAAAAGGAATTCCAAAGTAATTATCAAATTCAACCATAACATATGTAGCTAGATCTAGTGGGCCACATCCAGCTTTGTATATGATATTTTTTATGTATCCTAAAGCTCCATTCACAAGACCTATTTCTATCCATAAATTAGATGTTTCAACATCCAATTCATCATTCTAACCTTCTGCTAGATTAGTGCTACCTTCTTTGGTTGCAATGCTACGGGCTACTGGTCTTCTTAATGAATGTAACTTTTTTCTGTTATGGCTATGTACATTATCATTTGTTGCAAATAGATGTTCATATTATTATCAAACTCGTCCTTAATTGTTGGATGTAATGAAGCATCTGTTCTTGTCATGAGTAATTTCCAATCATCTATAGTTCCATCTCTCTTCAAGCATTTGGTGGTTTAGAGGCCATTGATGTAGTGTGATTAATAATGTTTCCTTCATTTATCTCCAATATTGGACCCACAAATACATACTCATCTGCATTTGAATCAAACTCCATATAAATAGAATTCAGTTGGTCAAAAATGTTTTGATCTGAATTGCATGTAAGTTTAGTAAGCGCATTTTCATCAATTTGAACATCTTTATAGAACCTATCATGTTCTATTTTATATTTAAATGCTCTATATACCCTTTCTCTATTAGCTGTAAAATTAAAAGTTGTTCCATGCTTATCCTTTTTTTGAACAATAATGACTGGTAAATCTTTTATTCGATGTGGTAAAATTTTAGCTATTTCTCTCACTTCTTGTGGAAAACGTATGGTATGTCCTTTATATTTGTATTGCCCTCCAGTTGCATGTGTTACTTGAAGTGTTGGGTTGACATGTGCTATCAACATTTCCTCTATTTGCGTTAAATTTGCAAGTTCTGATGGTTGTGGACAAGGATCCATATTTTTTAATGCTGAAAATCGATGTTCATTCCTCTCTTGCCGATATCGATTGCAAATAGGGCCCTTAGGTACCCGTACAACCTTCATTGCAGGATAACTCTCTTCACAAATATAACACATACTTGGTGTAGAAAGTTTATCTAGTCCATGTCGAAATATCATTTGTAGACTTTTCAAATCAATCTCAGTAGTTGTATTATTATTAATTACTTCTTGATCTCTTCTATTATCAACATTCATTACATTTTGAATTCTATCATTTGGTATTTGTAGCACACGATCTATTGTAATAGAATTCACCCCTTCAAAACTAACCTCAACATTCCCATGCGATTGATGATGTCTTTAATTGATTCATGATTGCGCACTTGTATTTGTTGTCTTTCTATCTCATTCAATTGATCATAATGCATAGCTCTTTGAATTTGTGAACAACGTGTTATCATTTTATTTGCATGTTGTCTCATTTCTGCTTCAATCTCTTCTGTTGTCATATCTACCCTATGTTTAAGGCTTCTTTCTCTATCAATTTGGTTTTGACGAATCCTTTCTTCTTTTCTTTGTACATCATTCATTTGTTCATGTCGTTGTCTCATATAGTTCTGAGCATATTCTCTCCTTTGTTCTGTTTGTTACTCTTCAGTTGTAAAACTCCTTGCTTCCTCTCTTTGTGCATTAGCCATTTGTTCACGTCGTTGTCTCATATAATTTCGAGCATATTCTCTTTGATGCTCTCTTCGTTGCTCTTCATTGTGAAAATTTGTCCTTGGACGACGAGGCATCCTACAAATTTTAATAAAAATTAATAAATCTATAAAATTGTTAAGCATTTGTAAAGATACTTAATGGTTCATAGGTATATAAATAATTTTACCAACCAAATACAATATAAAAGGACATTGTTAAAAAAAGCATAATTACATATTGCCTTGGCTATTATTAGTTTTAAAGTAGTGATATCTGTTTATTTTCTACACATACCATTTCATAGTAATATTCACTTTTAATTGAAAAATATATTAACTTTTGAATCCAAATGGTAGTTGAACTCACAACCTTACGATTATAAACAAAACACACATGTTTATTTTGATTTTTTTATGATTACAATTTTGTTAATTAATAACTTTTTCAATAAAATTAGTAATAAATAAATTAATTAAAAAATATATTAATTTTTAAACCCACAATGAGAGTTGAACCCATAACCCTTCAATTACAAATCAAATCTATTAATCCATTGCACTATTTGCTTATTTTTGTATGTGATATAAATTGTATGTGTTAAATATCAACATTATCACATAATAGATATTTTATTAAAAAATTATTTACTTTCTTATAAAAAAATATTATAATGTAAGCATTAAAAACATTTTAAAAACATTTTAATGAAATTAACTTTTTTACCCTAAAAGAATAAAACTAAAAACAATTAATAATACATTTATATTTTATATTAAATTACTTTCTTATTTGTAATTGAAGAAGCATTATAATAGAATTACTTTTTTACCCTAAAAAGAATAAAACTAAAAAAATATTTACTTTATTTTATATTAAATTACTTTCTTATTTGTAATTGAAGAAGCATTATAATAGAATTACTTTTTTACCCTAAAAAGAATAAAACTAAAAAAATATTTACTTTCTTACAATAGATATTTTATTAAAAACTTATTTACTTATAATAAAACAAATATTATAATGTAAGCATTAAAATGTTTATAATGAAATTACCTTTTAACCTAAAAAAATTAATCATACATTTAAATTTTATATTAAATTACTTTCTTATTTTAATATAAATTACTTTCTTATTTATAATTGAAAAAACATCTAAAAAATAAATCTAAAAAAGTATTATAATGCATACAAATATTTTTAGACAAAATGAAAATAGAAATAACTTACTTTTTTTCACTCACGGTATTTATCTCCACCTCTGTATTTATTCGCACTATTCGCCGGCAATAATCTCTTTTTAATTCCCACTATTTACTTCCTATTTATATTAGTTTGAAAAGTTATGACCGAAACATATAATATTTCATCTCTTTAGTTGTCGGCTTTTTTTTTATAAGTTAACATTTTTTTTTAACACGGTCACGCTCCACCCGTGCTGTCACTGTAGGTTACGCCTCTCGGCGTAATTAGGATCTTTAGGTGAAGCAAGGGCTCTGCCATTAGCTGGGTTGGCTACTGTGCTTTGTGGTGTGAGACCCATTAGCAAAAGGATCTCACATGATTAATAATTTGCTCAAACCACAACTGAAAATTGTAGTAAATATGAACTATATGGTTCAGTTGTTTGTATTCCTACCTTGTGATTGTTTGAGTGTATTTTTTCAAAAACTGAATTTGCTCACATCTATAGATGCATTGTGAATTTGGATAAAGATTGTCCTGGAAAATTTGCAAATGCATGGTGGTGCCTGCACATCTATAGTTAGCCCGCCATACATCTATAGTTAGCAATTAGCATCTTACAATTGGTTTGTCTCGCTGTATAAGGCCTTTGAGGAATGATCATGTTTAAAGAATGTGTTTGTCATACATTGGATATTTTCTAATTAGTTTTCTTGTGATAAGTTAAATAAGGATTCTATAGGAGTCCTCTCCAAGGAAAGAAAAACTACATATAATAATGACCAAATAAACCCAAAGAGACCGAAATATTCAAAAGGTTACATAAACCAGTCATCTGGTTTGCTAGAAAGGGAACTATCAAAAATTACAAAATAATTTCACAAACTAATGATGGTTTATCTTGCTGCATAAGGCCTTTGAGGAATAATCGTGTATGAAGAATGTCTTTGTCATACATTTTATATTTTCTAATTAGTTTTCTTGTTTGGTTTCTTGTGATAGGTTAAATGAGGATTTTAGGGGCCTGTCCTAGGAAAGAAAAATTAAATATAATAATGACTGAAAAACAACTAGAAGAGACTGAGATATATAAAAGGTTACATAAACGAACCATCTGGTTTGCTAGAAATAGAACTAACAAAAAATTACAAAATACTTTCACAAACTAACAATGGTTTGTCTTGGTGCATAAGGCATTTGACGAATGATCATGTTTAAGGAATGACTTTATCGTACATTTTATGTTTCTAATTAGTTTTCTTGTTTGGTTTCTTGTGATAAGTTAAATGAGGGTTCTATAGGTGCCCTCTCCTTGGAAATAAAAACTACAAATAATAATGACTGAATAAACCAGAAGGGACTGAGATATTCAAAAGGTTACATAAACAAACCATCTGGTTTGCTAGAAAGAAAACTAACAAAAAATACAAAATACTTTCACAAACTAACAAACAATTTTGCATTCCTCGCCATCTTTCCCTCCCACATGGGTCAGCTGAGGTAGAGGGTCTTAGAGTCACATCATCCTTAAGAACGACCAAGGCACTTGGCTCCAAGGAAGATCTGTGAACATTTCTTGACATCCCACTTTTTTAAATAGTGGGAAGGTTGTAGGAACAACAAACTTCCAGACTTCCCTATCTCATCACAATCCACAAATTTCCCAAACATAATGCCAATTCTTGACTATACAAATCCATATTTGCTTTCTTATTCTATGTTACTGGTTCGTCAACCAGAAGCCCTAGGTTCGGGTCCGATTCGAACCTGGTTCGAGATTCTAGTTCGGTCTGGCTTGGGCTCTTTCAGGGTTCGATAAAACACTTGTGGGTTCGTACTGAATGGAGTCAGACGAACCTATAATGAATCCTGAAGCATTTTCTCTGATATTGCCTTCAGACCTGTGGAGTTTTTTTTTTTTTCATTCTGCTTTGCCCAATGCTGAAGATTGAGACCTTCCTAATGCCTTTGTTCTGTTTTTTTCGTTCTCTAATAGTCGAGGATACAGGTTCCGTTAGTTCTACGGCCTTGGCGTTCATGAATGGGGGAATTCTTGTCAATAATTGCTTGATTGATATTAACCTGCTGTAGGTGTAGCGGACCTATTAATATTTTATAGTTAGTACAATTACATTTAAATTTTAATATTTTTACTTTAATTATTAATATGATCTCTATTATTTAATTTTAATATGATATGGAGATAATATTTATATTAAAATATTAAAATATTCAATATTTATATATTATATTATATTATTAATTTAAATATATATTTTTACATATTATAATATATTTATTAATAATTTAATTTTCAAAATATGAATTAAAATAAGCTTGGTCAAAACAAGAATAATATGAATATTAATTAAAGATAATAATTAATGTTAATTAGTTTTTAAGTATATCAATACAAATATGGATATTAATAAAAGTTATAATCATAATTATATTAATATTAATACATATTATATTTATTTATTATTTTATATATCAATCATATTAGTATATTTTTTAGTTTTAATTTAAATGGATATTAGATCTATTTTTATTTTATTTTATTATTTATTTTTTATTAAAAAATGTCATATATATAATTTTTATATGTTTTTGTATGGATGAACCCAAAACAAACCCAACCCCAAATTTTTTTTTGCCCGAGTGGACGAACCGAACCGTCAAACCCGAACCTGAACCCAAAACCGAACCGGTAACTTAGTTCTTATTCAACAGGGTCTGTGTTAAAACTTGCAACTGCTCCATATTCTTGTGGAAGTGAGCTGTCATAGCAGACCTGGCAAGGACATCATCCTCAAGATTGTCTCCCAACAAAATGAGATCATCATTTGGGAGGATTTCTGAGAATACATTCTCGAGCCATCAAATTAGATATCCAGGCTTGCAATTTTTGGATGAAATCCTCAGCGATAGACCACCTTGTACAAATAGCACCTTAATTACCTATCCCACATTTCCCAGCACCTCTTTCACAAAATGCAGAGTTGTGATTCTTAAATACTGAAAGTCTTTCTTAAGTGGTGGCAGAGATTGAGCTGCTATTAGGAAAATCCCTGGATGAATGCACCCTCTTTGTGGTGGCTTGAGCAACCAACAGAACATGTACAGAGATAACAACAAAACTGCCACAAAGAATGCCTATGAAAAGGGACAGTTGAGAATTCTTTGAAGAGAGGGAAAGGAGTTGGTTAAGTGTGAAGAGGCACGCAAGTGAAGAGAGTAGAGACGTATCTGTATGCAGGCACAAGATATCACATGGGGAAGTCTTGATCAAATCAAGGCATTTGTCCTAATGCGCAATCTATCACAAACCATGTTTAATCTGCTCTTGCTAAAACCTTGGAGGTGATCAAAAGTTGGAAAACATAAAAAATGTGATTTATTTCCCACAATTAAAATCATTTTCCAATACATGTATTAAATTCCATTCACTTGAATCATCACTAAACCTGGCGGTGAAGGGAAATTGGTGTATTAGCCAATGTATCAGGAACCATATTGCATTCCTTAGTAATGACTAAAACCGACCAAACCAAATTTTCTACACAAGACCCAAGCTTCATCTAAGATGCTGTTCAATCTCCAATCCTTTAATTGTTTCTTCAAACCATTGATCACTAAAAGAGATTCGTCTTCAACCTCCAATCTTTTAAACTGAGACAACATCCATTCTGATCTCTTCCAGAGCAGCCAAAACTTTTGCTTCATTGTTAGATTTGGAACCTAAAAAGAAAGAAGCCCCTTTAACAAATAAATCAGAAGATGAGTGAAACACTACACCTGCTCCAATCAGCCCCTGTTACCTCTAGCTGGACCATCAAAATTCATTTTATAAAAATCACTTTTATGCAGTATCCAAGAGGATAAATTCTCTTGTGAGATTTTATTGATTACCCTATTAATGGGCGAAAATTAGTCATTGTTTAAAGGGGTTATCTTATTGCACGAGTTAGATCAAGTGCAGGGCATTATAGATCTTGCTCTCCCTGCCCATGCTTGTAGATATATTTGATTGTGCTTCAGTTAAATTTTAGTGATTGTTTTAAAATTTAAAACAATAACAGCCTAGCATGAGTTTACCTACCTATTCAAAAAAGTAGAATTCATTATTACTAAAATCCTTTTTGTAACCATCAAATGTAACTTTACATCTCACCTTTCAAAGGATATGAAAAACACAAAGTTGGATAACTTGCTAAAGTATCAACATATTCTGCCCACAAAACCAAGGATTACCAGACAACTGATTGTTAGTAACCACAGAAACAAGAGATATTTGGAAGCCAGTTTATCATCCCAAACCACAACTACCTGGTAAACTTACAATCCAGAAACATGGCTAAGGTCCTCTTGTTTGCCACGTTTAACACTCACAACATTATAAGGCTTGTTCTAGCTAGCTTTTGTTTTGTAGGCCTGTAGAATCAATCAGCCAAAAACTCTGAGCATAAAGGCACTTGAGTAGACTATATGGTATAGATCCTTCTTGCCTAGCATTTCTCATTGTAGTTTGTTTCTCACCTATTATTGTTCCTTATTTTCTGTACGTTGGCCTGAGAATAGGAAGACATAGGAGTTGTCATCCTACCAGCCAGATGAAGAGTTTTTAATGATCTTTGGATAAGTTTGGTGAGCATTGATATCATATCTACCAATTTTGAATCCAAGATTCGATTGTGCTTTGCAATATGTTTCTGCATGTCTTAGATTGTAGGATAGTAGCATCATATGTAATGGTGGTTCCATTGGACCCTTAGATTACAATGACATAATAAGAGATAATAGCTGCTTCTACTTATGGCCAATTGAAGCTCTTTGTTGTTGTCTTCTAAGGATGCGTCAATGACATATCCTCTGCACAGAGGTCAGTTTCCCTTCTAATATTTTCTGTTTTACTCCATTGTTCAATGACAGTATTATGTTAATTTTGTTAGGAACCTATGTTGGCCACTTGCAGTAGTACAACTAAGTTTCAATACCCACCACAAAACGTTGTGGTATTTAAATGACAAATGAATACCCCCAACCAATGGAAAGTAGAGATTTAGATGCCTTATCTATCACCTGCATGTTGGTTGCAAATGTTGATGCTTTTGTTAATCCAGAGAGATAGTAGAGGTTTGAGCTCAAGAACAATGGTTATATTGATTAAGAAGCCGAGTTTAATGTTGGTAGCATGACCTTTTCTTCTTTATGCCATGAACTGTTACGGGCTTTGATTTATGACTTCCATGCTGTCACAAGTTAGGATCTTTGATCAGGTTCCTATAGGCAGGAAAATACAAAGGCTGCTCTCTCTGTTTGAGTCTTCTGTGTCTGGGCATTTTATAGGAGTTTCCATAGTATTGATATTAATTTTTTTTCCCACATGATAAATCTTTCATTGCAACCAATATATTGTTTTACTAAACAATAAGGGTGTCTTTCTGTAGTTTTAATGGTTGGGATAAACCGATGCAGACTTTAATTTTATAAATAACACGGGTATTGTTACCAGAGAAGTTAATGTGAAAGTAGTATGCATCATTCTACAAGGATTTTTTAATTTCTATATTCCAGGTAAACTTTGTCTGGCATTAATTTAGTTTGTTTTCTGTCACAGTGAAAAAACCTTGGAAGACTGCAGATGCTAGGCTTGTGCTCAAAGATGGTTCTGTATGGAGGGCTAAGTCGTTTGGTGCTTCAGGAACACAAGTTGGTGAAGTTGTGTTCAATACATCTTTAACTGGGTATGTGCCTTTCTTTGAACAGTTTGATTTTCAATAGTGTCATGTATGAACTGTATCCTTCATTAGTCTTCTGTTTATTTATTCTTAGTGTACCCACCTTATGAACCATAGGTGTAGGGTTGCTGTAGGAAATGACAATTACCAAACGACATAAGCAACTAGATTTGTTCTGTTGGCAAAAAAGTAATTAACTTGTGTTATTATAGTTAGTTGTTAGGAATGAAATTAGAACATCAGAACAAAGATCCTTGTTGCATGGGCTGTAAAGAAAATTATGTTTTTTTAAACTTGTGTCCTATGCAAATTAGAGTTTATGCAAATCTATAAAATCTGTGCTGTTTGTGTCAGGGCTGAAAAAAATGTAATGATTTCTCTATACCAATAGAGCAAAATTAGTTGAATTCAAAGGTTTTAATGCAATGATAGAAAAATTATGGAAGAAATAAGAAAATAGTTTATACTGAAAATGAGATTAATAAAGAATGCAAATAGCCATTGGAAGGACATTTTCTTTGAAAATATAAACATTATAATGATATCTCTGTACTGTTAGATCAGAAAATTCCAGATCCAACAAAGGTTTTAGTGAGACAGTAGAAGAATCATAGCAAAAATAGAAGTTTGTGGAACAAAAGCTCGATGAACATAAAAAATTAGCATAGTAGAGCCCATTTGAATGGGCAAGTTTAAAATTCATTAATAACTCTATAAATATGTTTTACAAGTGAACTCCTACTCCTATATTTAACTATGATTAGGTTGAGCAACAGATAAGCGCCTGATAAGGCAGGGCTAAAATGATTGAAAGAAGAAAAGAAAGAAAAATATTAATTTCTACAGTTGACCAAATTAGGTCAATGAGACTTGGAAATACAACTAGAGACACCAGAAAGGGGGAGTCAAAAAGAGGCTCCAAGGAAGCTACAAAGTAAAATATAATTTAAGGCAAAACCAAAGCTTAAAGGCATTCTAATGAACAACAAAAAGGGGGGTCAACCCAAAGTGGGGAACCTAAGTCCTATTAGAAAAGAAAGAACTTGGGAGACCACCGAGATGACTAAAACTAGTCTATAAGCAGTCCAAATAGCCAAGAAGACAATTATTGCCAAAGTAAATAGAGCTAAGGAGACAAGAACTCTAGAATGGGAAAACTGGGTCTAGTTTGTATCACTAGAAGGGGAGTCAAACTCATTGGTAATTGTGAAGGTGCTTATATAAGAATTGATGATGTCCCATGTGGAAAGCCTGGCCTAAGAGATACTTGTTGGATGGCCCTGGGGGCATGTGAAGAACGTTACCCTGGAACTCATTTCAAAGCTCTTCCAATATTTATGGTTGATGACCCTCCACCATCAAAGATACTGTTGGAGGTGGGAAAGAATATGGTGATGTGCACCAGAATAGAGACCCCTATGGGGAGTGAGACACTACAGTAGTGTGTTGGCCTTGCATGAGAGAGATGTGTTGCCCTGGTCCAAGTGTATGTTGAAGTTTGTTTTCTCACTGATTTGTCATCAATAGTGTGAAAATCAGTGTTATTTTGAGGGCGTCTAATTTCTTCAGTACTAGTGATAGGATGGATGAACTACTTGATTGAATTGGTGGTTCTAGAAGTATCTTGTAAGTCTCTGTGCCTGAAGGTGACAACCTCCCTCAAGAAAAGGGCCAAGTACCGCTGATATAGGTAGCAGAAGAAAGTAGAAAGTGAGCTGCCAAAGTCTCTGTACAATCAATGGTATCTCCTTATCTCATAGCAAATTGGGCATCTTAAAATAAAGAGCTCCTCTGTCTTTGCTTCACAGAGGGGCCAAAATAGGCAAATCCTGTCCTCATGCGGGATGTGATGGACTGTCTCAATCCAAAGCTAGTGGGAACAAACTTGTAGTTGGCCAAGGAGGATTCTCAATTTGTGTGAACAATGGTGCAAAAGGTAGTTGGGCTGATTATGATGCTACCTGTGATCTGTAAGAAATGTTCAACATAGAAGGGTGAGGAGGAGAGATCCAAGTGAATTGGATAAGCTTCTGGTGGTGAGAAGCTGGAAGTCCTAAGAATATAAATTTCTCGCTCAATGGATTCATGTGAAAAGTAACTACAAGAATTCAGATGGTGCAGTTCACAATTTCAAAGAGAGATTAGTGGCCAAACGGTATAAGAACAAATAAATAATAGATTATCATAGAACTTTCACAGCTGTTGCCAAAATGATTACCTTCAGATTTTTCCTAAGTTACTGGTTCGGGTTCAGGGACAGGTGCGCGTATGAGAACCCGGTACTTGGGTACGCGAAATTTCTTTTTAGGGGTTTGGGTACGTATGGGTACGTGTGTGTGTGTGTATACAAAAAAATAAGAGAAATATACAGAATTGTAAAACTTAATCATTTCATAGTATGATTTTTGATCATTGATCAATGCCAAATGCCAAAGATAAATATTAAATGCCAATTGATAGTTGAAAAATATTCAAATAAGCCATATCAATGATATCATATACGTCTATGTTCACGATTCCAATGGAAATCATCACAATTACTGAATTACAAAATGTAGTTCATGAAACATGATTCAATGTTCATTGTTCATTAATCATCAAAAGGATTATCAAAAAAATCATCGTGACTTGGATTTTCAGCAGCTTCAACTTCAAGATCATCATCATTTGAACCCAAAGCGGTTCTAGCACCATGTAGTATGTCATCATTATCATCCACATCATGAGAGGTAAAAATGAAATGTATGTGTGTTTGAAGGTGCCTTATATTGGGCCGTTTTAGGCATAGTTGCTGCAAGAATGGTATTGGCACTGGCACTGGTACGGGAGACTGGTACTAGTACTAGTACAACTTTTTTTTTGAAAATAGGAGATGGGGGTACTTGGAGATGCCATTTTTTTTTAATATAAATAAAAATTAAAAATATAAGAAATTAATAATTTATAGAACATATGATGACATTGAACTTTCAAAACAAGAGCAGTAGTAAAGTTTAACAATGAACGTTAACTTTAAATACATAAATGTCATTGCGCAAAGAGTTCATACTTCATATTTCATAATCATAGTTCGCATTTTAGGTTTTTTTTTTGTGGGAGACGCCATTATTTGCAACAGGAGATGGCGGGGTACTTGGGAAACTCCGGTAGAAGTCTCTTGGCAGTAGGAGGCGTCTCGAGAGACATCTCTGGTACCAAAGACACGTCTCCTGGTAACTATGGTTTTAGGGTTAGGAGGAAAAAAAATAAAAAAAATGTTTTTTAATCAAGTTTGGGCCCACTTTTTTTGACTTGGCCCGTGGGTTTGCCCGGGTTCGTGTTGGGTGCACACAGGGTGCCCAACACTATGGGTTTGCATGGGTGCGCGGGTGTGCGCACCTTGGTGAACCCATAGTGTTGGGCGCGCACCCTGTGTGCACCTAGCACGTACCCGCAGATGAACCCAAACTGGGTGCGTACCCGAACCAGGTTTGGGGCCTGCGGGTACGAACCCTGCATCTTAGGATTTTTCCCTTTGTCTTTGCAGAGTAGTTCAAATGTCCATTAGTGAGTTCTCAAAAAATGCTTTCCTTAATAGGAATCTGATTGAGGAAATGCATCTAGGAAGTCACCAAGTTATACAAAAAAGGCAAAGAGCATCTGGTATGTTGCCTTAAAATGGGTTATACAATTTGAAGCAGGATCCTTGGAGCTTGTTATGATAAGATTGATGAGTATGCATTGCTTAATGGGATTTAGAATGATACAAATTTACAAAACCATGGAAACATTAAACAATTTTTATATTTATCTATCATAGATGATGCTTAGAATGCATTAGGGCCTATTTATATATAGATGCCAAAGGGGTGCATGTCAAGAGACACCGTGAGAGTAGTTATTGAATAATTACTCACATCCACAACAAAAGCTGCAAGGCAGCTTAGTCCCTGCCCAGAACTGCAAGGGTGAGGTGCAGGAGCAGAATGATTACTTCAAAGTGGAGCACATGTTTTCCAAAGTGATTTTACAATCCTGGTTTATAGTATGATTTGAGCAAGAAAACATACTCCAGATCAATTCCAATGGTAGACATCAAGCACGTGACAGTTCTTGAATTAGAATACAATATATAATTACAAACAGACTAAGCAAAACATGTATTTGTCAAAGTCAAGGTCTGAGTGGCTAGGAAAATATATGGTTACTGCTTTTAGATTAAATCAAGCAAGCAGTATCCAAGCACTTAACGAAGATAGAAAAGCAAGAAAGAAGTCAGGGCATAGTTAGACTGAAGTCAAGAATGGAGTGCACACATTCATGTTTGAGGATAGGTCACACCCACAAACAGCGGAAATCTATGCTGTGCTTCATGATTCTACTTTGCAGGTACAAAGAGCATTATTAGCAGTGGGAAAAGGACTCCAGCAATGGAAATCCATGTAATCCCAAAACAGGCCAACAGATAACATGTCTGAAACACAGTGAAAGTAGCCATTGCCTTGAAAGACATTGTTTCAATAAATGAAGCATGGTGCTGTTGAGCACTCTGTTATCTAAACTTTAACATGGGAAAAATGATCAGCTCCAGATTGTAATGAATTGAGACATTGTGATTTTACAAGTAAGATCTGCAAGAAAATTTAGAAAATGAAATAGAGTCCATACTTGTATCTTTGACCTCCATGTGGTCAGGAGTAAAAGTATTCATTCCCAGAATTGATTACCAGGAAACTCTCCATGGCCACGAATGAAAAGCAAGCACAAAGGCTCAAAGCATTGAAGTAGGAATCTTTTTCTGAAGTGGCATGGGTTTAACACAACCACCTACCATCGTGGCCTGCATAAATTACTCAAATGCTGCTTTTTGACCCCAACAGGAAGTCGTTCATCAATATCCTCTAGATCAAGAAAATGATTCATCAACCAGATCATGTGTTCCCAGTACCTGAAACTAATTGAAGAGTCTGTTGAAATTGCTTTGGAGCCTACAACAAAGCACAAAGCCATCCAAAGAACTAAATAAAAAATTCAGTTAGAAGTAACTGTGAAAAGTAGATACAAGAAATATGTTCTCTAATTTACCAGGGCTGGAGGTGGCTGATAAATCAATGGGGTTGCATTTGCTGATAAGTTTCTTGCATGCTGCTGTACAATTTTGCCAGGCTTGATTTTTGTTGAATGCTTTCCTTGGCTGTCTTCACCAATCTCTCATGGACCAGCTATACCGAAAGTATCTTTTCTTTGCTGTCTTCACCAACCTGTCTTGGTCAAAGACAAAACCTGAGTTGCTAGGAAAATATACTGTTACTGCTTTTAGACTAAATCAAGTAAGCAAAGACACTTACATAAAAGCAGTATCCAAGCACCTATCGAAGAGGGAGAAGTAAGAAAGAGCCAGGGTATAACTTCATTGAAGTGAAGAACAGAGTGAATGTGTTCATGTTGGAGGGCAGGTCACACCCACCAACAGAGGAAATCTATGCAGTGCTGAAGACACTGGCTGGGCAGAAGGAGGATGCAGGGTATGTTCCATACACAAGCTTTGTGCTTCATGATATGGTGGATGAACTTAAGAAACAAGTTCTCTATCATCTCAGTGAGAAGCTTGCCATTTCTTATGGACTTATCAGCACCCCTTCAGGTTACATTATTTATAATATATATATCATAAGTGCCATGTATATGGTGGCAGGTGTGGTGCCTTGTCAATGCTTTTGATTTAAAAAGAAGTGACTCTGATGTCAGTGAATCAAGAGAAAGCATACACATTGGAACACTTAGCCTATCATGCAGATCAGTGAATAACAAAGGGATCCATATATATTACATTTTCTTTTTCCTGTTGAAAGATTTAATATTGCTACATCTAGAATCATATGATGTCTTTCACAGAACTCACTTCAGAATTTCTGCAAAGTACAAAATAGCTACTCATGGAAACTGTTCAGGTCTGCTTTTGGATGGAACACCAACAATATTAGGTGGAAAAGTACAAAGGATATGTGTGAAAATGCTTTACAAAACCATGAAATGCCTTGTGTTTCTAAATTGCAACGAATCCCATTGCACAGAGATGGTGATCTGTGTCATGTCCCCAAAATAGAACACTAAAATAATTAAGCATTCAAATGCAAATAAATAAAATAAATAAATAACAAAATACATATTAAAAATATAAATTTAAATATTAACAATTTAATATATATATTTTTTTTGTTCGGTAAATCACTGCTAAGGGGCAGCACCCATTGCTTTTGACTGGAGCTATGAACCAGTGAGGCCACATACGGGGGACCTCATCCCCGATATCTCCATAACCACCACTGCCACCACCACCTTAACCACTGCTGCTGTCACCATATCCACTGCCACCACCACCTTAACCACTGCCGCCGTCACCATATTCACTGCTGCTGCCACCATATCCACCGTCGCTGCTGTCTTTGTTGACCCCGCTGCTGCTTTTCTCCCTGCAGCAATCCCACTATCCACCGTGGGATTCGAACCTTAGACAGCCCAACTAGCGCCCTTGCAACTTAACTGTTGCACTGCAGGGTCAACCCCAACAATTTAATATTATTATAATTATAATAATAATATAATATTATAAATATTAATAAATTATATATAAAAACCAATATAAAATAAATATATTAAAATAAAGGAAACATATAATATATTACAGCAAGCAGCGATTGGGATTATTAAGGGGAGGCAGTGTTTTACAAAGGCTGTGATCCCCTTTCTAAGGAGAGCAGCAATTATTTTCTGCAGCAATCTATTAAAGACTTTAGGCAGCGAATACCTTGAAGGAGGGATTATTACTTCATAAGTGAGGAAATATTTATGTAAAGTAAGCGATTAATTGTAAAGAGGCAAAGATTAGTAAGTGATGCAAATAAAATAAAGGGATGTGTCCCTTGCTAAATAAATAGATATAAAAGAAGAAAAGAAAAGACATAAATGCAGGGAATCATATTGAGAAATAAAGCTACACTCAGAAAAGCAGCAGAAATATAATAAGGGGATTTAAAGGCAGATATATGAATGGGAAATAAGGATAGAAATAGGAGTGTTTCCTGAGCATAGCAGCAGATACATTAATATGATACAATTAGACTTGGAAGAAGAAATACGTGAGAAGAAGAAGATGGTTCAAGAAAGGATATAGTGAAGACAAATGAAAAATCAATAAGGGAAGTAAGTTAAAGATAAATAGAATATATATTCATGTGAATTATATACGATTATGCAATAATGATGCTTGCAGCAATTATTGAGCCTTAGAAGTAATTATGATCCTTTAAAATGAATAGATATATAATCAAACTTAAGGTTGAAGGAAGCAAGTTAGGGAGATGCAGTTTACGGGCTCTCCCATGCTAAGTAGCCCACCCCAAGGGTGGAATTGTCTTGGTTTGGACGTTCCTGTTGCTTGGGGCTAGGAGGTGAGTTGTCTTGGTTTGGACGTGCGCTCTTGGGCTTAGATGGGTTGAGTAGTTTACAGGCACCCTTTCAAGGCTATCCCATCAAGCCAAACTATGACTGGTTGTTAGGATGGATTCAAAGAGTGTCAATCATAAGAAGGATGGATAAGGCAGCATGGATAGGGAATGCAGATACAAGTTACCCACTAAGTAGCCCACCCCAAGGGTGGAATTGTCTTAGTCTAGACGTTCCTGCCGCTTGGGGCCAAGAGGTGAGTTGTCTTGGTTTGGAAGCTTCGCGCTCTTGGGCTTAGCTGGGATAGCTTCGGGCGGACTTATCATGTTTCCCATCCAATTCCTATTATGATTAATCTCCCATTATGCATTATGGATATGGTGTAGTTTAGTAGTTATACATGGTTCAGACATTTATATATGTTTGATCATATGAATTATATTCCAATATTGTCTAACATGATTGCAGGACCTAAACTGAGATTTACCTTACTTAAAGCATTTAATTGGTAAGTTATAACCCTAACTACGTTGAAACTTGTGATTCTAGGGCAAGATTTAGGGCAATCCCAAAAGGGGACATTACAATCTGATCCTTCTTTCAATATGTTTTTCTTGAATTGATGATCTATTACAAAAAGTAAAATCAGGTTACAATATGAATGTGTCAAGAGGACCACATCCACCCATGTTTGAGCAAAATATACACCAAAATAAGTTCGGATCCTAACAGGATCAGCAGTTGAAGAGACACAACATATAATAAGATTACATCATATAAACATAAAATTATAGTCAACAGAGTCTCCCCCTCTAATAACATTTTCTGTTAGTGCTCTCTGTATATGCATTTAACTCAAAAAGTACTAAGAGGAGGGGAAATAGCATCTCTACTATTACTGTTATCAAATTTTGTTTAGTATATTTACATCTAGTATCAACATTCTTTGTAGCCATGCCATACCCATGAATCTTGTAGTATTGTTCCTAGAACTCAAGATATTCTTTGAGAAACTTTTTATCCACTTTTCTATAGTCACGTGGCCAAAAATTGGCATACTTAATGCCGGTTACAGGACATAATAACCTGGCCAGAATAACCCGGTCACAATAACCCAAGGACAAAATAACCTAGGGTCATAATAACCCAAGCCAAAATAACCCGTGGTCAGAATAACGCATGGACAAAATATCCCTGTAAGAATATAGAGAAAGGAAAACAAAATCTATAAATTACATGGGTTATTCTGTCCATGGGTTATTATGACCCTAGTTTATTTTGTCCTTGGGTTATTATGACGGGGTTATTGTGTCTAGGGTTATTGTGGCCGGGTTATTATGTCCTGATATCCTTAATGCCGTATTTAAATACTACTGTGGCTGATTCTTTGTCAACAATTTTGATGAACCTTTCTTTAGGAAGCTCCATAATCACAGTAACCTGCGACACAATATTAAAAAGCATGAGTCTATTGGAAGACTCCGCAGGGTGTCTTCTCTTGTCTTGGAACAATTCCTTGTTTCTCCTTTTCTAGATAAATTACAAGATTTCAGTAAAAAGTACAAGCCAAGAAAACTTAAGATTAAGATTTAAACCATCAATATAACTAGAAATTTTTTCCTGTCAAGTAAGGTTCTTCCTATTATCGCACTCAAAAATATTGCCTATAAATAAATTCTAAATATTTTTAGTATAAACAAAGTAAAAAAATATGATCAAAACTTTCAGGGGCATCATTGACTTTGCAAGAAGTAGGAACAAAAGAAACAACAAAACCAACAACCAATTTCTTAATCAATAAAAGCCATCTAAAACAATACTTTTTAGGTTCAAGAGACTTATACCAAAACCGATAAAAATCTTAGCTCAGGACTTACTATCAATATCAATGTCCCAACACTTTTTTACATGTTCAAGTACCGCTTGGGAGTTGGTTAGCATGTTATAGATCATGGAGGGCACGATGTTTTAAAACTCAGTACTGTCTTACCACTTTATGTTCTCCAAAATTTTAGTATTGAAGGTCAAATCCTCTGGCAACTTAACATTAGACATTGTTTTATTATAACAGAGAGGGTTCTTTTATGAGGATCAGGCAGTGAGTATCTTGTCTTGATATACTCAGAGCTTCTTAAATGCCCATATTCAAAAATATTACCAAAATCAACAATGCCTTTATTGTTCTCGGAGTTAGCAGAACACCCCTGCAATGGTGCAAGCGGTTTATTCTTCCAATATAAATTTCACTAAATAGATCTGTAATTACATGCCTTGCCTTTATTTCTGAATAGAGCATCCCTACCAACAATCAATGTTTTCATAGTCTCCCATCCCCTCTAGATGTTGCAGATCACACTAGAATTGAGGGTTTAACCATAAATTTACTTAACAAAATATCATGCAGATGGAGATTTTTCCCGTGCTTGGTTTTCTTCAGAGTAGTCCACTGTATATTATTTCTGATAAACATTTTCCAAGGTTCGTTTCCTTCTAAAGTCTTAACTATCAATTTTGTGGCCAAAGTCACACCCTAGACATTTAGGTCTTTTAACCCCTTTCCACCAATAAATTTGCCTAGACAACATCACTCCCATTTAACAACATGCCTTTTTTGGCTCTCTTTACCATTAGACCAAAGAAAATTCCTAATAAGCATATGAATATTTTCAACCTGATAGGTACCAAACATCCAAACCGATGCAAGGTATATGATACAAGATCATAGAATTTTTTGACATACATGCATCCTATCAGCCAAAGGCTAATAAAATCTGTTCCATTTCAAAAATTTCTTTTTAATTCTACAATAAATCCAATCCCACATGTTTTTGAGAGGGATTAAATGTAAATGGAATCCCAAGATATCTAACTTGCTTGTTAGGACTGCCCCACTGTCAACCAGATTTAACAAGCCACTCAAAAGGGGTATCATTCCAACGAAGGACAATAGATTTGCTTTCAAAGATTTTAGCTCTTGAAGCCATACAGTCCACATTAAGCCTATTGATTAAATTAAGAAAATTCTCTTCATCCAAATTTGCAAATAGTGTTGTATCATCAACAAATTGCATGTTAAGCAACATATCATCATTTGGTAAAATTATACCCTTAACTATACTGCCAAATTGATTAGTTCTTAATATGTGATGTAAGACATTTGAAGCAATGACAAACCAAGTAGGAGCTAATGGACATCTCTGTCTAATGGCTTAGTTAGAGAGCCATTAATATCAATTTGTGTATATGCATCTTTGAAGAGGACTTGGATCATCTTGCAGAATTGCTTGGGAAAACCAAAGGTTTCCAAAACTATCATAATAAAAGACCATTCCACTTTGTCATATGCCTTTTCAAAATCTAGTAACATCCCAACTTTCTACCAAGAAATCCTAGCCCTTTTAAGAACCTCCCAATTGGTAATCAGATTCTCAAGAATATATCTTCCTTTAATGAACCAAGTCTAGATATTATTAATGATCCTTGGTAAAACATCAACTAGTCTCAAAGCCAAAATCTTAGCAAAGATTTTATATGAGACATTAAGCAATGTAATTGGTCTCTAGTTTTTAATATTTGATTTGTACCCCTATTTGGATAGGAGCTTAATGATACCTCTATTGATGTTATTACCCAAAGTAGCTTTTTGAATAGCCTCCTTGTAAATCGCCAATAAATTACCAACAACCTAGTCAATATTGACTTTGTAGAACTCAATTGATAGACCATCAACACTTGTTGACTTTCCATTTTTGAAAGCTTTAATGGCATTAACAATTTCATCTTTTATATTCTCTTTCTCTAACATGGAGGCTTCATTAACATTGATTTTATTGGGAATAATTTTTCTGCAAAGACTTTGGGCATTTCTGCATCTATCATTGTCATCCCTAGCAGTGAATAATTCTTTGTAAAAATCTTTAAAAGCATCGTTGATATTCTCAATATTATTGGTTTGGATGTTATTGACTAGAATAGGCCCCACAAATTCTTTATAATTTGTCAAAACAATTATGAATTTTCTCTATCTTACCTTTTTTACCTGCTTTTTGAGATCTTTCATCCTACTTATTTGTTTTCTCTTTTTTTTTTGAACTTTCATCTTTCTCAACACTCTCTTCCATAACTTTGTTTTGAAAGACGGTGTTTGTTATATTCAATATATTATTATTTTTGCACATCATTCATTACCACTTATTCCCCTAGGTTCTATTGTGTTCAAAGCATTAGCAGGCAATAGGGACTCAAATTCTTTTGACTTCTTGTTGATTCAAATTTTTTCTTTTAGTTTATTAAGCACTATTTATTGTACATTCTTTTTATAGGGATACTTTGATGTCCATTTCTAGATTTTTACAATTACTTATTTTTCTCTTTGTTCTTTTCCATGACTTGAATTTTCATTATTAGACTTATTACGACTTTCTTCTTTATTTTCTTCATTGGACATCATTGTATCCCTATTAATAGACTTTGAGTTTGTCATTTCTTCATTATTTTGAGGCACATTTTCTATGTTATTATTAAAGACAATTTTAAAATTCTTGTCAATCTTGACATTTAGAGGCAGTTCTTTTAAATGTGACCATCCCTCTTACAAAGATAGCAGGCATTGAAACCTCCCAAGGATTAAATTCACACAAATACAATTTTTTTCCTAGTTGAAACTCAACAATATTTGGAATTTGTGTCCTTGAGTTAACAAAAATTAAGATTCTCCTGTTCATGTTGGGCAAAGTACTCCTTGTTCCTCAACATGTATAGCTTCTCCTATAAGATTCAACAACCTCGGTAGAAAATATCACATTTGGGGCAGCACACTTTTGACATTTACCATCCGCATATAGAGAAAGACGCCTCCTCCTCCAGGTTTGCCTCAAGGGGCCAAGCAACAGTTCTAAAGAAAGATTTACAAATATTCTAAATTGTTTGCTAAGAACCAATTTTCGTATATTATGGTTCTTTCTGAAAAAAAACAAATAATCCTTTGTGAATTATTCTACAAAAGGAAATGTAGACTCCTAGCTTTTCCTCAAATTTTTTTCAGAAGGTAGATTCTCTTTTTCTAGACAAGGATTCTTTGGTCCATTTTCTTCTTTCTTAATGGCTTCAAGCATGTCTTCATTAGGAAAGATATGGATAGTTCCATTCAAGAAAGGGCTTTTACCACTTTTTTTAGCTCCAAATGGGTCCTTCTCTGCACGTCTTCCATCTGCATTGTTTCTTTTGACTCCACCTCAAACTTGGCGGCCTCTGGAATCTTTTCTGCATCATCTGCATTCAAAATGTCTCTGCATGTTTTTTGGAAACCTCTGTTCCCTCCTCTCTTTTCTTGCTTTCCAAAAACATTGATTTACTCCCCCACTCATAGGATGAACCTCAACTCCATGGGGGGTGGACCAACTCCCAATGGCACTCAGAATTTAATTCATGCTTAGAATTGCAATAAATGCAAGCTGTCAAAAAATCCTGGCACCAATTTAAAAATTTAAAAAGTAAACCCAATGAATTTTCACCAAAAACCCTACAATCAACCAAAACAACATAAAACATGAAAATAGCAAGGAATACACATTGAATTCACAAATCAACCCAACAAAATGATCAACCCTTCAAGGAGAAAATCAACAAATGTAACCATGAACAGTGAAGAGCACTCATAAGAGCCTATTCCATAGAGAGGAGCTTCAACCGGGTTGTTAATGGTAGGTGACTATTCATCTCCCTCATCAACCTCAGAGCTCCTCTCTTGAAATCCAAACTTTATCCTTCTTTCAAGATTAAAAGCACCCATCAAGGTTATAGACATACATGCCTCAAACAAACAAACAAAAAAACACAATGTACTAGCACCCTATGTTGCACATGACAGCAATTGTGGTACTACACAGAATTAGTTCTGTAGAAAATGAGAAACAGGATGGCCCATATGATATCAATCCATGCTAAATATTATATATCTTAAAATAGCATAAAACTGGATATACAATAAATATGTAATAAAGAAATCCATGAACTTGTGAATACAAATGCAAGAATGGGAAATAAATCTACTTTCAGTGGTTATCAATTTATATATATACAATTTAAAATATATAGGAAGTGCTAAGCATAAGAAAGTCCAAAGCAGACTACCAAGACCACTTTTTCATTAGTGTTTTCATTAATAGCATATATCAAGCATTTATTCTCTGTACTTGCAAATGGACTCGTCACTCAAATGAATTTTGGAAACGTGAAGAGTAAACATGAAAGATGAGAATACAGTTGGTGCACAAATTTGCTATCAGGGTCAATGCACTCTGCACTGGCTGTGATGGTGTTGCATAGTTGGTGAACTGAATATGTCATGTGAGCACTCAATTTTTTAGTCTCGAAGATTAAAAAAAAGAGTATACATATGGGTGAACTTAACATATTTTCAAAGATATTGGGTAGCAATAAACACAAAGGGGCAATCATATGAATATATTTCTGCAACTTACTAATTTGGGGGTGAAATACACCTGAAGAATGCTCCCTAGCTTTGCCCTAGTTTCCAATCGCCCTTGCTAGCTCACCCAACTCTATGTGATCCTCTCCCACATGGTTTCTGCCACTTTTTCTTTTCAAATCTTTGCCTATATGCCTTTTTAATGAGATCGTGGGTGTTTTGCTTGGCCTTACACATTGGATCATACCAGACTAGTAATTTTTTTTGGCAAAGGGAGGGTCACCATTCCATCTTAATGGCACAAATGCCCCTTAAATTTATCCACACCAATCTTATTTATTTAGGGCTATCTCCCAACCGTAGGAGGGATAGGCAACTCCATTAATGCCCTCTTGTTCTTCTCTGCTGGTTCTTTGGTGAAATGCCAGAACCTTAATTTTAAATTTTCTCCCTTCCTTTATTTTGTAATTTATTTCTAAAAGTATTATTATTTATCACATTTATGCATACATAGGTGTTCATGTTTGTCAACATTCTCATTACTATGTACATTATTTTTATTTTTCGCATCTTAGTAGTCAATCAAGACAAAGGTGTTGATTGCCGAAACATGGTTAATGACACGTGATCAACAGAACTAAAGAATCAATTGGCTTGCTACCGATTACTCTTATATAACATCTAGGGAGAGGTGAGAGGTTTAATTGACTATCATTCTAGGGTTTAATTGGATCATAACTTGCATCTAACAAAGATTTCACAGTTTGGTGTTTCATCTAGTGCGACTTGATCTTAGGGACATATAGGTAGGGTTAAATGGCTTCGGAATTGTTCTTGGGATAGAATTGCTAAGTCCACATTGTTGCACCCTTGCATTTGCAAAACCATTCCAATTTCTCACACACATGTTACCACAAGAGCATGAGTACTAGGTTAGTACAAAAGATAACATTTATGTATAAATACAACCATATCGTAAACTAAACCAGAACCAATTAGCTTATAACCTTTTAATTACTCGACAAATGTAACAATTAACATAAAGTTTTAACTCTATACCCTTAATCATTAAATCCATACAAACATTAAGTACATTTACAGTTTCAACATCAGGTTTTCCGCCTTAGTCCAAATTACATCAGGACATAAGGTTTTTAACACAAAAAGAAAGTATAGAGTTTTGTGGGGATGTGACACTTTGTATATTCATTGAAAGCACATTCAATTTGCATTACATATTAACACCTAAAGCCTTATCAGTTCTGGCCACAGGCACAACCTAATGAGTTTTGTGTGATAAATAAGGTTGCCTTGTCAATGCAATCTTATAGCTTATCTGTTGACAAGTATTTTTACCACTGTTATCGACCATGAGATTGAAACTTTTAGCAGGATAGACAAACAAATCTGACCTTCTGACCATCTTGTCTGTCACTAAAATTATTGGTACTTCTCGAGTCATCAAGGACCATACCTTTCATCTTCTTGATAGATTCTTAATATTTCACTTTTCGAGGTTTGGGGATGAATTATTTTGGTTATAGCTGCTAGCAACACTCTTGACCAAACTTGTTGTCAAGTTGTCTAATCTCTATCGGACGTGGAACTACTTGAAGTAATAATATCACCACTTTCTACCTCATTATTACCACCATCTTGGTGGTCACCTTCATAATAGTATACTTCCTTACAACTTTCTGTTGGTTGATATTCTTGTTTATCTTTCCAATTTTTTCATTTGTAAAAATATTATATTAAAAGTAGTGCTCTAAAGTTATGATAATTGGTGTTATATTGATTTTAATTAGGAAGGATAGATTTTAACTTCTTTTGTTGATACCAGATTATTCACTCAATTTGACAAGCTTTATGTAGTGCGGGTTGGATGGTTTATATCTCATTTATGTATAATTTGTATTGTATGTTAGATAACAGATCTCTGAAATAAAATTCCAATTATAATTAGTTAGGAAGTTCTTTACAAAGGTAGCTAAAGTCTCCCAATCCAAAGGACATTCCCAACTGATTTTGTTAGTGGAATCATATCAACTTAATAAAATAATTAGTCTCTGGAGGTCCAAATCATTTCAGAAAATCACTAATAAATCTGTTCGAGGTGATTGTGAATCCTTCCATTTCTAATTTCCAACAATTCTACCATTTACATGCAAATTCTTTAAGGCCTAGCCCAGTTCAGCGGTAATTGATTTTTTTATCTTACATAGTATGGTGTGAGAAATGTTATTCTATCTTGCTCTCCCGATTGATGGCATTATAAAGATTGTCACCTTTGTGCTTAGACAGATCAGTTTTGGCTTCAACCTTATGAATTTTAAGAACTAAGATATACTTGGTCAATCTATATTTATTCACACATCTCAAAATTCTTGCTCTTCAAAAACGGGATTTTTACATGGTTTGAACTTCCTGCTTGTTAAACTCTTGGTCTGCACAAGCATTTTCAATTTTGTTTGTGTTTACATCCTGGCTTGAGCCATCATGGGAGTTAATTTGACCTTGATTGTGTAAAGCCTGAAGAATTTTCTTACTGTTAATAGTATTTTCCAATCTTGATTTAATTGGCCATTACACAACTCTTTGAACTGTGCAATTTCACCATGCATCTGGTCTCTATACTTCATGAACTTGTCATAAAATATATTGAAGTGTTGAAAAAATTAGGGGTTGGTACTTCTCGGTTTGCTCATTTCTTTTAGAAACATAATTTTATTTCTTCCTAATTTTCGTAACTGCTTTTCAATGATAATGTATAATTTGATAATATTTTTTTTGGTTCTTTTTTGATAACTTGAAAAAATAATTATGAAATTTTCTTTTTCTAAAACATGCATTCATTCACTTTTTCCCCATTTCATAATATTTATTTCAATTTTTATATTCATCCCACTTGACTTATATTTTCATTTTTCAAGTTCTTTTTTTTTTTTGTTTGGTGAATCGCTGCCAAGGGGCAGCACCCAGATCGCTTTTGATTGGAGCTATGAACCAGTGAGGCTACATTCGGGGGACCTCATCCCCTCCATTCATATTCCTCCCGACTACCATTGTCCTTTGTCGATACACCTGTAGCCAGCCGACCCTGTCATCTTTGGCGACCGCTGATCCATTTCCCTCCATATCCCTTGATTGTCGCTACGCCTATCTGCATTCCCGCCAAGCTCCCTATAGGAACTGACGTCATTCCTCCATCTGCTACGCCTGCCTACATTCCCGCCAAGCTCCCTGCAGGACCCAGTGTCATTCCTCCGTCTGCTACGCCTGCCTGCATTCCCGCCAAGCTCCCTGCAGGACCCAACGTCATTCCTCTATCTGAACACCCCCTGCCAGCTCCACCTCTCCATCGATCCCTCCAGCTTTGACCCTGCTGCAGCACCCGATCTTCTTCCATCCTCCGTCCTCTAAGCACAATCCACTCCACCGTTCTCTAATCTTCAGCCAGCGATCGGTGCGCGTTCGTCCCACCATCCACCGGTGGGATTCGAACATTGGACAGTAGTTTCACTACTGCTTGCAACTTGCCGTTGCACTGCGGAGTCATCCCCAAAATAAGCTATTAATTTCATTAAAATGTTTTTGTTCTTATATGCATGATGCAATGACTATGGACACCACTATATATGGTGCCCAATTGCAGGAGATTATGGATGGCTATGAAACAACACTTCTTTTGATTCTGTTCAGCAGCCCTTTGTGAAGCTGCAGATTCTTCTATTGACAACCACTATGTTCAGTGTGTCAAACCAACCATGAACTGTGCTAAATAGTCAGCTACAAATTGTTCTTTAAATACCCTTGGCCCTGTGTTTCTCTTTCCATTGCAGTGTTCCTTTGCTTGTGACTGTCTAGAAGATTTATTGTTAGGGTGGAGTGAAAAATTCTATTGTTTCAAAAACCACTTGATACAGAAAACTTAAATATTGAATATTTTTTCTATTTAAAAGATTGATTGAAGGTTTGTAGAATAACCTCTTATGACTCGTATGTTCTGTAGACCTATCTTATTTTTTGGATCTGTATGAGATAATTTATTAATAAAAATGAGAAGTTTACATAAATAGCCAACCCTGGCCAGCATGCAAGATTGCATTTGTAAATATTCTATCAACCATATTTTTTATTGATTTCTAATGTCTAAATTAGAGAAATCTACACAATTGGTAAAAATAGCAGATTATCCTCAACTTAAGTTGCCATCAACACCAGATTTGATACGAGATCGCAGTTGCATCTTAATCCAATTTAACTCATTCTTAAGGATTTTCTTTTTCTTATTTTGCACTTCATGCCACTCCTCCCCATCCTCATTATTTTGCAATCTTATGGGGCCATTAGTTTGAGATACTGCCAGTGAACCATCATCCAAAATAGATGAATTCATGCCGCCCACTGCAATTTTTGAGGGAGACTTGGCTTCTGGAACTGAGATCGCAATCTGAGGAGCTATGTCTGATGAATTTACACTTCCTATGTCTATTTGAGGAGGCTGCTTTTGGTCCACTTTTGCCTTTGAAGAGTGACCAAAATCTTGAGGTTCTTTGGTTTTTCCTATTCCATTATTAGGGGTAGATCCGTGCCTCAGTGAAGATTCAAATTCTTCAGCCATCACCTTTGATGGGGCTTTAATTGAGTAATGGTGTAGGAGGGCATCAGATCGCCAAGATTGCTGTGCTGAATTTTTAATAATTCTGGAATAGGAATTGGCCATATGACCTATTTCAAAGCACTTCCTACATCAGAAAGGCAAACCTTCATAATCCAGAAGTTGAGTCCAACTGCGATCCACAAATTTGAAAGTGATATCCGCAGGTAGTTCCTTTGTGACGTCCATGTCTACAAGGATTCGGGCAAATGTTGTATGGGTGAAATTGGTAGTGTCAGAATCTGCTGCCAGGAAGCAACCTAGTGAGTCGCCAATCGCTTGAAAGCAATCTGCAAACTAAAATTGTAACCGAAGATTCAGTAGATGAATCCAAACATGCTTCGCGGAGAAGGATTCAATAGCAGGATTAAATTCTGGAAACCATGGTTTGAGAAGAAGCAGGCTTTTCCCCCAACATCATTTCTCTTGCAGAATGGCATCCATATCCAGTCTGCAATCAAACACCACAATAATAAACCCTTGTGCACAGGGGTAGACTTCTACATTTCCTTTGAGCATAGGTTGCCATGCCGATGAGATCCAGTCATATAAATCTAGTAATTTTGGCCAAAGATGATTGAATTGTCTAATCAAACCATTAGAAACAAAATACTGCTCACCCTCAACAACCTCCTTGAGTTTCTCAGAAAAAACCAAAATAGGAGAGGAAGGAGCCCTCTTGATGAGGATTCTAGGACTGCCCATATAGGTCCCTTGCACATCATTGGCCGAGTTGCCCTTCAATGGCTGAGCTTCCCAAGCTGCAGACTTAAATTTCTTTTCTTGATACGAACCAATGGCAACATCCCTGAAGGAGGGACCTAGCTCGATCTTTAATGTCGTCGAGCCAGAAGACCCATTCGCTGAGTGGAGATTAGGATTTGAAGTGTCAGAGAGAGGATTGAGAGGTGCCCTGTCGTTGTCTGAGCGCTACATACCTGTAACCCTAGCCGAACTAGGGCAAGCCCATGGTGTTTGTGTGGAAGTCCGCCCCGCCCCAATATGAACCGGTGACAAAACTCCAACGCAGGCTTGAGGGATAGGAGTAGCGTAGGGATTTTCGCCATTAGTTGAAGAGCGAGCAGGTCGTGGCGCTAGAGAGGTTGCGGACCAGAAGTGGATGACATTTTCAATAGTGAGCGTATTGACGATATTTTAAAACATGTTTTGTAGACCTATCTTAATCCTAAGCACAATATTTTTTAAAAGCTAAGTTCTTGGTAGGAAATAAATGACATTGATAAATGTTGGATGAGGATGATATATATACCACATGGTCCGTCTCATGTGCCCTTAAATTGGGCATTTTATCAATGGATAACTCTATAAAAGCACTTTCTATTAGACGGGTTAGCTAGGATAGACCTATATGATGATTCTGTGCGCATTCAATGTGGCAAACAAGAGGGTTTTAATTTTGCCTTTTGGGATGATGCAATGTCTCCAAGGCATCTCTTGTTGCCCTATTTATTGGTGACAATCAGACTTTCTACTCTTTTATTCTTCGCGAGGATGATATATAAGGTTACCTTAAAATTTAAATGGTTACCAAAGTACTTCAAAAGTAATATAGGTTCTCATTTCCTTCTGGATGATTTTGGGCACTCGAGCTTGTGCCAAGTTGTAATATCCTGTGGCATTTGACTCTAGGGCTTAATAGTAGATGTTAGCTCCTTTCCTTTCCTTTGGCAGGGAGAGACATCCCTTTAATGCTCCACTCTTGTTGTACATTTATTCACTAACGCAATGTGCTTCTCAGCTTTCTGCTAATAAAAGTCTGCTCCAACTCAGGCACAGGTTGCTCATATCCGACCAATTGAGATTGGTTTAAGGTAAATTTATGTTTCTCTATATGAATCTATGTCAAAGACTAGTAGGTTTGGAGTATTGCGGAAGAGTCATAAAGCAAAGTGCGAGACAAGAATGGTCTACAATATCATTGATGTGAGAAACATCCAAATGCTTTTTCGTTTTAGTTTGAGATGCATAAAAATGTATAATTGCCAAGAAATATCACACTACTACTCAGAACAGAAATTGGACAGGAACATTTCTATCTGATTAATACAAGCAGGTTTTCCTTTTTCCTTTTTTTTTGTCTAATTTGTAGGATTGGGATGGGGCATGGCTTGGAAGACATCTCGTTCTATTCTTTTGAATTTCATGAATGCATGTCTTTAAGATTACCCCAAGTCTCCTCCGCATAACTTTGGAGCATTGCAAGAACAATACACACTATCTCTTGACTTTGGTATGTTAGAATCAATATTTATAATATGGTATTCAGACTGGAAGTTTCCTGTTATACTTTGCACTTTAGCATCTACAACTGAGTTATGCGGGCCAGTTTCCTTGTTGTGCAGAACTTATTCAAGGAGGATTGTTGTAAATACAAAGCAAATGCTTACAGGCATTTACCATACATACTCATCTGAGAATTTCAATTGGCCATGTACTATTGTGAAACCAAATAGAACACAAAATATTATTATTCTATTAGATATCAGGATATTGATTACAATGAGGTTAATCTCGTTATATAGAGTTTGAAGGATGAAACTAAATATAGCAAACTAAAAATAGTAAACTCACTTAAGTCACTAAGGGGACTTTGTTACAAAAGTAAGCCTTATCTTCTAATAATCATTTAATATTATTGTAATACCCCCTCTTAAGGCTTACTATATTGAAAACCAAAGCAAACTAACATAAGCATATCAAACTAAAAACACCCTGAACTATGAATTCACCGTTCTTCAGAAGCTTTACTTTGAAAACAGCCTGTACACCAGGTAGAACTCCATCAAGCTGCCTCGAACCCTCGTAAAGGTGTAGCTCCCAAGCTGAATTCCTAAGTTCTGGGATTACCACCTCTCCATACTCCCAAATCACTGATCTCCCAAACCATTCGACAACAATCCATGCTGAGCTACACTCAGAAAGCCCCATCAAGTTGTCTCATAACTCTCATAAGGGTATGACTCCCAAGATCCACAGACTCCTAAGCTAACTGGGCAACCATTCATGTTGAGCTTCAACTACACTGCCTTCCTACCTATCTTCAAAGTGCAGGCTTCTTAAAATACTTGCAATTTATCATTCATCTTTGCATAGTAATCAATCTAGGCTCTCTTGGCAATGGATATGCAAGATCTTCAACACAGCGACAAAGTGTGTCGGCATTAGCTTCAAGAAGTACCTCAGCACATTTCACTTAATGATACTCATAGGAAAAGTGCATCCAACATTCTGAGTTTGCTCCATCTTCATTGTGTTGGTCATTTCTTAAAATACTTGCAATTTATCATTCATCTTTGCATAGTAATCAATCTAGGTTCTCTTGGCAATGCATATGCAAGATCTTCAACACGGCGACAAAGTGTGTCGGCATTAGCTTCAAGAAGTACCTCAGCACATTTCACTTAATGATACTCATAGGAAAAGTGCATCCAACATTCTGAGTTTGATCCATTTTCATTGTGTTGGCCATTTAGAGCAGCTCCAGCAAAAAGAACACTGAATGCAATTATTAAAGTCAATGCTGCTACTACCTTAATTGCAAAAGTAGGACTGTCATTTGGAATCCCAACATCCTTAACCTAAAAAATGTTTGGATCATTCTAGTACATCATCATTGCAGCTGGACCTCCAATCTCCATCACCTTAAGAATAGGCTTCAAAGTTGGATCATCACTAATGTGTGCATGCATTCTACAAAACCCTAGTCGGCACTGCAAAACCCTACAACTCAGAAACCCTATCTGCTGAACTTGGAAACCCTAGCCATCAATTTGATTTCGTGAAAAAAAAATTGGTCGTGAACAAAAAATAAAAACCCTAGTCTGAAAACCTTTGCTGCCGCTACTTCACTGTTCAACTTCAAACCTTAGTTGACTGCTCAAAAACCTTTGTTCACCACAGTTTTATGTGCCTTGGTCATGCAAACTATAGAAAATGGCTTTAAACATCTTGAGTTTGTTAAAAAACAAATTGCAGTTTTAGTTGAAAAAGGAAAAAATTGGTGCAATTTGCAAAATAAAAGGTTGTTAAAGATTCTACAACAAGAATGGTCACATGATTTTACTCATTAAAACTGCCATGAATTTTCAAGGAAAATCCTCATGATTTTCTAATAGAAAAATAGATGTGATTTTCTAATAGATTCTAGCCTGTGGTTTCCAGACAAATATTGGCATGATTTTTAGGAAAAACCTATATGATTTGCAGAGGAAAAATTTGCAATTTTTAGAATACCAATCGTGATTTTTACAGTAGCATGGTGCGATTTTTCTTGACAAAAATCAGATGAAAATTCCTATGCGATTCTTCTAAAAGAAAGTTGTGATTTTCACAAAGAAAGAAATCTTGGATTTAAAAAAAATACTGGTGCCTGCAATTTTCCTTGACTTGTGATTTTCACAAAAGAAAAAATGCTTGCTATTCACCAACAAACCCTACACATTTCTTCTTCTTGTGACCCCTTGCTCTGATACCACGTTGTGAAACCAAATAGAACACAACATATTATTATTCTATTAGATATTAGGATACTGATTACAATGAGGTTCATCTCCTTATATAGACTTTGGAGGATGAAACTAAATATAGCAAACTAAAAATAGTAAACTCACTTAAGTCACTAAGGTGACTTTATTACAAAAGTAAGCTTTATCTTCTAGTAATCATTTAATATTATTTTAATATGTACTTCAATTGCAAGGACATGTTTATTGATCTTTTAACATTTTAAATGATTGTTGGCTTGTTTGTCAGTATTTTGAAACACTAATTAGGTGTATGGTGATTGGCAATTAGCATGCAGAAGTCAAGTGGTCTTGTGAAGGAGTGCTAGCTTAAGCATATGCACCGTTCTAACTTATATTTTTATTGTAGAATCTTATATTTATTTGATTAAATTAAAATTTACATAAGATTTGCAATTGTAGATACCAAGAGATACTCACAGATCCAAGCTATGCTGGCCAGTTTGTACTGATGACTAATCCACATATTGGCAACACAGGTGTCAATGTAGGTAAGTTAGCTATCTTACACAAAGCCTTGCACCGTGTTTATATGATGATCATAAAATCAACAATTTACAACGTGAACTTGTGTAGTTATATTATTTTGTTCAAATGATTGTCTGAAATGCAGCTGATGAAGAATCACATGAATGTTTTCTAGCGGGATTAGTGATTCGTAACCTGAGCAATTGGTAAGTGGTATTGTATGAACTTGTAATTGACGTATCTCATTCAAGAAACAGAACACAAATACAACATCTTATCCCATCATAAAGAATCTTTGTATTTACTATTGCATATAATGTTTAGATTCTAAGTTGGTTTTACTCATAATATCCTAAATTTAATAAAAATTGGTTTTTGTGCATCAGATCTTTTCTGATATATATTATACAATCCCTACTTGTGTATTTCAGTGTCTCAAACTGGAGATCAACTGAATCCCTGCCAGAGTATTTAACGAAGAGGAATGTTATGGGCATATGTATGTTACTGCATGCTTTTGCTATTTTGAATTTTTAGAGATTTTCTTTTTAAATAGTTGCATGCAACAATGGGCCAATATGGTCCATTCTATTTCATCCTCTAATTAAATCTGGTGTATTAGATGATGTGGACACTCGTGCAATCACTCGGAGATTAAGGGAAGTAGGAAGTCTAATCGGAGTTCTGAGCACTGATTCTTCAAAATCTGATGATGAATTGTTGATTATGGCTCGCCAATGGGACATTATAGGTATGAGAAGAAAAAACATTTTTTCTACTTTCTTGTTTTGTATGTATTTTCTATGCTATTGGGGGTAGAAACCATTAGTCCTTATCTGTTGAACTCAAATGCTATGATATGCAGGCAAGGATTTGATTCAAGATGTCTCATGTGCACAGCCATACAAGTGGAAAGATACAACAGGTGAAGAATGGGATTTTAACACAGATGGAAAAGTTTCTGACAAATTGCATGTGAGTTGTTACAAATTGGAATTGGAACAGTGACATAACGATTCCATATTTCACTCTTCCTTATTTTGTATCTTGATGATATGCTTTTGTCCTTTTTACCAGGTTGTTGCATATGACTTTGGGATAAAACATAATATCCTTAGGCGGTTAGCTTCATATGGTTGCAAGATCACTGTTGTGCCTTGCAAATGGCCATCTTCAGAAGTCCTGAAGCTGAATCCTGATGGTGTATTGTTCAGCAATGGGCCAGGTGATCCTTCTGCAGTACCGTATGCTGTAGAAAATGTTAAAAATGTGCTTGGTAAAGTACCAGTGTTTGGAATTTGCATGGGGCACCAGCTTCTTGGCCAAGCATTAGGAGGTAAAACTTTCAAGATGAAATTTGGCCATCATGGAGGCAATCATCCTGTGCGTGATCTACGGAGTGGAAGTGTTGTTATTAGTGCTCAAGTAACTCTTTAACACCTTAATCACTAGCTTAGACAAAGAAAATCTCTTTTGACTTCTAAAATTAACTGGTTTTGACTTCTAAAATTAATTGGTCAATTCTTTCACTTTTAGTATATGAAATGCAAATTCTTACTCAATAGAAACACGTGATTGACCCACCTATAGTGGTTGACAGAATATCATTGTTTCTTCTGGCAGAATCACAACTTTGCAGTTGATACTGCCACACTTCCAGAAGGTGTAGAAGTGACTCACATTAACCTAAATGATGGAACTTGTGCTGGTCTTGCGTTCCCTGCATTGAAAGTAATGTCGCTCCAGTACCACCCGGAGTCATCTCCTGGTCCTCATGACTCTGATCCTTGTAAGAGATGTTTTCATTATCTTATCAATATCAGTATGGTTTAAAAGTTGTTAGCTTATCTGACAAGGGTTAATAAAGAACAGTTTTATTTTGTTTGATGCCTTTTGCAGTTGAAGCTAATTCTTTGTATGTTTTTACAGCATTTTTCGAGTTTGTACAGTTGATGCGGGAAAACAAGAGACACCTGTGATACAGAATTGTGTCAATTAGTTAATGACTTTCAGTGGTTCATGACTTTTGCATGAACGACCTACATATTTCTAATAATGTAATTGTTCACATTTAGATTTCAAAATACAGATGAATCTGGATTGCAAAGGCATCTGTTATGAAATTCAAGTTCAGAGGGGAAATGTGTGAATTTTTTTTAATTTCGTCTGTTCCTCAAGAATGATTGAGGTTCCTCTTGAAGGAAAATTTGTATTGCAAGTATGCTTAACCTATCTTCAAATATGATGCGTCTGGGTTGGCTGTAAATTGTGTTTTTACTTTTGAGTTCACCATTTTTGTAGCATCCACATGGATTTTGCCTAATTAGTCACAAGATTGCAAATGTGATGTGTAACGATTCTGCATGATGGACTGATAGACATATCTTAGTTTGGGTTGATTTGAGTCGCTTTAATTTGTACAAACATTTTTCTTGCTATTTACACACTCTATTGGCTGTTTTGCATTTGAATCAGTTTAATAGTTGTGAACTATTATTCTTACACATGTTTATTGTTAAGATTTGTTTCTCTTGCATCTGACAATTTGCGATTTTCCATTGGGATTGTACAGTATCTGAGGTAACTTTTGTTCTGCTTTGGCTCCTGTATCTGAGGATTGTACTGATTCAATTGTAATACTTGGATATCAACAGAAACACTTCCTTTCCCAGCAACAGAAGTAACTTGCATGATATGTTGTCCTAGATGCACTATACTTGGGTAAAAGCATCATTAAATATAAAATAGAAGACACACACCATTTTTTAGAGCCTGATACATCAAATTGAGGAGATTTTAGATAGGAGTAACTCAACTTCACTCAATGTAGACGGTAAATCAACATGAATATTTGCTTCAAGGAACTTAGATTTGATCAGCAGAAAAAAAATACTTACATTGAAAAAATACTCACAGAAGCATAGATTTGCAATTATTTTAGAGTCTGATACATCAAAATGAGTAGATTTTAGGTAGGAGTAACTCAACTTCCATTGCAATGTAGATGGTAAATCAACATGAAGATTTTCTTCGAGGAACTTAGACTTGACCAGCAGGAAAAATTACTTCCATTGAAAAAATAATCAACTTTCAAAAGCATAGATTTGCATGATATTGCATTGGAGTTGCAGTTTGGGTGTTTAAAATATTCTTGCATCACATTGGAATGCTTACTTTTTAAAAGGAATCTTGAACCATTTATTTAGTTGTTTCTCTTCTTCAAATACAAAGTTATAAAATGCATTATGAGAGGTATCCGATAGGTGGCTTTGTTCTTGGCTTGCTGAAGTTTTTATTATTGTAATGTGAAATTTATATACCCAAGCCTTTTCTACTTATGTTTTGGGCATCTTGTAATGCATTGATTAGTGCGCAAATAGACAATTTATCTTGGCTTGTCTCCACCATTACTCATCCCTATGATCTAGATCTGTCCACATCTAGCTGCTCATACACCTTGGCTTAGATCTGCATGTGCCGAATTGAGCCAGGTCAGTTTTGTGGTTATGGATTTGAATTTGAAATCTTTAAATTTGAATTTCATAATTTGGGTCCATGTCTCTCTCCTTTAAAGTTGAGTTGATTAAAGCACAACTTATTTCAAATTGCACGCTAGGATACAAAAGAATGTTTGATACCTATTAATTCATGTAATGTTAAATATATATATATATATATATAAAGTAAGCTTACCATTTTGATGGGATGGTAAAATCCCTTCAATTAATTTTGCCTGACAGTTTTTTATTCATTAATGACAATTTTTTATTCCTTAATGATTATTTTGGGGGACGTGTTAATCCACCTCACCCTTGGCTGCCACTTAGTTGTCCTGGCGGTCATTTAGGAGTGGCTTGTTTGCCACCTCTACCAAACGTGTCAAGTTTCCTGCTTCAAGCTTGTCTTGGAAACAGTATACACAAAGTTTGATGTGACATTTCTCATGCTCCGCCACCTTCGACGCAGAACTCACAGTTCATTTTATCATTTCAAGTTAATACTCTGCTACCTCTTTCTGTTTAATGATTGATTTTCTTTTATGCGAGCCTTATGTGAGGTAGTACTTTGATCTCATTCCAGAGATTTACTTGTTTTGTTCATTATTTCTCACATTTGAGGTTTGTTTTTAAATATGGCTTTGGCTCTCGCTTTGTGTTTCACTAAAAATCTTGATTTATCCGTGGCTATGGAGACCCCAATTGTGCTTATTAGCGACCGAAGCCAATTATCCTTCATAGGCATTATTACTGAGCATTGATTGAAATTGGTGCTAAAGGACGGGGTCTTCTCACCATGAAAGCTATCCGACTTATATTGGGTGAGAAGTTTCTTAATTTCGAGGAACGATATCGAGTTAATTTTGATATTCTTGCTCGTTTTGTTGCATATCTTTTGGATCTTTGTGTTTCTCAGGACATGGTTGGAAGCATGACTCACAAGTTTTTTCAGCCTCATTTATTGGGAAACCTGGATAGGGTTTTAGCTACAGCCCAACCCGGCGTTGGAGTTCCTTGTCCCCAAGATCTAGGATGACTAGCTGGAGCCCCTCTGGTCCCTTTCTTTTTGGATATTGAGGGAGATGAGCTTCTTTTGCACCGCCACCGTACCCTCTATGGTTACCAGTTCCTTCGTAAGCTATATCAGTATGAGCCGGTTAACAATTTCGATTGGTTGAATGAATTTCACTTATATGAAGCTTTCTGATAGAAAAATTTCTTTTCTAAGTTAGGGTCTATAGTATAGGGGCTCTCTCTGGGTACAAATAACGATAAATACTTAATGGATTTGTACCATTTTGAATGCAGAACTTAGATTGTAAAAACCTATTAAGTTTTAGGTGATGGTTTAAACAGTTGATACTGCCATATACAATTTGTCTCTTTTTGCTAGAAATTTTGCTTAGCAAAACTCTTGGTCACATTTACAAACAATATTGGACATAATATATAAATTTGGGTTTTGTTTATGGATACTTCGTGTTGATGTTCGTAGTGAGAGATTCTACATTTTAATTTTCCTACATATGAATGTCTTTTGAAACTAATTTTTTATAAGTCAAAAGTTGTAATTTAGCTCCTTTCAGTAAGGTGATTTCCATATTATGGGTTAAAGTGAGAAAAATACTCATTTGTTTACTTGTTATAATCCTTGTTTAAAGAAAGCGTTATTTTCTCTAATGTTGAAGGGGTTTTGATATTTCTGCACTAGTCTATCTTAGTGCACTGTTTAGAAAACTAATTAGATGTATTCGTTACTTTAAGTTAAAAAATGCGTTTCCACATTTTTTGGTTGACCTAGTTTTGTTAAGAATTCCATTGTTCATTTTTGTCTCATTTTGCCTCTTTTGTTATGCATTGTTTCTGCTTTATTGCCTGGGTATTCCATGTCGTTTGGCATGGTGTATTTGGCATGGTGTATTGTGGCCCCCAGGCTTAAAATACTAAGACTATTTATCTAAATTGATAAAACAAATTAAATGCTTTAGAGGATAGAGTAAGGGTTGTGTACCTTTGGTTTTTAAGGGTTTGGTACATACCTCTGCCCTGAAGCCTTCTTACCATACATTTTGTTCATGTGATTGTTGGAGATTGACTTTTGATTTCTTCCTTGTCTGCTTTGAGTATTTCTTCCAGTCCATCCCATAAGCTTGCTTGGTTTCCGGATTTGATGTCGCTTGTTTGATCAATCCCTTGGTTTGCTAGTTAGTTAGCTGCTTTGTTAGCCTCACGGTAGATATGCTTTACACTGTGAATCTTCACTTCCCCCATTAATTCTCTTATCCGATTCAGCTTGGTCTGTAATTTCCAGTCTCCAATTTTGCCACTTAGGGCAACATTTATACAAATTGTGGAGTCACTTTCAACCTCAATGTTCCTTATTCCATTTTCTTTACAAGCCTGTAACCCTTGTAATAATCCTTCTAATTCCGCTGCATTGTTGGTGACTACTGGCAATTTCTTTGATATTGCTGTTATTAAATCACCCTTCTCATTCCTTACAATACCTGCCCTTGCTGGTCTAGGATTTCCCCTGGATGCCCCATCCGTATTTAGTTTCATTCTCCCTTGTTGGGATGGCTTCCATTTTGCATTTAACCTTTTGCTTTTAGGATTTGGTGCTAATTGGAAGAAAGGTGGTACCTTGAGGTCTTTCCATCTTTTCATTAAATCATTGTCCCACTTTGTAAACCTTGCTTTCTTTTGCATTTTTATGTGTGTTCATCCATTTAGTAATGTTGCGTTCTGCCATTTGCCATACCTCATCCTCTTCCTTGATTTTTCTTGGAAGATTATCCTATTATGCTCTTTCCAAATGTTCCAGATGAGAATTGAGGAGGCAACCTTCCATATTTGTCCCCAAAAGGCCTTTGACTTGTGAATAGGCTAGTTGGTACAAAAGTCTTTAAGTTTATTGTTTCTTGGAGATGCTCATCCCAGCTTGTTTTGTAACCAATCCCATCCACGAGCTGCATATGGGCAGTTTAGCAATAAGTGATTTGCATCTTAGTGTTGTTTTTACCGATGATACACCATTGTGGACCTTCAATTACTATTGTTTTTAGTCTGTCCCCTGTTAAAATCCTTCCATGTAGGGCTACCCACATGAATGCCCTAGCTTTTGGAAGAATCCACTTTCCCCAACAGAGCCTTTTCGGCTAGTTACTTTCCTCATGTCTTAGCTGGATTAGATAACCCAATTTTGCTAAATAATTTCCTGACTTTGCCCCGCACTAGATAATCCTGTCTGGTTGTTCATTTAAGCATACCTTTCTTTCTTGTAGGATCTCTTTCAGTTTGGCCCTTGTTTCTTCGCTTATTGCATCATTTTCAAAATTGATCCATTCATTTGTTACATTGTTTCCTTTTTTCACATAATTCTGAATCTTGTTCCTGTATAAGCTTCTTAAGTCTTCAATATGGGGAGACAACTTTGGGTATGTTGCCAGTGGCTTGTAACCTCCCCATGAATCACACCAGAAATCAGCCCTCTTCCCACTATTTACTTGCCATGTTAAATGGTTTGTTATTAATGTCTGCAATTTTGCATAAAGTTCCATATATGAGACCCATTCCTTGTATTTGCCATTGTTAAGATTCTTTCCGGGTTTAAATTGTCCAAATACTTCCTTTGAACTATTTTACACCAAAGTAATGAGGGCTTTTGATATAATTTCCATATCAGTTTTGCTCCCAAGGCAAGATTCTGCATCTTGATATTCTTAATACCAGCTCCTCCGTCAACCTAAGATTTGCAAACTGTATCCCAGTGAATTAGAGGGACTTTGTGCTCATCATTTGATCCTTCCCATTGAAACTTTTTGAGAATATTCTCTATCCCTGAAACAATTTTATTCGTTAGTTGCATACATGACATTGAGTAGGTAGGAATCGTTGTTAGGACTAACTTTATCATGGTTATTCTTCCTGCCAAGGTCAACCACTTGCTTCTCCAGCTCTGTGCTTTATCTCTACATTTTTCTTTGACCTTCCCACATTGAGGATCTTATGGCCTCTTTAAATAGTGGCACCCCTAAATATTTACATGGCATATCCTCTATAGTTAAGCCTAAGGTTTTGGCTATTCTTTTGTATTATCTTTTTTTGTGTTGAAAAAATAGATTTTGGACTTTTCTTTATTTTTATTTTTTCCTGAAATGCTTATGCATTCCTCAAGGCATGCTCTTATTGCTTATGCTTCCTTTATTGTGCTTCCCCGTATAGGAGTGTATCATCCACAAATTGTTGGTGTGTTATTTCTTCTATCCCTTGAGCTACCTGGATTTCTTTCCATTGATTTTCCCTTTGGTATGAAGTTATGTGTCTGCTCAAGGCTTCAACCATTATAACAAATAGAAATGGGGAGATAGGGTCCCCCTATCTTATCCCATTTGTACTCTCAAAGAATCCACATGGACTCCCATTGACGAGGATCAAATACCTTGCTGTTGAGATGCACTGATAAACCATTTGGATCCAATCCTTACTAAAGCCAAATTTTTCCATTATTCTCAATAAGAATCTCCATCTTACTTTGTCGTATGCTTTACTAACATCGAGCTTGATCATCATACTTGATATTCTTTCACAATGTCCCTTCCTAGGGTGAAGCCACTCTGAGCTGGAGAGATTAGTTTTTCTAGTAATTTCTTTAATTTGTTTGCCATTGTTTTGGATATTATCTTATATATGGTGTTGCACAAAGATATTGGCCTATAGTCCCCAAAGCTTGAGCAAACTTCTTTTTAGGGATTAGGGCCACCATTGTATTATTTAGGTCCTAGAAAAACATATTTTTCTTTATGAAATCTTCACAAATTTCCCAGATTTCCTCTTCTAAGAAATGCCAACATTTATGGTAGAAGAAGGCTAGAAATCCGTTTGGTCCAGGTGCTTTGTTTGGATGTAGTTGATGTATTGCAATCCTTACCTCTTCCCTTGAAAAGGGTTCCATCAACAGTACATTTTCTTTCGGAGATTAACTTTGGAATATTTGCTAGTATCCTCTTGTCATTATCCCCCTTCAGAGCCAGTAATTGTTTATAGATGCTGATTGCTTCCGCCTTTTTCTCTTTTGGTCTCTCTATTGTAGTCCCATCTGTACTCTTTATTTATGTCATCCTCCTCTGTGCTTGTTTGATCCTTGTCATGTTATGAAAGAACTTTGTATTGGCATCACCTTCTGCTAAACATAATTCCCTAGATTTAGTTCTCCAAAACTCCTCCTCTTGAGCCAAAACCTCATTATATTCTGCTGAGAGTGCTTTCTCTTTTAAATAATCTCCTTGGTACATTCCTTCTTCCATTATTTTGTTATTCAGAAGTTCCAACTCTTTTTCTAACCGCACTTTCTTTGAGAAAACATTTTTGAATATTTCCTTATTCCATATTTGAAGCTTCCCCTCTATATACTTAAGTTTGTTTACAAAGTTGAAACTCCTAGTTCCCCCATATTTTGGAGCTGTCTTCCACCAATGTTCTATTTGTTCCACAAGTCCTTTTCGAAACCACATTTTCTCACATTTGAAGTAAGATTTGTTTTTGGGTTCCTCTTCAAAAATGTTTAATCTTACTGGCAAATGATTTGAGCTAGGTAGTGCTATTATTGATGCCTCTAGTTTTATCTTTTTAGCCAGCCAATCGTGGGAATAAATAAATATGTCCAGTTTTTCTTTAATGCATCCTTCCCTTGATCTTTTATTGGACCATGTGTAGGCCTTGTTCCTTAATTGTGCCTCCACCAGATTATTGTGCTCTAAAAAATTCCCAAAGGCCTCCATTGAAGGAGTTATTATCCGCCCCCCAAAATGATTCTCTTACCTCCTAATCTAGATATATGCTGGCTTAGAGTGTTCCACATAATTTCTTTTTCATTGTTCCTTGTTGGGCCATAGATGTTGAAAATATACAACTTTAAATTGTTTTTCAAGCTTTTTGCCTCACCTAGTAGCCAATTACTCTCTTTGATTATTGCATTTACTTCGGCCGAGTTAGTTTTCCAAAGAAATCCCAGGCCTCCTACAGAGCCATACAACTTTGCCAATATAGTTTCCCATCCTTTTTTCTGTAGGATCTTTTTGTTTTCATCTTCTATCTTTGTTTCTTGTAACAATATGATGTCTGCTTTTGTTTTCTCAATCTGGTGTTTTATCAAACGCCGTTTATTGGGGTCATTAAGTCCCCTGACATTCCAACTTAAAATCTTCATGGCTCCTCATTAAGGGAGTGTTCCTCTCCCAACTTTTTTCTTAAGGAAGTTTTTGATACTTTTATTCCTTTTTCTTGGGCCATTTCTTCTCTTTTCTGTCTGTTTGTCTTTCTGCCCTTCTTTTTTCCCTTTAAGAATTATTGGGGCCAGTATTTGTGCTACTGTCTGAGAGATGTTTCTATTTTCTATTATGTCTAGATCTTCGAAGTCTTCATTCTCACTTTTAGTGAGAAAATCTTCCTCTTCCTCTCTTAATTGAGCATTCAATTCCTCTTATATTGTAAGTAGGTCTACCTTTTTTGTGCAGGAGTTTTTGACTTATTATTTTCTTCCTTTCTATTTTCCTTTTCCGGTTTATCTTCTAGATATAGCTTTGGGGTTTTCATAGTCACCTCTTTAGGGGTTTTCTTTGTCTTCTCTTTCGTAGTTTTTCTTTTCCAAACTTTTGTTTGCTTTTGGAGACATGCATTTTACCGCCTCATGACCCCTTCTTTTGCAATGTCTATAGAAGACATCTTTGCTTTCTATTTCCAAGACTTGCTCCTAGATCCTTGCTTTGGATTTCAGTTAAATCATCTTTGGTATTGATCTTATTGCTGCTATTTTCATCCTGGCATATAGATTGGAGTTATCTTCCAAAATTTTGGTGTCTAGCTCAATTAGGGTTCCCAATGTTCTACCAATCTTTTCTAAGCTTTTCTTTGACCAGTACTCTAATGGTAGATTGTACAATCTTAACCATATTGCTTTGTTATATGGGGCTGGAATTGTCGGATTGAAGTTTGGAATCCATTTCTGCATTAATACTGGGTTTTGTTCAAAATCCAATGCTCCTTTTTCCATTATGTAGTTCCTATCTTCTTCATTGAGAAAGATTATTATAAAATAGCCATTTGGTAGAAATTTTAGTCCATGATTTTGATCAAATTTCTGTTTTTCCCAATTTGTTATTATTTCCTTGCCTCTCCTAGGGCCAATGATTTTGCATATGATGGCCACCTTTTGCAGAAAATCCATTTCTTCTATTATCACATCTTCTAAATCGATTTCAATTGGATTCTCCTGTTCCTTGGCTTTCCTCACCAAATCTTTTTTTGTTCCTTCCTCGAATCCAAATTTATTCTTTTTCCCAGTATTTTTGACCTTTGCCTGCTTCACTGCTCTTTCTCGAATTGCTTCTTTTTTCTTTCTGACATTATTTCTTTGAATTCTTGGATTTGGCTGGAGATTATTTTCTCTTATTTATAGATTTCTCTATGGTTGCTTCCCTTATTTCTAGTTGTTTTCTCCGTCTAGGTTTATCTCCAGATTATTGGGCCAAGTGATGTAATGTGGAACTTTGAAATTGATGCTTGACTTATCTTCTTCCCATCTTTGTCTTCTATGCAATGTTCTTCCTTTTCCTGCTTCATGATTCATTTTCCTCCATTCACATTGGTTTATGTATTTTCTTTCTTCTATTCGTGTTTTCACTAATGTCCAATCTGCTTTTTGTAGGTGTGAATTTGCTTTTTGTAGTTCGCTTGTTTTTTGCTAGAAGAGCCATTTTAAAATTTTTAATTTAATGTTAAATATATTCTTGCATTACATTAGAATGCTTATTTTTTTAAAGGAATCACAAACCATTTATTTTAGTTGTTTATCATCTTCAAATACAAAGTTATAAAGTGTGTTGTGAGAGCCGTTGGATAGTGGCCTAATTATTTGCTTGTTAAATTTTTTATTATTGTAATCGTGAAAATAGCATGCCCAAGCTTTTTTCCCTAATGTTTTGGGTGTCTTTTAATCCATTGATTAGTGTGCAAGATGTCAATTTGTGTGACAACTGGCAAATAATTTGATCCTAGTTTTCTCCATCATCACTCATCCCCATGATCTAGATCCAATCTCCACGTCTAGATGTTCACCACCTTGGTTTAGATTTACATTTGTAGCATTGGCCTAGGTCATTTTTGTGGTCATAGTTTTGAACCTTGAATCTTCAAATTTGAATTTCCCAGTTTGGGCCCATGTGTCTCCCCCTTACAAATTATGAGTTGATTAAAGTACAACTTATTTCAAATTGCATGTTAGGATGATGTATTTAAAGATTTTTTTAATGAACATGTGATGCTATTAGGATTCCATTGTGTAGTTTTTGAGTCAAATTCATTGACTGAAATTTCATGAGAAGTGGTTCACAAGAACCTCCCTTGTGAGCATGAATGGCATGCTTAGAACTCATTGCATTTAAGTGATGCTCATATGGGTGAAGCATTGAGGCTTCTTGAGAAATCACTCTTCCTAGTACTAATTTTCCTCAAGCGCACTTAACGATAGAGTTTGTCCTAAGATGATTCCTACTTAGCTTGCTATCCCATTTGTAAAACCTTTGCAAGCATTGTACTTAATGAACCATCTATTATAAAGCTCTTTAGCTTGTTCATTTAGAGCACCTACGAGAGAATTATCTATTGAGCATAATTTAGTTCAATTGTGAAATGAGAATAATTGCTATATTGGCATTGCATCCTCTTAGAAGCATACTACATGCTTCTTCTTGATCTTGGTTCATCATTGTTGAATTACTTAGGTGTCCAATTGAAGAAAGTATGACTTGTGATTCAACAAAGCCCCGTGTGTTTTTAAATATAGTTATTGAAATTTAGACATCACAAGATAAATGTAGCAAAATTTAGTAGTAAAATTTATGCCAATTCATTTTAGTAGTACAAGTTTAGGGTTGTGTATTAGTTGACTTTTGTAGCTATAGATTTGAATCAAAGGAAGTAAAGTTAGTTTGTACATTTTGAGTCACTTGTTTGATCGAGCCCCAAAATTCCATTATCATGGCAAATTGGTTCTTGACATCTTCAACGCCATACTTATTGCATTGAAATTCATTTGATTTTCTTGATTAATTTAATATTTATTATTTTTAGTCCTAACTCATATATCTAGTTTGATTGTTTATTTTAATGCTTTATTTATTTAATTCAATTTAGTTAGTTATGCGAGTGATTTATTTCTTTACATAAAATGATGAACTCAATTTTCTTACACCTTGTAGAGTTTCGTTCTTAGGATTTATCCTTCATCATTGATGTTTTACATCCATCTCCTAGGTTTTTGATGTTTAGGGTTTTTTCCTGGTGCCTTAGATTCCATCATCTTTCATTTTTATAGTGATGTTCATTTTTCTCCTTGCAATGATACTCTAGGTAATGATTTTATATCTATTGACTTGTCATATAAATAATCTTTCCTAAGGTTCCTTGTTAGGTGTATGATTTTCATATTGCATATATGCTTTATAACTCTAAATATGACCTATGTCATATTGTTTACACATGTATGTATTTTGATGGATATCTTTCATTTACATGTACATGATGCGAGATTACTAGCCATTTATGTGTGATTCCATGCTTTATTTTATTATATATTATTCCATGTTTATTCCTATTTGTACAATTGATCATGGCCTTAGATGGTGTACATTATTATTCATTGTTTTAGTCTTCTAGTGGTCATTCCTTTGAGTGCCATAGGAAGTCACCTATATTGTTCTATGATTTCATTTCTTTTGATGCCCCTCCTTGCCATGACGTTTTTACTTTTATACACCTTTCCTTTCTATGCTTTGGATCATGATATCGATACCCCTTATATGATAGATATGGATAAGGTAGCTCTACCATCTATTGTTGAACCTATGGATGTTATGGATTGTGATGCATTTTCCTCCCCAATGGCTATTCATGAGGATATGCTTTGTGGTGATCATTCTTTTACATTTCATGTTAGTTCTATAGATACTCATGATAGTATTTCACCTACTGATATGCTACAGGATAATAGCTTGAACTATGATAGTTTGTTTGCTTCCCATTTAGATATTACTTCATTACCTCCTTATTTATTATATATATATTTTGATCAGTACCTCAAATTTTTTTAGTCTAGCTCAAGTCAGTATGGAGGCCACAAATAGGGAATCTCCTCCCTGACATGAATGCAAGTGAACAATCCAAGCCCACGAGCACGATAGCCCAACATGGGCAATTGTCTGCGAGCATGGTAGCCCAATAGGGGCAATTTCCTGCGAGCACCCAACCTAGCGAGGGAATGGAACAACACGGACCTAAACGCCTATCCCATGGTATAAACACCCGTCTCATGGCATGAACGTCATCAACAACCTCAATGCTGTGGTACAAGCCTATGAGCACATTGGATCAACAAAGGCATAGTGCCTGCGATCACAATGGCCCAATGGAGGTTTGAACCCTAGTGATAACAACAACACCACATATTAAGCATTACACTATAGGATGAAACCTCTTGTTCATTATATATTATTATTTCTCTTATTGAAGATTTAAATTGCCAAGGATTCCTTGTTAGATGTATGATTTTCATAATGCAAATATGCTTTATAACCCTAACCATGACCCATATTGTTTTGATGGATATCTTTCATTTACATGTACATATTGTAGGTAACTAGCCATTTGTGTGTGATTCGATGGTTTATCATGAAATGATATGCTAGTCTATGTTTATTCTTTTTTGTACTAGCTTATGGCCTATGTGATGTACATTGTGATTCATTGTTTTATTCTTCAAGTGGAGTGGCCAAACCTTTGACTGCCTTAGGAGTCATCCATATTGTTCCATTCTATTGATGCCCCTCCCTCTTACTATGATGTTTTGTACCTTTGCACACCTTTCCTTTCATGCTTTGGATCATCATGATGGCGCCTCGTTAATGATAGATATGGAAGAGGTAGCTGCACCCTCTATTGTTGCACCTACAAATGATATGGATTGTGATGTGTTTTCCTCCCCACTAGCTATTCATGAGGATTAGATTTGTGATGATCATCTTTACATCTCATGTTAGTTCTATAAATACTCATGATAGTATTTCACCTAGTGATACATTATATGATAATAGCTTGAACTATGATGCTGGTCCATTTGCTTTTTCATTACCTCCTTATTCATTGTATGTTATTATTGCTCTTATTGAGGATTTATTACATGATGAATTTGATGGTTTTATGATGCATCTTTACATATTAAATTATTTTTGCTTGTTAATTATTAGTACTTAGATGATGATATCTTATTGATTAGTGAACTTCAAAAAAATTTAAGTGGTAGAACTTTACAATGGTTTGATTCATCTTGTTTATTCTATCATTCATTTATGGCTTTTGCACATGCTTTTATTGCTCATTTTTCTTATCCTAATTTGTGGAAGGATATTATGAACTTTAGTTAAGCTTTCTCATGATCCACCTTTGAACACATCAAAAATTGGCTAGAGGCCATAATGTTCCATTTCAACAATTTCTTATGTTGGTTAATGTAATTAATCATGTGCTATTTAATACAGTTAAACTTCCTCTTGCATCTAAGATTACATTTGAGGTATCTAAAGAATATGATATTATTGATTAGCTTTGGAATGCACAAGTTAAGATCTTTTTGAGATTTAGTATGTACATCATCTTTGTATAAGGATATTATGTAAAGATTAAAATTTTCAAGTAAATTTTGATACTTGTCCACAATTAGTGGACTTCTTTGATATTGGTTATAAAGAACATCATGCTATCTCATTTGATGATATAGAACTTCCACATTGGTTGGCCATTAATGAAGCTTTTCATTTATACATTGTGGTGAGATATGGTAAGATAAACATTAAATGTGTTTTGGTTGAGAATGTATCTAGTTTAAACATTTGTCTCAAAGATTGTTTGAAAAGGTTGAATTTGGATATGTCAAAATTACATAAATAGATCTTACTATTAGAGGGTTTGCCAATTTTGCTAGACATTCCTTGGGTATTATTACCCTTTCTATAATAAATGGTCCTATTGACCTTCCTATCACAATTGGTTCATTTATTTGGATACTTTGTTCCATGTGATACTAGGTTGATTGTATTATAAAATTTTATTAGAAGTCCATGCTTACATGTTATGCAAATTGTACCTTCTACATTATACTAATGTGCTAAATTTTGGCTTAATGGTAAGAAATGTCAGTATTTTGTCACTCCAAAATAGCAAATGCTGTCATAATGATAAAGAAAAGTCAGTATTTTATCGCTGTTTTCTAATGTATAACTACCATTAAGAACTTTGTTGGGATTCATATTTAATATGGTTAAATTCCTTAAAAAGAAGTATTTACTCAAAACACTGAAACAAAAGGAGCATTAACAATTTAACACCAATGAAAAATAGAAGTTGGAAAATGACAAAAATCACCATTTATTAGATCAATACAATTTTGTGAACAAATATCACAAATTAAAAAAATTAAATGGACCATGGAGGTTTAATGCCAACACCGGCATAGAAATCACCTCCCTTCACCCACTGCCTACCCCAAAGAAACAAAAACAGTGAACATGGAGAAAATGTCTAATTATTAAGAATGCATCCAAAACCATGTAACAGACGACAGTTTATAGAACATGGAGAAACAAAGAGCAGAGTAAACACACCATGTGAAGTAGGATTAAAATTGAATGCTACCTCTACTCAAAAGAAGGTGGATGGAAAATTGTATAGACAACTTGTTGGGAATATTTTGTAACTAGACCAGATATTGCATATGCAGTTGGTATTGTATCCAGGTACATGGTAGATCCACACATTGGACATTGGAAATCAACCAAAAGAATATTAAAATAAATTAAGGGTACTTATCAGCTTGACATTGAATACAAATATGGAGGAGAGCCTACTTTAGTTGGGTATACAAATTCTACTATGCAGGTGATATTGATGATAGAAAATCAACCTCAGAATACATCTTTCATCTTGGATCGGGACCAATTTCTTGGAGCAGCAAGAAGCAATCAACATTCTCACTATCATCTACAGAGGCTGTATATATTGGTTCATCAAAGGCACATCAAGAAGCATTGTGGCTTAGATGATTACTTGAAGACACATGCCATCCACAAGAATCTCCTACTATAATATTTTGTGATAATCAAAGCACTATTAAGCTAGCAAAAAATATTGTATATCATGCTAGGTCTAAGCATATAGAAGTGCATCATCATTTTGTTCGAGATCTAATTGAAAGTCAAGTGGTGGAGCTACAATTTTGTGGAACAGAGGATCAAATTGCATACATCTTTACAAAAGCATTGCCCGTTGTAAAATTTGTCAAACTAAGAAACTTGTTACATCTAGTTTATAGAATGGAGAAAGTAATGCAGCTGGTTTATAGAATGGAGGCTGTTCACGAAAAGGAGCCGTAGCTCACCAGCCAGGATTGCAGGAAACATAAAAGTCAAGGATTTCAAGGAATCTATGCAGATCTGAAAGTATAACCCAAGTTTTACTATTGTTTTTATTTTGAAGATCCAAGTTAATTATTATAGACTGCAAGTGGCTAGAAGACTGAAACTAAATAGAGAGAAGTCAAAATTATTTGTCTAAAGGAGTGAATTAATATTTCTGAGTCAAAAGGAGATTGAAGTGTTAAGACATGCTTAGTTGACAGAGGAAAGTAAATTGTTATAGCAAAATCAAGTGTATAAGGTGAGTCAAAATTGTTTGAATCAATGGGTAAAGTTGGTAAAAGGGTAAAGAAAGAGAGAAATGTTTTGGAGGAGGAATTGTTAGATGTTAAGAAACAAAATTCTGAATTGTTAAAATATTTACATAAGATTTTAATTGAGAACAGTGGACAAGTGATAAAAATTTACGATCTTGATAATGAATTAGATAAAGTTAAAAGAGAGAATAAAGTAGAACACAAAGTAAAGATATTGGAAGAAATAAATAATTTGCAAATGAAGGAAATCACAAAATTAGAAGAAGAGAATGGTTTATACAAGAAGGAAATATCAAAATTAAATAAAGAAAATGAAAGTTTGAAGTCAAAGAAATTGGTATGTGATGTTTCTTGTAGTAGAAAAGATTTGAGTTTATCATTAACACGTGTTTCTCCATCACAAACAACTTCAGCAAAAACACGTGTTAATGATGAACTAAAACTTTTTGTACTACAAGAAACATCACATACCAATTTCTTTGACTTCAAATTTTCATTTTTTTAATTTAATTTTGACATTTCCTTCTTGTATAAACCATTCTCTTTTTCTAATTTTGTGATTTCCTTCATTTGTAAATTATTTGCTTTTTCCAATATCTTTACTTTGTGTTCTACTTTATTCTCTCTTTTAATTTTATCTAATTCATTATCAAGATCATAAATTTTTTATCACTTGTCTACTGTTCTCAATTGAAATCTTATGTAAATCTTTTAACAATTCAGAATTTTGTTTCTTAACATCTAACAATTCCTCGTCCAAAACATCTCTCTTTCTTTACCCTTCTACCAACTTTACCCATTGATTCAAACAATTTTGACTCACCTTATACACTTGATTTTGCTATAACAATTTACTTTCCTCTGTCAACTAAGCATGTCTTAACACTTCAATCTCCTTTTGACTCAGAAATATTAATTCACTCCTTTAGACAAATAATTTTGACTTCTCTCTATTTTAGTTACAGCCTTCTAGCCACTTGCAGCCGCTTGCAGTCTGTAATAATTAACTTGGATCTTCAAAATAAAAACAATAGTAAAACTTGGGTTATACCTTCATATCTGCATACATTCCTTGAAATCCCTGACTTTTATGTTTCCTGTAATCCTGACTGGCGAGCTGCGGCTCCTTTTCCTGAACAACGGCCTACATTCTATAAACCAGCTGCATTACTTTCTCCTTCCGGCAGCAGCGACCTTTCTCCTCAACAACATCAATGGCTGTATGGGCGAATACACTTGCTTTTGCAGAGATCTTCAACAGCGATCCTTAACTGCTTCAACTCTTTTGCTGCGGCTAATTTCTAACAGCATCAACTTTCAAACACTCCTCTATGCGCCTGGCATTGACTTGGATTGGCAATTGTAATATGACATTTTCAATCTCCTCAGATCTGCAACGATCTATATAAGGCCCCTCCAAAACTTCAACAGTATCTTCTACAACAATTTCCTTTAGGCGATTCTCATGGGTGGCTTGTATTTTTGTCTTGGGTACAATAAACATAAATCTGCAAGAAATTTTTCAGCGATAGGAAACCTTCATTAACTTACAGCTGCTATTGAATTTTCTCTTCTCTAAAATGCTGCAATTCGAAATGATCCATCTTTGCCTCAGATCAATGGCCTCACATTCCTTTGACAGGTTCAGCAACGAATACCAGCGACCTTCAACAAACAGCAACTGGACTTTACATGGCGATATCAATCCTTCCGATTCACCATCGGCTCTGATACCATATTGATAGAGGAACAAATCAAACACAAATTTATAAACACAGATTCAAAACTTCCTCAACTCATGCTGCTGCACAACACTTTGTATTGATTGCATACCAAACAGGTTACATTGATCCTCTTTTATAGAGGAGTTAGAAGTTACCAGATTATAGAAGAGTTTAGAGTTCACAGGAAAGTTCTGGAACAATGCCGACGTGTGCATTTAATGTCTTCACCTGTTCCTTATGGGTTAGAGGCTAGAAATCTCCAGAACATGCGTAGCTGGTAGAAATTACTAGAAGATTCGTTTGGTATTGAAGGGCGAAACTAATATTCCAACAGAAATCACCTTCCTTCACCCACCGCCTACCCCAAAGAAGCAAAAACAGTGAACATGGAGAAAATGTCTAATTATTAAGAATGCATCCAAAACCATGTAACAGGCTTTCATGCCAGCCTAGATTACTTGTTTTAATCAAAAGCTTTTCCTTTTCTCTGTGGGAACCTTTTCTTTTCTTTGAATATTTAAAATTGAAGGGAAAGCTACAGTTTCCATCAAAACCATCCTTCCCACAAGGAGAAAGCCCAACATGACGGTATAGGAACAACTATGAATAACTATGAGCGTATAACCAGCTATGAACAGCTTTCCACAGACCATAACTGTAATGCATCATGTTCAGAAGTTTTTAAGGTTGTCTTTAATCCTCTAGCAGGTTGTTGGATCAGAAATCCAACAAGATCTCCTGCAACTTAGGTGCATTAGATACTGATCTATATCCTATATAATTTTTAATATGCATATACTATATTCACAACCCAAAGGACTAAAATATTCATCATCCCAAGAAACAAAAGGAGGGATTTGTCTCCACAAGTCAACTACAATGGGATGAGAGAAAGGACAATTTTTTGAATTGTTAACAAAACCCTTAATGGTGGAAGGGAAAACCCAATCAACCAAGAGAGTCTTTAGAACTTGATTCCATACTTCTCTCGAGGAGTAGTTCAAGAATAGGTAATCTATAGTCTCATCTTCTTCATAACACATGGAGCATCTATTAATAAATTTAAATCCATGTCTATTCAGGTTGTCTATAATAAGAATATTTCCATGAACAACCCACCAAAAATAACTAATTTTAGGGATGGGTTTAGGATTTCAAACCTACTTCCACTTGAAGTTACTAGGAGGAAGAAGAGACTATTCCAACATTACACAAGCTGATTTGACCAAGAATAGACCATAAGGAATGCTACTCCAAATCCATTTGTCCTCCTTGTCCCAAGTAAAAAAAGCGCATTCACCTATCTAGTTTATTAACAACTTAAAAGCATCTTCCCACCCTTGCTATCTACCTCCCCTTAAGATCTTGACCCTATTAGGTGATCCTCAAAAAATTTCCAGTTTAGGGAGTCACCTCCCCAGTCAATATATCCATTGAGAAACCTACCATTGGCCCAAATAAGCCTCTCTTTAATATGATTGAACTAGTTGAAAGAAGAAAGAGTAGGACCTTTATTCCAAATATCCTCCCAGAAAATGGTTTTCAAACCATTAACCACTCTTCTTCTAATCCCCTATTCTATAATATTCCTCATTTTAACCAAGTTGTTTTAGATTACAGAGCCATTTGGCAGTTCAGAGTACAAGAAGTTCCTTTGGTCATAATTACCAAGATATTTGTCTTTCAATATTTCGACCCAGTCTTTATCACCTTGAATAAAGTTCCATCCTATCTTAGCGAGGAGAGCCTTTTAAAAAAATTCAGCCTTCTAATACCAAGGCCCCCAAATTTTTTGGCATGCAAACTTTTTCCCAAATGTCACATCCCGTTTAATTAGCTTATCTTAATCACTTAATTACTATATTAATTGTTTAGTAACAATTGATTAGGAAAGATAACTTGGTTATGTTAATTCTTGCTAGAAAGGTAATTAAAAATGATTATAATGATGATGATTAATTATGCATTCTAATTCATAAGAGCATCATGAATTGTTGACATTTTCTCATATTGGAGAGAGTATCATCGGGGAAAAGGTTTTAGCTAGTGAGGGTACCTTGTCATGATGGATTTACACTTAGATTCATGTAGCTAAGTTGCATAGGATTAGTGTATATATGTTCTTATTTGCATATAATTGCCTAAGGATGAAACCTGAAGAGTTCATGTCAATATTGGGTCATGAGCCAAACTTAGTGCAAGAGTATGCTACTTGTTGATATGTAATTGCATTCCAACATTTAGTAAAATGGTCTAAACTAAATAAGAATTGGCATGGAAATACAAATGTTGCCATTTTAACTATATATATATACATATACATACATACATGTATGTATATGTATACATACATACATATATACATACATATATGTATATATATATATACACACATATATATACATATATATACATATATATATATATATATATATATGCATATATATATATGCATGTATATATATGCATGTATATGTATATATACATATATGTATGTATATATATATACATATGTATGTATATGTATGTGTATGTATGTATGTATACCTATATATCATATATATATATATATATATATATATATATATATATAATATATATATATATCATATATATATATATACATACATTTATATATATATATATATATACATACATATATATACATCTATATATACATATACATATATACATCTACATTTATACACACACACACACACACACACATATATATATATATAATTTATATACACACACACACATATATATATAAATGTATATATATATATATATATATATATAAATGTGTGTATATATATATGTGTATATATATATATATCATTGTATCCTAATAGTGATATTATTGTAATAAAGAAATACATTTAATATTACTATTAAATACAGTTGTATTTTAATAAAGTAATTAAGTACTCTTTTAAGGATTACATATTATTTAGAAAAATAAAATAAAACAAATATTAATACTATTATTATTTTTCTAAATAATATACTTTTTAGTAAAAGTATGTAAATACCTTTATTTTATTTAAAGAGAAGAAAAAGATGATTAAAATTATTTGTAAAGAAATAAAATTAAAAAGGAAGAAGCTAAACTAAAAAATCTAGAAGCTCCTCCATGTGCTTGACTGATAACTCCACAACATGCATGGGATTTTAACATGGAGAAAGTTGGGAAAAAGTTCTAGAATTTTGGCTTCACCCTTATGAGTTGCAATTTTCTTAGAAGTATCTAATGACTTATCATAAAAAAGTGAGGGGGAAAACAAATATTTGACAATCATTCGAAGGGAGAACATCTCTTCATGATTGCGAGGAGGCTAGGAAGTTGGCTCTAACTAGAGTATTTGCCTTTTCCATTCTATGCAAATAATATCGAGGATGATGTCATTGATAACCAGTGGTATGGAGACTTATTGAGGTCTATTGCAGTTCTTTTCAACCATGGAAGTCTTTCATTTTGCTATAGGTATAGTGCCTAGTAGAGTACTTCTGGTATTTTTTTTTTTTTGGCACTTTCAATTATTTCAAATAAGATTTTGTCAATTACTTCTGTTCATTTCATTTCCTGCAAAGTTGTCAATATCATACAACTCTGTATATCTAGTTACAATGAGGCTTATTGCATGATGCCATTTTGATTTATCTTGAGACAAGATTTCTATCTTCTTTGTTGAGGGAAATCCAAGTATCGAGTAAAACAAAGAATTCAATTCTAAATGTAAAATAAATATCTACAAATAAGTCTATGCTTGAATGGAGCCTCAAAAAGGATAGGAAAATGAAGTAATACTACCATGAAATTATGAACTCAATATAAATAGGTTCCAATTTTTTTTCTAACATAGAAACATGTACTTCAAGAGCATGCCAGTGCCAGTCCATAAAAAAAATAAAAATTAATCAAGCTTACGTGGAGTAGGGTACTTTTGTGTAGTTGAAAGAGTTTGTTGTAAACTATCATGCATTCTGGTCCTAAAGAAATATTACAAAATAGGCTTATATGCCTTGGAATTTTGTCTAGGCCTCTCATCCTAGTCACATGGGTTTCCATGTCAGCCGTGGACTTCTATACTGTTGTGTTCAATAAAATGGTGCTAAATTATATATCATGACGTCAATAATCTCTAAATTTGTTTAATCAACTGGTAAGGACGTAGACATCAGAAGGTGGTTAAACAATTTCTATAGTTTTTTTTCCTAGTTCAACTCTTGTGTATGCTTCTACAAGAAAACCTGCTACATGGAATGAATCAATATGATTAGCCATCCAAAGTTTCATGTGCCAAGATTAATATGGTGATTTTCCTTTGTTAAGTTGCCTTGAATTGTCTGCAATATATTTTGTTTTAATGACTTCTGCACATTAATGATTACCAAGAGGTTGCATATATGTGCATAAATATTACAGTTTGGTTGAGGATGTAAAATGGGGTTTAAACTTGAATTTGCATCCAATGGTAATGCAATTGAGCAGTGTAAAGCAGGCTTAAAAGCCTGAAATGCATGTGAGTAATGGGTATATTGGGTTTAGGTCAGGGTTTAAACCCCGACATGCATTTTATGGGGTGGAAAAATTGTGCAATGCAGGTTATGAACCCCGCTTTACATGAAAGGGATGCATGTAAAAGAAAGGGGTCAGAGTTTTAAAACCCATGACACCCGACCACAGTTAAGGGTTCATGGTAACATGCAGGATCCACTAGAAAGCAATGCAGGTTTTGAAGCCAGACTCTTATGATCATTATACTTGGTAAAAGGGGTTATGAGATGGATGAAAAACTTGTTTGAGGTTTAAAAACCTAAAACATTTGCATAAGTGTGGTGGGCACAACTGTGCAGGGTTAGATAGAAAACCAAAACCATGAAACTAAAAATGCATATAAACAGTGACAAAGGATACAAACAAAAAAACAAAACTAAAACCAAAATGTAGAATAATAGTGATATATTTACAAGAACTTTTACAAAGAATAACAAATAGAAAGAGAAATGGTAAAACATACCCGAAACCCTAGCAAGAATGACAAAGAAAAACATGCTAAAATCCACTTGAAACCAATCAATGCTTCAAGATGAATTGACGGGGAGGTAAGAGACACACAGATCGACAAAGAAACAAGAAAGAATGACTAAAATGAAGATTACATTGACTTAAAACAACTTAAAAATGCATTAAAAACCTTCATTTATTACCAAACATGTGAGGGTCAAAATATAGTAGCAGTGAAATTTAGCGTGACTACACCTTAAAATGCACTCTACTAAAACATGCAAAGACATCGAAATTCAGTGCTCTTGCACATGTAGGAAAAACACTAACACTCAAAAAGCAAATTTTTGCAATTTTTGAAAAAGCAAAAATTTGATCACTCAAAATAACTTGTCGAGGGGTTGGGTCACGCATGGAGGTGGTTGAGGTTTGCCTCATTTCACGTGCTTAGAGGACATGGGCTATAAAACATACAAGTTTCATAGGGGTTATCCTATGAATTGAGCACGCCAAATTCGAGGATAATAAGTCCACTATTGTTGAAGGTCGATTATTATTTCCTTTTCTATTCTAGTATCCACATGAAGATGCATTGGTATTAGTATTTTGTGGTTTTGGTGGTATGGTTGGAGGAGTTTACTGTTCTCCTTGGGTGAATATCACTTGTGTGATTCTTGTTTTTAAATTATACAGGCATTCCTTGATGGTCAATAACTACATTTATTGTATTTTCATAAACCTCTTTCTCAAATTGATTATTGACAATTAGGTTTCACATTTAGTTTTAATAAAAATCACAAAGAGAGAGAGAGAGAGAGAGAGAGAGAGAGAGAGAGAGAGAGAGAGAGAGAGAGAGAGAGATAATTCATTTTTGAAAGAAATAGTAACATTATTTTATCACTATGATATATGAATAGAGGAGATCTAGAAATTTTATGTTAATATGAATATGTGTTGAACTTAATAGTATTTGTATGAGAACTAAATGTGAATCCTAATTGTCGATAACTAGATTGAGAAAGAGGTGTATGAAAATACACCTCTATTATCTCATTCAAATGTCAATAAATTTGTTCTTGTATATCCAAACATCTTTGTCTTTCATTGTGTACTCTGCACATTCATTAATGAATTGTTCATTCAACTCATTATCGATATTGCATCAATTAGTATTAGAGTGAGCATGTGAGAGTTCTAAGTCTTGGAAGAGGTGAGTCGTGCTATACAATTGGTTAATGAATGTGTAGAGTACACAATGAAATTTCAAAGATGTTTGGATATACAAGAATATATATTTTATTAAAGGTGAGAGATAAAGGTAAAGGATGAATTAATAAATAATAAATATTTATTTAATTGCATGGGATGGAGTAAATTCAAGTGTTGTTGGGTTTGGATAAATTTAGGTGTCTACAAGTTGTGAATGTTATATCTTAAGTTCTTAATTTTTTATGTTTTTTTTGGTTGTGATAGGTAGATGGTGGCTGGTTTGGTTTGATAGGTGATTAGGATTGACCTAGGATTTTCTATTAGGATGTGTGATTTGGATTAATATGAGATAATTGATATTAGAAGATGGGGATGTAATATGATTAGGTTTATCTAAGATTTTGGATTAGGATTTTGATGTGGATGAAGGGTTGATGATAGGATGATTGATTAAGATGGATAAAATTTATGATTAGGGTTATGGTATGTTGGTCTTCAAACTTTGGTTTATAGGGGAATTTTAGATTTTGACATTGATTTATCAAAATGTTAGAGATTTATTTTGAGTGTTGGATGGTGGAGATTTTTTAATTTTTAATGGATGGATCAATAACCTTAGAAAGATGGGCTAAGTGATGTGAGATGTTGGTTTTTGACTTGATTGATATAAGATCATGTAGGATTCTAAAATTAGTAAGATAGTTGAAGAAATCAAATTCAAATTTTTGTTTTAGACTTGTGTTAAAATTTGAAAATATTTGATTTAGATTTGAATAAAAAATACATGTATCACACATAAAACAACACCATTCACATGAACAACATTAATTTATTCGAGTGGGAGTGTGAATGATTGTAATCCCATAAATATGCCATATCTAGTTGTAATACGTAGGGCCCATGATGAGACATTAAACATTTTTTATTACCTACTATCACTCTTATGGTGCAAGGAGAGAGAACACATGGTCTAAAAACTCATTTCTAGGGGCATAGGGTGAGTAACTTCCCAATACAATTTGTAAATTAGTGCATTAAAATTAAACATAGTAGAAAGGTCTTATCTAGAGCTGTACAAGATGAATAAGGGATGTCCTCTTCTTACCTTGCTATCCTCGAATTCAACACACTCAATTCATGGGATAACCCCTATGAAACTTTTCTATTTCATAGCCAACATCCTATAAGCACACAAAACGAGGCAAATCCTACTTGCCCTCGTGCATATGGTCCAGTCAATAAATTTGTTCTTGTATATCCAAACATCTTTGTATTTCATTGTGTACTCTACACATTCATTAATGAATTGTTCATTCAACTCATTATCGATATTGCATCAATTAGTATTAGAGTGAGCATGTGAGAGTTCTAAGTCTTGAAAGAGGTGAGTTGTGCTGTACAATTGGTTAATGAATGTGTAGAGTACACAATGAAATTTCAAATATGTTTGGATATACGAGAACAAATATTCTATTAAAGGTAGGAGATAAAGGTAAAAGATGAATTAATTAATAAGAAATATTTATTTAATTGGATGGGATGGAGTAAATTCAAGTGTTGTTGGGTTTGGATAAATTAGGTGTCTACAAGTTGTGAATGTTAGATCTTAAGTTCTTAATTTTTTACTTTTTTTTTAGTTGTGATAGGTAGATGGTGGCTGGTTTGGTTTGATAGGTGATTAGGATTGACCTAGGATTTTGTATTAGGATGTGTGATATGGATTAATATTAGATGATTGGTATTAGAATATGGGGATGTAATATGATTAGGTTTATCTAAGATTTTGGATTAGGATTTGGATGTGGATGAAGGGTTGATGATAGGATGATTGATTGAGATGGATAAAATTTAGATTATGATTAGGGCTATGGTATGTTGGTCTTCAAACTTTGGTTTACATGGGAATTTTGGATTTTGACATTGATTTATCCAAATGTTAGAGATTTATTTTGAGTGTTGGATGGTGGATGATGAGTCCAATTATGACTCAATTTTGATAGGGTTTATCATATATTTGCTGTTGATATTATAGACTTTGGCACCTAGTTATTGAAATTCTCCATGTTATTTCCTTAAATCTTTAACCTTGGGCATAAACTTATCCTTGTGACTTTTGATGACATTAACATGCTATGTGAATTATCTATGTTAATTTTACATGTGGTTGAATGGATGTTACTTTAAGGTAATTATGGATATGCAATTATTTGTGCGTGCTAATGACATTATGCAGGTTCACATTAAGATGTTGATGTAAAAAAATATTGCAAAGTGGAAGAAAATCCTGCCAGCTAGTCGGTTTGCCAAGGAAGTCAAAAAGATGGTCATTAAGAGGTCAAAGGAGGGAAAACTCTCAATGGAGGGAAAATTCCTAGCTCAAATGAAAAGTTGTAACTACCTTTTAAATGATAATGTTTGTGAGTTGAGAAAATCGAGGGAAGTGTGCTATGCTAGATCCTCGTTGGGGCAAGTCTGCTTTGACCAAATCTAGTGCATGCATAACTTCCTCCCTCTCTTTTCTATGCTTTCAATAAATGGAATCCTCCTATTTTGATGGAGTCGACTGCCTAGTTATCTATAGTTAATTAGAAGCTTTTCCCTCTATAAATAATGGTCAGATGCCCCTTTTCATAAGGTTGGATGTTCTGAGATTGTACTTGTATTTTCAGTTTAAGTAATATAGTCATATTGCTGATATGTTGTAATCATGTTTTCAAGGAATAAAATGATATTCTGATTTGCTGCATCTAAGTTAGCTTAAGGAAGACTCACTCAAGGGGGCCCACTAGGTGATAATTCCAACCATTTAGTTTAAAAGTTATTTTTCTATTCAGTAATTAGTTTCTCTTTCAATAGTTGTTTGTTCCTGCAGCCACTGGAGCTCCGTTTTGTGACTGTTCCTGCAGCCAAGGCAGACAAAGTAGTTTCCTATCTGTTTGCTGAGATTCATATTTCTACCATACATTTCTAGTCCAGTTGTTGATGCTCAGTGCAGTTGTTGATTCATGGTCAGTGCTTATGCTAATTTCTTTCCAACATTTTATCTTCAGTATTGTTTCTTTTCTAGTTTATGGATGACTGCAGTGGAGTCCTAGTGCACATATAGTGCTGACCCATTTCAAGTTTACATCCCTAGGTTGACAATGAAATGCACCTTCATGATGAGTAATATAGCTACTTAGTGCATATGTCTAATCTCTAAGTTACAACTCTTAGGGCTTAGTTATTGAGCCATTAGAGGAGGCGAACATTTTTGGTGCCATTGCTAGGGATGGTGTCAAACTAGGAACTTCTTTGGAGTCATTTGTAGTTCCTTTCTTGCTTTAGCATCTCTAAAGTTTGTTCTTAGCATACCCTTCATTTAGAAAAGTAATGATCTGCTATTGTTTCACCAATTCTTTGTGTGAGTTGGCTGATACTGAGTTAATACCACATGCATAGGGTAGGAGAAGAGATGCTCATGGGAGATTCCTTCCTAATGACCCTAATCCTAATAATCAGCTAGTTGAGTTTCAAAATATACCAAGAGACGAAGAAGAAGAAGAGGCACATCCTTTTGCTGATGCATTTTCCAATTTGACTAGTTCTGAAACTTCCTCTGAAGACCAAGACTTGATTGAGAATCCATTTGATTTAGCACTCCATCAAGTAGGTATGGTTGATGCAAATTGCAACAGACCCAACCAACCATCTTTTCCATTTCCTATCACACAACAAAATGAAGTTGATAACCTCAAAAACATCCCTACTTCAGTTCTTCCTAAGTTCTATGGGCTTGTCACAGAAGACCCTGACACTTTCTTGTTTGAGTTTGATATCCTCTACAGAAGTTATGACTATACTACTGATGCTCATAGGCTTAAGTTGTTTCCTACCACCTTGAAAGAAGCTGTATTAAGATGGTTTATGAGCTTAGGTAGGAATACTGTAGAGACTTGGGATGATATGAAAACAAAGTTTCTTGAGAAGTACAAATAATATTGTAAGGGAGGTGATATGAGAGGAGATGATATCTTTAGGATGCAACAAAAGGAAGATGAGAGTTTGGAGGACTATATTTCAAGGTTTTTATTTTTCCTATAGAAATCCCCACATCATACACTCAATGAAGAGTCTCAAAAGTTACTCTTCCTTAGAGGGATCAATGAGAGCTGCATTGATGCTTTGGACCTGATGGGAGGAGGAGATATCGCCCAAGTTCCTTGGGATGATATTAAGAAGATATGTTAGAATTATTCCAGGGAAGCTCTAAAGAAAGGAAGAGGTTACCAATCCTCTATGGGTAAATCCTCCACCAATGGAGTTTCAAAGATGGAGATTACTCACTTGTTGGCAGATTTCAAGCAAGACATCATAAACAACCTGGCTACTCAGCTAGATACACTTAAAGCAAAGAAGAAACATAAGGAGGCAGAGGCAATGTTGGAAAAATATTTCCCTCATTGCAGACAAAAGAAGAAGGACTGCAGATGCAAAATGGTAGCCAACATTGACAACAAGCATATCCCACCTGAGTTCAAGCCAATCTAGGGTGATGATGATCAAGTCTACTACATTACACAAAGGAGACCATGGGCCCCAAGATAGGGTATTCCACCAGATCCATTATCTTTTACTGGGCCTTATTTCAATTCTTATGCATCTGGTAATCAATGGAAACCCCCATACCCATCCAACTATGGAGGATATCCACCTCAGCCTTGGAAAAATCCTCCAAACACTTGGCCCAATCACCAAAACTTTCCACCCTGATGGCAGCAATCCCAATGGAATTGGCAACAATCCTAGGGGAATTGGCAGCCACCTCCAGGAAACTGGAAAAAGACATCCCAATGGAGGGGAGCACAACAATGACCAAACTAGGAAACTAGTTACATCCAGCCATCTCCACAGCCTCAACAAACTGCCATAATGCCTCCTCCTACTAGCTTAGGATCTAGCACACCTAGATCTACTCAATTACCAACTCAACCCACACCTAACCCAAATAACAAACCACAACAACATCCAGTCTACTCTACAAATCCCAATCAATTTCCTGCATATGCTGTGAATGTGAGTGATATTCATCTACGTTTAGGAACCACTTTTCCAAATCCTTCCAATCCTATCATCACCGATATTCTTGTGGAAGAAGAGGAGCATCAAAATGTCCCTATTCAGCCAAGTGTGCCTAAAAATCCTGAACCAGTTTAGCAGTTTGATCAAGACCCACCATTTCCTCAAAGGTTAGAAGTTGTTAAACAAAAGGAAGAGAAGGAGGAAACAACCTTTGACATTCTTGATCAGTTGAAACACATATGTTTTAAGATACCTTTGTTCCATTCCATAAAATATTTCCCCATATATAGCAAAACAATCAAGGAAGCATGTCTCAAAAAGCTAGGGAGGAAAAAGAAAGACCCCACTACCATTCATGTGGTGGGACAATTGGTAGATATTATGCTTGGGAAAGTTACTATTCCTAAATACATTAACCCAGGTAGTTTTGTGGTAGGAGTTGTTATAAATGGAATCCAAGTAAAAAATTCTTTAATTGACTTGGGAGCAACAATAAATGTGATGACTAAGGATATCCTGCAACAACTGAATGTTGCAAATATGAGACCTACTCCTACTGTCCTGCAGCTTGCTGATAGTTCCACTATCAAACTAGATGGTATAGTAGAATACCTTGTGGTAACTCTAGACTCTTAGGAGTACCCAATAGATTTCATGATCCTCTCCCCTAAAGCTACATTGGGAGGGTATCCCATTATTCTGGGTAGGTCATGGTTAGCCACAACAGATGCTTACATTGGATGCTGGTAAGGGGACATGACTATTTTTGATGGGAGAAGCACTAAAAATATTGTTCTCTACCCTCCCGCTCAACCATCCCATGATATGGATAACCCTATATGGCCACATGTTGGAGAAGAGGGAAAGGAAGTCAATTCAGTGGCACAACTCATGATGATAGGAAAAAGTCCCTTTATCCAGCTCCAGGAAGAAGATGAAGTATTTTCCCACATAATTCAGAACCATTTCGAGGTGCATGAAGAATCATCCACTCATGAATTTGGTTCTGCAGGTCCAGTGAAGACACTTCTTCCCATTCCTCCTGCACCTAAACTTCCTACAACAATAGATATACTTCACACATTGTTTCCACATGAGTTAAAAATGCTAAGCATTAATGAAACAACCATGATTGAGTTGACCACACATGTACAAGTTTCAGAAGGAAAGAATTTGAATATTAACAAGTTGAATCAAGAACAACAATTGTCCCTGACAAACCTATTGAAAACCCATCAACATGCATTTGCATGGGATTACCATGACATGAAAGGATTGGATCCCAAGCTCTGTACTCATAGGATATATATCATAGATGACTGCACACCAGTAAGGCAACCACAAAGGAGAATCAACTCTGCATTGAGGGAGATTGTAAAAGGGGAATTATATAAATTATTGGATGCAAGATTTATCTACCCTATCTTAGAAAGCCAATGGGTGTCCCCATTGGTAATTGCACCTAAAAAGGGAGGTAAATGGAGAGTTTGTGTTGACTATAGAGAACTCAACTCTGCCACAAAGGGATCATTTTCCCCTTCCTTTCATAGACCAAGTACTGGATTCACTTGTAGGTAAGCAATATTTTTCTTTCCTAGGTGGATTTAGTGGTTATAATCAGATACAGATTGCACCTGAGGATCAAGAGAAGACACCTTTACCTATCCTTGGGGGACTTATGCCTACTCAATACTTCCATTTGGTCTATGTAATGCACCTACAACCTTTCAAAGAGTAGTCATTAGTATATTTTCAGATATCTCACATGATTGTATGGAGATCTACATGGATGATTTTACTACCTATGGTGCTAATTTTGCAGAAGCATTAGAAAATATAAGAATTTTTTTGAAAATATGTGAAGACCATAATATGTTCTTGAACAGTGAGAAATTATTCATGATGAGGTAGGAAGGAGTAGTCTTTGGCCACTATATCTCTCAGAAAGGAATTCAAGTGGACCCAACCAATGTTGAGGTGATTACCAATCTTCCTATTCATGCCAAGCAAAAAGATGTTAGAAGTTTCCTAGGACATGCAAGATACTATAGGTGCTTCATCAAAGATTTCAGTAAGATGGCAACACCATTGTACAATATTCTAACTAAAGATGTTGAGTTCCAGTGGATAGAGGAGTGTGACAAAGCATTCTTTGATATGAAAGCAACCTTAACCCATGCTCCTGTACTCAAAGGCCCTAATTGGGAACTCCCTTTTCATATTCATATAGATGCATTTGATTATGCTATAGGAGCTATCTTGGGACAAAAAGAGGGAGCAATTAAGAATGCAATCTACTTTGTCAGCAAGAACCTACAAGGAGCTGAATTTAATTACATAGTGACAGAGAAGGAGATGTTGGTAGTCATCTATGCCCTTAAAAAGTTTGGGCATTACATAACAAGATATCGGATTTTTGTCCATATGAACCATGTAGCCATAAGATACCTCATGAATAAGCCATTGGTTTCAGGTCGGCTAGCAAGGTGGTTGTTGATGCAAGAATTTGACATCACCATTGTAGACAAACTGGGAAAGGAAAATATTGTAGCAAACTTTCTCTCCAGATTGACTACATCAGAGGACACTCAAGTCATTGATGACTCCTTCCCTGGTGAACATTTGTTTTCCATCAATGTGCACACACCTTGGTATGCAAATATAGCCAATTATCTGGTTACAAGGAGAGTTCCCTCTCATTTCTCTCTAAAAGAGAGAAGGGTGCTTATTGAGAAAAAAATTCCTTTCTCATAGATTGTAGGATGTTTATTCTACATTGGACCAGATCATGTAATGAGGAGATGTGTAAAGGAGGATGAAACATATGATATACCACATGCATGTCACAATGAACCCCGTGGAGGGAATTTTGCAGCTAAAAGGACATCAATGGATATTCTTAATACAGGATATTACTGGCCCACACTTCATAAGGATATAGTCAAGTATACTAGAAAGTGTGATAGATGTTAGAGGATGGGATGACCAACTCAATCTGATGAGTTTCCTCTATACCCCTAGGTAGTCATCACACCATTTGATAAATGGGGACTTGATTTTGTAGGTACAATTGATCCACCATCAAATGGTAAATCCTACATCTTGGTTTGCACTAACTATGTGACCAAGTGGGTTGAGGTTAAAGCTATGAAACGTGCCAAAGATAATAAAGTTGCAAAATTCCTTTATGAAGAAATATTCACACGCTATGGGGTTCCAAGAGAGACAGTGACAGATCAAGGGGCTCAGTTTACATCAACCCTTTTCACAACATTGGTCAATGGATATAATGTAAGGCATAAGAAATCTACCCCTATCACCCTCAGGCCAATGACCAGTCTGAGGTGACCAATAGGGAAATATAGGCTATCTTGACCAAAATAATGGCTATTCATAGGAAATATTGGGCAAACAGGTTGCTAGAAGCTGCCTGGGCTTATAGAACCACTTGGAAGACAACCATTGGTTTCACTCCTTTTGAATTACTGTATGGGAAGACAACCATGATGTCTATAGAGTTTAATCATAAAAATCTTAGAACTACACTAGATATTGGGATAGACATATTTGAGACATAAAAGGATAGAATCATGTAGCTGAATGCCTTGGATGAGATGATAAAGTCAACCCGTCATCATACTGAGATAGTGCAAAATCAGAGAATCAAATGGCATGATAGATACATAAAGGAAAAGGAGTTCCAGCTAGGTGACTGGGCCCTCCTTTATGATTCCAGGTATCAAGATAATGCAAGAAAACTACAGACTAGGTGGTTGGGACCGTATGAAGTTGCAGAAGTCTTCTCCAATGGTGTTGTTCAAATCACCACCATTGAACCTATCAGATTCAAGCTCTTAGTCAACGATCACCGTCTCAAGTTATATCATAAAACAACTTCCAAAAAAGAATTCATGCATCAATTTATTCAACACTAAACCTCCAAACTTCCTGTAGCCAAAGGAAGCAGACCTAGTGTCCCTCCTTATGACTAGTCAAGGTATGCATGCAATCACATCACAATAAAAATTTCCACTTTTGTGGGAATCCACTTCTCCATCAATAAATCCATCCACCCATCCATCTCCATCCTTTCTCTCTCTTCCATAACTCCGCCTTCACTTCACTCCACCATCACTTCATTCCATCACCACTTCATTCCATCACCACTTCATTTAATTGCTCAATTGCACTTTTAAAGTAACCCGTACTTCCTTCCACACTTTTTGCAAATAGCACTCCAAGTTTTTAGGTGTGTGTGAAACAACTTGTTATATCTTAATTATCTTAGATGCATTTATTTAATTACTGTATATTAATGTTGATATTTCACATAGCACATATCTGTACTCTTCCCTGTCACATCATAATTACTACCTAGCCTATGTGGACACATGCTCTAATTTAGGTTGGGGGGAGTGTGAACCCACATGTCCACATGTCATACATGTCAACAAATTTGAAATGAGCCAATTTGAATGATATAGTTGAAATGATGGCTTGCATGTGTGATATGAAATTGAACCACCACCATTTTTCTTGATGATACCCTTCATTTATGTTTATTTATTGCCTTAGTCATAATCTTAAATGTCACCAAAAAAGGTAAATTTCATATGACATTGGCGTTAGCACTACAAAAGAGTTGCAAGAAGAATAAGAAATTAGGTTTTTCAAAGAAAGGTTGCAGGAAAGAAAATTTCATAGAAGTGTTTTCTTGATTGTGGGTAGAAACAATGGGAGGTTAGCTGATTAGGAATGAACCTACAATTCATGGCGTGATACTGCAGGATGCACTCTCTTTGGCCGAATTCGGGAATTGTGGATGGTTGGACTACTTCCTGAAACTAGACAATTTCAATGAGGACATTGGTCTAGAATTTGCATAGACACTCTCTGACGGGAAGGCAATGGTAAAAGGGCTAGAAGTGATAGCCACTGAGGAGAGAATTGCAGAGGTAACGGGTTTTTCTACCGAAGGAGAGCCATACCCTACTTCCAGGGATGTGAGGTCAGCTAGGGAAAAATTCACTGAACCTAGTGATCCTCCGTTGGTTGTAGATAAGCAAGGAACAAGGAGAACTTCTTTGCCAAAAAAGTGGAAACAAGTTGCTATCTACATTGTTAAATATATCTCCTACGAAGGCTGCTAGTCATGCCTCCATTATGTGCATTTTAAGCTCCTAAACCATATGAGACATGGCAGAAGGATGAACACACCCAATATGCTATACAACCTCCTTGCAATCATGGCAGTTGAAATGAAAAAAGGTAGGGACAATTTTGTTTCTCATCATTATTTGATAAAATTGTTAGTAGAAAAATATTTACAAGAAGTGTTTGGTATGACATGGGAATAATTTGTAAACATTGATTAGTTCAGACTAGAAAATGTGCATCCTAGTCAACCTCAAGCTTGTAGGGTTAGTAGGGGTGAGGGGGTTGCTAAAACCACACTTGGAGCTTCAAACTCTGGCACAAACCCTAGCACAAACCCTCCTATAGCCGAATCAACAATAGAAATTGGCTCCTCTGAATCAAAGTATTTAGATGAAGAAAGTTCATCCTCGGATCCTAATGTCAATGTTCTTCCCAAAGCCCCAATTTGAACTGGGGCTACCAGCAGAAAAGGGGAAGCACAAATGAGAGAGGCAAAAATTAGGAAGGGGAAGGCCAAGAAGCAAATGATAGAAAAAGTGAAACCAAGGCCTAAGAAACAAAAAGTTGATGACATTGGTCTTCCTACAGCCGAAGAAAAACATAAAAGCCCTTCGAAAAAATCAAAACCAGTTGGGCTAGCTATTGATATGCCTCTAAAGAGAAGCCCTAGACTCAAAAGAACACCTAAGAAGGAGACAAAAGCCCCTAAGGGGCAGGTAAATGTTGAAGTGAAAGACATCTTTGAGGAACAAGAAAACATAAGATTAGCAGAGCTTGCTACTATTGCAGAGCAGGTTGAAAATCAAGAACCATTGCAATTAGAGCAAGATGAACAACAAGAACCATTGCAATTGGTGCTAATTGAATAGCAAGAACCGGTGCGAGGAAAAATATTAGTAGGTAAACATAAACCTCCCACTTTTTCATGGAATCTTGTAGCCCTGAACTTATGGGGTGAGATGCAAAGGAAAGAGGAGGGGTGGAAAAAGGAAAAACACAAGCTACAGGAAGAAGTCAAAAAGAAAAATGCATAAATTGAAGAAAAGAATGTAGAGATTGCTGCCTTGAAGGATAAGGTAGATAATGTGATAGTTTTAGTACCCCAGATGATGGCATGCAGAACTCCTCCCAGAGTATATGCACTACATTTGAAGGAGTGACATCTTTCCTTCAAGCTGTCAAGGGTTATTTTAGGATTAAGCCCTTCTATGGAAACTCCACATGAGTTTTTCCAAGCCTACCAATCTTCTCCTCTTGAAGTCAAAAATATACTGTGTGAATTATACTTGCATAATTATGTTGTGCCTAATGATCATGACTAGAACCCATTACTATACATTGGAGATATCCATTTGAGGGAATTTGTGTCATGGATCCAGAATGAAATCAGCTGGGGGCAACAATTTAGAATTTACAGGGAAAGAGAACTTCATACCCCCTTGTCTCTCAAAGCTAAATCTAGTAACCCTTCAAAAATTTATTATACATGGCACAAAATTATTTATTGCTCGAGGTACAAAAAAAAGATCATGCCTGTTAGGGAAGAAGTATATCAGGAATATGAGTAGGTAGTTGATACTACAGGGAAAACAGTAATGGGGTACCTATCACAAAGGTGGAATAGTTTGACAAACTAGTTGAAACAAGATGAACTCCATTCCTTGCAAAACTATGTTGCAACATGTAAACGATGTACTAGGTACATACAGATTGGAAGGATGAGGCAACAATATTGGATTCCATTGACATTCCAACCACCTACTCTATTATGGCCAATACCAGATTACAAGTTTTATCAGTATGATATAGCTACATAAAGGAAAAGGTGGAGCAGATTGGAAAACAAACAAGGGTTGTACTGGGATCCCAATTCAGATACTGCAGAGACTGATCTGGGACAGTTGGCAGTTGGTGACTTAAGAGCTTTGACTAGGAAAAGAAATAGAGCTCCCTCTGCTGGAAGACCAACATAACATTAGGTTGGGGGGGATGATGAGTCTAATTAATGACTCAATTTTGATAGGGTTTATCATATATTTGCTGTTGATACTGTAGACTTTGGCACCTATTTATTGACATTCTCCATGTTATTTCCTTAAATCCATAAACCTTGGGAATAAACTTATCCTTGTGACTTTTGATGACATTAACATGCTATGTGAATTATCTATGTTAATTTTACATGTGGTTGAATGGATGTTACTTTAAGGTAATTATGGATATGCAATTGTTTGTGCGTGCTAATGAAATTATGCAGGTTCACATTAAGATGCTGATGTAAACGAAGCTTGCAAAGTGGAAGAAACTCCTACTAGCTAGTTGGTTGCCAAGGAAGTCAAAAAGATGGTCATTAAGAGGTCAAAGGAGGGAAAACTCTCAATGGAGGGAAACTTCCAATGGAGGGAAAATTCCTAGCTTGAATGAAATATTGTAACTACCTTTTAAATGATCATGTTTGTTAGTTGAGAAAATCTAGGGAAGTGTGTTGTGTTGGATCCTTGTTGGGGAAAGTCTGCTTTGACCAAATCTGGAGCATGCATAACTTCCTCCCTCTTTTTTATGCTTTCAATAAATGACATCCTCCTATTTTGATGGATTCGACTGCCTAGTTAGTTAGGGTTAATTAGAAGCTTTTCCCTCTATAAATAATGGTGAGATGCCCCTTTTCATAAGGTTGGATGTTCTAAAATTGTACTTGCATTTTTAGTTTAAGTAATACAGTCATATTACTGATATGTTGTAATCATGTTTTTAAGGAATAAAATGATATTCTGACTTGCTGCATTTGAGTTATCTTAAGGAGGACTCACCCAAGGGGGCCCACTTAGTGAGAGTTCCACCCATTTTGTTTAAAAGTTATTTTTTTGTTCAATAATTAGTTTTAGTTTCAGCAGTTGTCTTTTCCTGCAGCCACTCGAACTCTGTTTTGTGACTGTTCCTGTAGCCAAGGTAGATAGAGTAGTTTCCTTTTTGTTTGCTGAGATTCCTATTTCTACCATCCATTTATAGTCCAGTTGTTGATGCTTAGTGCAGTTGTTGATTCATGCTCAATGCTTATGTTAATTTCATTCCAACATTTTATCTTTAGTACTATTTCTTTTCTAGTTTATGGATGACTGCAGTGGAATCATAGTGCACATATAGTGCTAACCCATTTCAAGTTTACGTCCCTGGGTTGACAATGAAATGCACCTTCATGATGAGTAAGATAGCTACTTAGTGCAGATGTCTAATCTCTAAGTTACAACTCTTTGGGCTTAGTCATTGAATTGTTAGAGGAGGCCAATAGTGGAGATTTTTTAATTTTTAATGGATGGATCAATAACCTTAGATAGATGGGATAAGTGGTGCGAGATGTTGGTTTTTTACTTGATTGATATAAGATCATGTAGGATTCTAAAATTAGTAAGATAATTTAAGAAATCAAATTCAAATTTTCGTTTTAGACTTGTGTTAAATTTTTAAAATATCTAATTTAGATTTGAATAAAAAATACATCTCACACATAAAACACCATTCACATGAACAAAATTAATTTATTCGAGTGGGAGTGTGAATGATTGTAATCCCATAAAAATGCCTTATCTAGTTGTAATACGTAGGTCCCATGATGAGACATTAAGCATTTCTTATTACCCAATATCATTCTTATGGTGCAAGGAGAGAGAACACATGGTCTACAAACTCATTTCTAGGGGAATAGGATGAATAACTTCCCAATACAATTTGTAAATTAGTGCATTAAAAATTAAACATAGTAGAAAGGTCTTATTTAGACTTGTACAAGATGAATAGGGGATGTCCTCTTCTTACCCTGCTATCCTCGAATTCAACACTCTTAATTCATGGGATAACCCCTACAAAACTTGTCTGTTTCATAGCCCACTTCCTCTAAGCACACAAAATGAGGCAAATCCTACTTGCCCTTGTGCATGGTCCAGTCAATAAAATTGTTCTTGTATATCCAAACATCTTTGTATTTCATTATATACTCTACACATTCATTAATAAATTGTTCATTCAACTCATTATCGATATTCCATCAATTAGTATTAGAGTGAGCATGTGAGAGTTCTAAGTCTTGAAAGAGGTGATTTACGCTCTAAAATTGGTTAATGAATGTGTAGAGTACACAATGGAATTTAAAATATGTTTGGATATACAAGAACAAATATTCTATTAAAGGCAGGAGATAAAGGTAAAGGATGAATTAATAAATAATAAATATTTATTTAATTGGATGGGATGGAGTAAATTCAAGTGTTGTTGGGTTTGGATAAATTTAGGTGTCTACAAGTTGTGAATGTTAGATCTTAAGTTCTTGTTTTTTTTACTTTCTTTTTGTTTGGTTGTGATAGGTAGATGGTGGCTGGTTTGGTTTGATAGGTGATTAGGATTGACCTAGGATTTTGTATTAGGATGTGTGATTTGGATTAATATTAGATGATTGATATTAGAAGATGGGGATGTAATATGATTGGGTTTATCTAAGATTTTGGATTAGGATTTTGATGTGGATGAAGGGTTGATGATAGGATGTTTGATTGAGATGGATAAAATTTAGATTATGATTAGGGTTATGGTATGTTGGTCTTCAAACTTTGGTTTACAGGGGAATTTTTGGATTTTGACATTGATTTATCCAAATGTTAGAGATTTATTTTGAGTGTTGGATGGTGGATATTTTTTAATTTTTAATGGATGGATCAATAACCTTAGAAAGATGGGCTAAGTGGTGTGAGATGTTGGTTTTTGACTTGATTGATATAAGATCATATAGGATTCTAAAATTAGTAAGATAGTTGAAGAAATCAAATTCAAATTTTTGTTTTAGACTTGTGTTAAAATTTTAAAATATTTGATTTAGATTTGAATAAAAAATACATGCCTCACACATAAAACAACACCATTCACATGAATAAAATTAATTTATTCGAGTGGGAGTGTGAATGATTGTAATCCCATAAATATGCCGTATCTAGTTGTAATACATAGGGCCCATGATGAGACATTAAACATATTTTATTACACAATATCACTCTTATGGTGTGAGGAGAGAGAACAAATGATCTACAAACTCATTTCTAGGGGCATAGGGTGAGTAACTTACCAATACAATTTGTAAATTAGTGCATTAAAATTAAACATAGTAGAAAGGTCTTATCTAGACTTGTACAAGATGAATAGGGGATGTCCTCTTCTTACCCTGCTATCCTCAAATTCAACACTCAATTCATGGGATAACCCCTACAAAACTTGTTTGTTCCATAGCTCACATCCTCTAAGCACACAAAATGAGGAAAATCCTACTTGCCCTTGTGCATGGTCTAGTCAATAAATTTGTTCTTGTTTATCCAAACATCTTTGTATTTCATTGTGTACTCTACGCATTCATTAATGAATTGTTCATTCAACTCATTATCGATATTGCATCAATTAGTATTAGAGTGAGCATGTGAGATTTCTAAGTATTGAAAGAGGTGATTTGTGCTGTACAATTGGTTAATGAATGTGTAGAGTACACAATGAAATTTCAAATATGTTTGGATATACAAGAAAAAATATTCTATTAAAGGTAGGAGATAAAGGTAAAGGATGAATTAATAAATAGTAAATATTTATTTAATTGGATGGGATGGAGTAAATTCAAGTGTTGTTGGGTTTGGATAAATTTAGGTGTCTACAAGTCGTGAATGTTAGATCTTAAGTTCTTGGTTTTTACTTTTTTTTTGGTTGTGATAGGTAGATGGTGGCTGGTTTAGTTTGATAGGTGATTAAGATTGACCTAGGATTTTGTATTAGGATGTGTGATTTGGATTAATATTAGGTGATTGATATTAGAAGATGGGGATGTAATATGATTAGGTTTATCTAAGATTTTGGATTAGGATTTTGATGTGGATGAAGGGTTGATGATAGGATGATTGATTGAGATGGATAAAATTTAGATTATGATTAGGGTTATGGTATGTTGGTCTTCAAAATTTGGTTTACAAGGGAATTTTAGATTTTGACATTGATTTATCAAAATGTTGGAGATTTATTTTGAGTGTTGGATTGTGGAGATTTTTTAATTTTTAATTTTTAATGGATGGATCAATAACCTTAGAAGGATGGGCTAATTGGTGTGAGATGTTGGTTTTTGACCTGATTGATATAAGATCATGTAGGATTCTAAAATTAGTAAGATAGTTGAAGAAATCAGATTCAAATTTTGTTTTAGACTTGTGTTAAATTTTTAAAATATTTGATTTAGATTTGAATAAAAAATACATGTCTCACACATAAAAAAACACCATTCACTTGAAAAAATTAATTTATTCGAGTTGGAGTGTGAATGATTGTAATCCCATAAATATGCCTTATCTAGTTGTAATACGTAGGGGCCCATGATGAGACATTAAACATTTTTTATTACCAAATATCACTCTTATGGTGCAAGGAGAGAGAACACGTGGTCTACAAACTCATTTTTTGGGGCATAGGGTGAGTAACTTCCCAATACAATTTGTAAATTAGTGCATTAAAATTAAACATAGTAGAAAGGTCTTATCTAGACTTGTACAAGATGAATAGGGGATGTCCTCTTCTTACCCTGCTATCCTCAAATTCAACACTCCCAATTCGTGGGATAACCCCTAGAAAACTTGTCTATTTCATAGCCCACATCCTCTAAGCACACAAAATGAGGAAAATCCTACTTGCCCTCGTGCATGGTCTAGCCAATAAATTTGTTCTTGTATATCCAAACATCTTTGTCTTTCATTGTGTACTCTACACATTCATTAATGAATTGTTCATTCAACTCATTATCGATATTGCATCAATTAGTATTAGAGTGAGCATGTGAGAGTTCTAAGTTTTGAAAGAGGTGATTTGTGCTCTACAATTGGTTAATGGATGTGTAGAATACACAATGAAATTTCAAATATGTTTGGATATACAAGAAAAAATATTCTATCAAAGGCGGGAGATAAAGGTAAAGGATGAATTAATAAATAATAAATATTTATTTAATTGGATGAGATGGAGTAAATTCAAGTGTTGTTGGGTTTGGATAAATTTAGGTGTCTACAAGTTGTGAATGTTAGATCTTAATTTCTTGATTTTTTACTTTTTTTTTGGTTGTGATAGGTAGATGGTGGCTGGTTTGGTTTGATAGGTGATTAGGATTGACCTAGGATTTTGTATTAGGATGTGTGATTTGGATTAATATTAGATGATTGATATTAGAAGATGGGGATGTAATATGATTAGGTTTATCTAAGATTTTGGATTAGGATTTTGATGTGGATGAAGGGTTGATGATAGGATGATTGATTGAGATGGATAAAATTTAGATTATGATTAGGGTTATGGTATGTTGGTCTTCAAACTTTGGTTTACAAGGGAATTTTGGATTTTGACATTTATTTATCTAAATGTTAGAGATTTATTTTGAGTGTTGGATGGTGGAGATTTTTTAATTTTTAATGGATGGATCAATAACCTTAGAAAGATGGGCTAAGTGGTGTGAGATGTTGGTTTTTGACTTGATTGATATAAGATCATGTAGGATTCTAAAATTAGTAAGATAGTTGAAGAAATCAAATTCAATTTTTTTTTTTAGACTTGTGTTAAATTTTTAAAATATTTGATTTAGATTTGAATAAAAAATACATGCCTCACACATAAAACAACACCATTCACATGAACAAAATTAATTTATTCAAGTCGGAGTGTGAATGATTGCAATCCCATAAATATGCCTTATCTAGTTGTAATACGTAGGGCCCATGATGAGACATTAAACATTTTTTATTACCCAATATCACTCTTATGGTCAGGGAGAGAGAACACATGGTCTACACACTCATTTCTATGGGTATAGGGTTTGTAACTTCCCAATACAATTTGTAAATTAGTGCATTAAAATTAAACATATTAGAAAGGTCTTATCTAGACTTGTACAAGATGAATAGGGGATGTCCTCTTCTTACCTTGCTATCATTGAATTTAGCACACTCAATTCATGGGATAACCCCCTACAAAACTTGTCTACTTCATAGTGCATGACCTCTAAGCACACATAATGAGGCAAATACTACTTGCCCTCTTACATGGTCCAAGCCCTTGAAAATTCATTTTGAGTGTTTAAACTTTTCACCTTTTGAAAATTACAAAAGGTAAAAAATTACAAAAATTCTATTTTTAGAGTTAGTAATTTATCCCGCATGTGTAGGAGCGTTGATTTTCAACACTCTTGCATCTTGTTTGCAAATTGCATTAAGGGATGTAGTTGTGCTGATTTTCAGCGCAACTACACTCCCTGTTTCGTATGAGTGTCATTTAATGCACTCTTAATGTGATTTTTATTAGGTTTTAAATATGTTTTTACCTTTGATTTTATAATTTTTTTTTGCATTACTTCAAGTCCGCATACTCCTTGATCTCGTTTACATGTTTGGAGAACACAAGCTCTTATTTTGCTAGAGTTTTGCTTAGATTTTCTTCCATTTTTCATGGATTCTGGTTATGTGATTGTCCTCTTTTTTGTTTTGTTTTCATCACTTTGTGAAAATATGTTTAAGGTTTCGGTTAGTGTCATCATTTTTTTCATTTTCTAGTTTTATTGTTGATGATTGGTTTGTTCTAGGTTTCTTTATTTTCGGGTTTTAGTCTTCTTATCATTTTCATTCAAGTTTTAAAACCCCAAGTATTGATTATCATTTTTCATGTGAACTTTTCATTTTATCATAGTGTGTTTTGGGTTTTAAATCTCGACTCATGTCATACACAAACCTTCCTTGTGTTACACCATGGAAATTAAATACTCCAACCACACCCTAACACCGTTTTGTGCTATTCAGGGTTTAAACCCTAAATGGCATCCAAAACATGCCATTCGTGTGACTCGAGTTTTGAAACCTACTTTGCATTTCCCAACCATGAAATTTCTAATCCAAGAAGCATGCAGAGTGGGGTTTATTTAATGCCTTACACCTACAGTGCATATCCCTTGCATTCCTTGTGCAATTTAATGCCTGTGTTGCATAACCTTCAAACACAAATTTTATGAGATGCAATGTTGAGGTTTTTTCTCGACGCTGCATACTTCAAACCTTCAAAGATGTAGGTTGAGGTTTAGACCTCGATCAACATTAATTTACCATTGGATTCCCAAGATGTAGGTCAGGTTTTAAAACTCGAACTACATCCTTGACAACCATCCCACTATGCATGTAAAAGTAGGATTTTTTTCCACTTAAGCACTTAGAAATTTTATCAACCCATGGGGCGGGATTTTTTCTCGCCCTTGCATTAACTTTCCCTACCTCATGTAGGAGCGCATAAATTCTATGCTCTTGTACCCAAAGTGAAATATCACTATAAAAGCGCTCAATTTTTCTTTGCCTCTGCACCCAAACTATCAAACCACTTGCAATATCTCAATTTTTCAACACCATTGAATTTGAACTACCAAAACACTAATAGCTCAATTTTTTCATGCCACTGCATATAATCCTATAAATTTTATTTAACATTGGGAAATATGAAACTTATTTTTGTAGTTACTCTCGCATGCTATTTTAGGCATTCATGCTTGAATTCTTGAAAGGGTACGAGCGATTTACTTGCCATACAGTTGCTCCACAAATTTTTGATCCATCTCCAAGCAAGGGAAATATGAAACTTATTTTTGTAGTTACTCTCGCATGCTATTTTAGGCATTCATGCTTGAATTCTTGAAAGGGTACGAGCGATTTACTTGCCATACAGGCTCCACAAATTTTTGATCCATCTCCAAGCAAGAAATCCATGAAGTTCAAATATCAAGGGTTTTTGCAACAACCTCTGTTGCTTCAAACATTGATGAGATAAAATACATAGAGATAGGACATGTTGATATGTATGAATTTGTGGAGAGGAAAAAGAAGCAACTTTTGAATTTAGGCATGGTATGTGTTGTGGAGAGAAATATTTAATTGGTGGCTGCATTTCCAGTAGTGGCACAAATCCTAAGTTTATTCTAGCCATAGCAACTCATTGTCACAAGGAATCTAGAAGTGTGAGGGATCCTGATGGGAATGTGATCATAAGAATAGATGTAGATTTCTTCGACAAGATCTTTCAATGTTTGAGCATTGATGTGTATGCTGATCTTACTATTGAGAATACACAAGCTCATTATGATAAGGATCCTGACAGTTGTACGAAGGAAATTAATACAAGGTTGTTATAGAACCCAAGGCAAAATATTTCAAGATGGCCTAAGAGCTTTCCTTGCAGTCATGTTGTCGAGGAAGTAAATGACTTAATTACCCTTCTTAGCAGCGTAAAGGGATTGCCTAACTCTTCCAATTTTCAAGAGTGGATGTACTTGTACATTCATGCTATAAGGAAGAGGAAACACAAAATATTTTGTGGTTAAAAAATAAGTGATGCAATTTGTGATCAACTCATAAAGGTTCCCACCTCATTGAGATTTTATATGGCTTCATACTTTGTCTATGTTGCTGCATCAATGAGGAACTTCCCAGGTTTGACATTAGAGGGTGATAGGAGGCATGTTCTACTCCCAGTTGACCTTGAAGAAAATTAGTCAAAATTTTAGAAGGGTCAATGATGATTTCTTTTCTCCATATCTCTATATTTTTGACAAAGAAATTGAGAAAAGGAGAGTATCTGATGAAGCATGGGTAGTGGTTAATAAATTTAGATGTATGTTCCTACAATTTCCCACCTTCACATACATTCAAGTTGGGTGCTTCGTCGAATATCCGTATATGATTCCAAGGTATTTGAGTGACAAGATAGTCCTTATGAAGCTATGTAGATAGATCATGGTAGTGCATAGAAGACATGCAAAATATCACAAGCTAGGGTTCAAGTTTCCTCTCACAATAGGTAGGTACTCTATCACATCTCCCAAAGCTAAATCTATGGGATTAGATATGTAATGGATCACGATGAAGACATACAAAAGGAGAACTAACTTCAGCTATAGAGGAATGTACACATAGTGGAGGACATATGGATAGATTGCAGGACAAAGGAGGATATAAGGAAGCTAGACTATTTTTGACTTACCTTAGAACATATTGTAAATATAGATCTAGCAGACATTCCAGAAGACATGGAGGATGAACATAACATCTTGGATCTTGTTTATGAGAGCAATAATATTCTTGAAACCCCTCTTCCTCCCATTCAGTGGTCAAATAAGGAAGTGATTTCCATTAGGGAGAGACTTCAACCTATTCTTGCTAAAACTAATGTTTGGTTATAGGAAAGGGGCATAAGATTCAAGAATTTTAACACCAGATCTAAGGGAGAAGAAATAGAGGGGAATTCTAGGAAAAAAGGCAGAAATTAGAAGAAAGAATATGCGTGATGTGCCAGGTACAAGTAAAAACCCAAAACCTAAGATCAAATTCATAATGAAGGGGGTAAGAGAAAAGATGCAGAAGGGTCATCAACTCACATAGAAGAGGTGTCAGCTCAAGTTGAAGAACAAGCAGAAGAGAGTCTGGATGAAGAAGTACAAGATTATTCACATGAGGATGCTCCAAAAAACTCTCCCATGTCTTCTTCCCCCATCATTGCCACTTTTCTAGTTCCCACTCTTCTTGTTGTTTCAATTGAACAACCTTTGCCCTTTGCCATTGTTGTTGTTGCTACTATTATTGCCCCTACCATTTCAATTCAATCAATTTATTCATCCCCAAATTCGAGGTCTATTTTTGATAGTCCTAGGAATAATTTTGAGAATATTTTTGGCTCCTCACCCAATTTTCCAAGTTTCTCTTCTCCTTATTTTGGTATGTCTACTCAATATGAGTTAGATAAGTTTATGGTTGAAACTACACAAGATATGCCAAGTGTGGAAAATACCTAAATCTGTTCAAACTAATGCTCCACCACATGTGACTACCACCATTGTAGGTGCAAAAAAATCCAAAAAAACCATGATGATAGGTCCTGGAGAGAGTTCTTCTCCTCTTCCCCCTTGGTTGGTCTCATAGACATCAAAGAGAAAGAAGAAAGCTGTCTCTCCCGACGACTTTGATTTTGGTCAGTTGGTGTCAATAAAGCAAAAAATCTACAAAGAAGACAATGACTCTCTCAAGGGTGTTGGTGGATAAAGTACGATACAAATATGTTGAGGCTACACACCCTCCCCTAGGTAAAATTGTAGAAGAGATAGACTTGTCTAATTATTCTATTACAATGGTAGAACTTGGAAAAAGGATGCATGAAAGGGAAAAATAGGATGCAAAATCAACATTGGCTTCTCTAATTGAGAAGTTTGATCAAGAAAAGAAAGTAAGAGATCAATATAAGGATAGGGTTGAACAAATTACCTCCGTGCTTCAAAATATTACTCAATCTTATGAGTCTATCGAGCTTGTTGGTACAAGCATTGAAGATCCTATCATTCAAAAGGTTGAAAGGAAACATGTACAAGGAAAAGAAGTTATAGAGTGGATTGATAGGATTTTGGATCAAGGAAAGCAACTACTAAAATATTTTGAGGAAGGGATTAGCAATATGGGAAATGTAAAGGAAAAATTGAGTCAAACCATTGACACACTTTCCCAAAATCAACGAGAAATGGAAAAAGGTCTTAAAGCTTAGAAAAAGATCAAGTAACTCAAGCTTGATGTGCTAGAGGAAATTGGAACAATTCCCAACAGAGAAATGTTTTTAGCATATGGGAGACCCTAAAGTATAAGTTGAATGTCATCAATGATTTAATCAGAGATTTACAGGAAACTTAGAAGGTTGGTGAAGATAAAAGTTTAGATCTCATCACTAGAATAAAAGAGATACCTTGTCAAGTGCTTGATGACAATCAAGAAGTTCTTCCCTCTGACACAATTATCCAAGTGTTCACATCATCAATACAAAAAAGATTTTGAAGATGAAGCTTTCTCGTTAGCTTCTATCGGTAGATTGGCAGAAATTTAGCTCACTTTGGATAACCTAAAGGTAGTAGTGGAAAGGCATTGAAAAATATGCATCACCATTGAGGACTCAATTAAATGAGTCCTTGCCGTCTCCAGTCATACTACTAGACCAGATAACTCAGAAGTCCAAGCGACATTAAAGAAACATGAAGACTTCTTGGAAAAGGATGGTGAAGAATGAAGGAACATGCCTATTCCATACAATTTATTTTCAGTTTTTTCCCCTTATACAATATGTAATTAGTTTATGACATATTACTTGTCTTTTGTAAATATGCAATTACATGTAAAAATAAAGAAGTCTTAAATCAAATTGGACTCTACTATTGAATAAGTCAAGTTAGTTTTAGCATTCCTATTTTAGCTCTTAACTCTCATCTACATATATGAGGGAGCTCTTTTGTAATTGTTACCTTTTATCTTTTGAAGCAAAGGACTGCCCATTTCAAAAACATATTGAGACTTTGTGTTTAATGTGTAAATCAAATTTCAATCAATAAAAGAGGAAAATTTTACATCCAACCATTGCTTTGGATCTACTTTGATATGTGTGAGATTGTTCTTATGTCCTTCTCATTACATTTTCTTGTAGATGGTTGAATAAGTGGCGATATATCATATATTTGAAAGGGGATTCAAATCTAATTTTGTAGAATTTTTGCTACATTATTACATTTGAAGTTTATGCTCTTGTGTGTACATTTTTTTAATAATTCAAAGACTTTGGGCTGTGGGTTATTTGCTGTGTTTTGTGGATCTTTTGGTGGAATGTGTTGAAAAATTTGAGCTGCAACATAACTCATTCTATATCTTTATGAATCATCATTGAAGACACCAAAATACTTTGATCTTTTGTGGGTTTTCTGGTTACTGACATTCACCGGTATCACTTTGGTTACTCTTTTGTTTAATCAAGTAGATATTGGTTATTATTGCTCAATATAAGATTTTGTGGTGAATTATATGTTATAATTATCATGAGGTATTATTATAATTTGTTTAAGAGAAAACATATATTTTATGAAACAAGAGAAAAGGATGAATGTAACACCCATGGATAAATTTAGTGTACATAATCTAGGTTAGTTACTAGTTGTTTTAGTGAGAAGTAAGAAGGGAGCCTCCCATTTATGAGAGGAGAGATTTAATCTCATCATAGCTGTGGTTGAAGTCACCATTTTGTAATTAATTAAGTGATTAAAAATATTCACCCAACATACCCAAAGGCATGTGAGGGTGAACTTTAAAAACAAAAGGTGTATATACAAGGATGTGGTTGAGTTCAACCCCTTGCACTTCACATTTTCCCCTCAAATTTGAAATCAAGGCTATGCCAAAACACAATACCATTCCTTTGAGTTGAACTTTTTATTCTCATCTTATTTTGTATTTGTTTTTGGAAAACATGGGTTTGGATCATCCCCTTGGTTTTGAAATCTAATGAAATATTGCTAGAGGAAAAAAATATCTAGTGATTTTGATCTCCAAGATCATCTTTTGGTGTGAAGAGAAAGCATACACATTGGAATTTATTAGGTTCTAATAAAAAATAGGATAAGTTAAATTTTTTGATATACAAGATTTACAATAATATCAACCAACCTTCCTTCAACATGAAAAAAATTATAATTTTTTTAATAAATTGTTAAACCTTCTCTTACCATGTAACCTATCACAAAAGGACCAAATAGGTTATTAAGAGGGACCTATATTTATATAAATAGTTGTTTAGTTAGAAAAGTGATCCTAGGGTTTTAATTGGGATTAGCTACTTTTCACTTACAAAACATTGAAATTTAGATCAACAAGGGTATGATATTAACTTGCAACCTAAAAGGTGAGTCAATCAACCTTGGGTTTGAATTCTCTAGGAGTGATGAAATACAATAATGCAACTAGTTAACTATGAAAATACAATGTTTTGTCACAAATTATGGCAAACTAGAAATTAATAGAAAATTTTGAGTTCCAAAAAAGTAAAAGGAAAACATAGAGGTACCTAACCTATGGATTCAACTTATATTTTGTTGGAAAAGGGAGTGTAGGGTTCCCAAGACTAAAGAGATGAAACCAAAATCTATTTTCATACTCCTCAAGTCCTCGATCTATGGCATGTTCCTTTTGAATCTTGCTGTCAAATCTTTGTTTGTTACAAAGATAATTGAGTTTTCATATCTTGTCAAGTTGTAGGGCTTTAATGCATCAATGAGAAAAAAGTCTTCAATATTATTCGTATTTGTAACCTACACATTCAAAGAGAGAGGAAGGGTTGTGCTATATAGGGGCTTGCCTTGGTCGAACCCTATGTTGGTATTTTTAGCTCCACAATGGAAAAATTGATGATAAAGAGAGTTTATAATTTTGAGGGATAGAGGCTAAATGATAAATAAATGATGAATCGACAAATCATTGCAACTCAACACTCAGATTTGATATCCTTGATGGAATAAAGTCATGCTCATCACCTTCAAGGATTGATTGCAATGTGGCTTGACTTGATTTGATAACCTATAAGTCTTAGTAAATAGAAAAAAAATGCATGTAAACATGAACATAAACTCACATAACATTTGACATGATGCTTTAATGATGAAGTGTTGTAATAATCTTGATAATTCTGCTCTTGATTTCCCTTGATTGATTTTAGGATCTTCAATTTACTTGATAATTCCTCATTCTTTCTTCTAGGATTTTAAATGATAAAATGATTAGGTATTTACATATGCAATTATTCTAATTTACCAAAAATTAAATCTTGATAGCCAATATTTAGGATCATTTGAAATCCAAATAATAAATTTCCAACCCTAACATATTTAAATTTGGGTTCATTTTTCAGGGGTCAAGGGTGCCAAGGTCGCCCTTGTATAGAACCACTTTTTCGAGATCTAAAGTATCAGGGGAAAAATATTAAATGCCTACTTGAGTTTTGCACATTTGATTTCTTAATAAATGATAACATGGGCCATGGAATTCATAATTTAGGAAATTAAGATCACAATTAGGTCCAAGCACATAGGGGGAGCAAAATCTAATGTGAAATTGTCAAAGGTGAAAATTTACGATGCTACAATAGTTAATGATAATTTAGAGCTATTCCAATTATTAATCCTCCCAAAAATTAACTCGCAAACCATTCCCAACTCTCTAGTGAATGCCCTTCTGAAGAAGATTTCTTGAATTAAGAATATTTTTCTAGATAATTGAAATTTTAGGGATATCATTATTAGTTAAGAATAGCCTCACATCCATTCCACATAGATATTTGGCTTTCACAATGATGTAATAACTTCTTTACTTTATACTATTAGCCCCCAACCAATTTTAGGTAATAAGGCCTTATTAGCTAGATAAATTTTTCTAAGGCTAGATCCACCATCTCAATTAGGTTTATAAACCTTATCCTAACTAACTAAAGTAAGTCTCTTTCTCTCTTTAACAATTGTTTAAAGTATTATTTTCTAAATTTCTTTAAATTTTTTACTATCTACTTTGAATTTGTTAAGAAATTATCAGATTGTCAAATCATTTCTTAGATAAACCAACGAGAGAAAAAAAAAGAAGCTCATGAAAAATAACCATAATGCAAAGATCAAAGATATAACACAAGATTATACAAGATATACCCTAGTATCCAAAATCATCCATAATCAATGTATTATTCAATAATAAAATATTATAATACACTTATAGGGTCTCCAAGAATTCTTCTAAAACATCAAACTCCTCTAAAGTATCCTCCATGTGTCCATACATGTAACCACAAATATCATACCATGCTTCATATATGCACTCAATAGAAAAATTTGAGTTCCAAAAAAGTAAAAGGCAGACATAGAGGTACCTGACCTATGGATTTGAGTTAGATATTTTTGGACAAGGGAGTGTAGGGTACCCTAGACTATAGAGATGAAATCGAAATCTATTTTCATAGTCCTCAAGTCCTTGATCTATGGCTTCATCCTTTTGAAACTTGCTATTGTTACCTAATTGTGCTTTTCAATCCAATTAGGTTAGGCTGAGAGAGCACTGATGCTTTCTACTTTGTAGAAGGAGAAATGTACAATTTTTTTTTTTGCTAAAGATATTCATAATCATACAAAATGGTGCCATGAAATGAAATTTTTAGTTTTCATTATACAATTGCTTAACAAAGGAGAAATAGTACATAAACATTTGCACAAAGTAGCTATTTATATTACTTACAAGAAGTATGTTTATAAGTTTCCCACACAAGTCGTGGGAATAACTAGATAAGATACAATAAGAAATAAATTGAACATCTAAAAATAAAGAGCATATGTAAGAGGAAAGGGATCCGTCATTGCCCGAATGACAAACCCCAATGTTGACTAGCTACATCTTCAACTCCTTGGTTGATAGCTCCAGAGGTATTTGCAAGGGATAAAGAAGTAATGTTAATGCTCAAGATTCTTTCAATATTTCAAATCAACAAATTTTCAACCTATTTATTACTAAGCATCAGATCCGATTCAAAGATGTCTCAAGATCAATACACAGTCATCAAGAAGATCCAAGAGGAGTCAAGATCATCAAATCATCATAAGAAGCTCTGGGCTTCTTGTTTTCTTAACTTGCCTGTTCTCTGTGCAGGTACAGGGGTAGTCACCTAAAAACTAAATGGAGGACAACTTGCAATATGAAAAGACACTGTAAATAATGATAAAGTACAATCACTTAATCAACATTTCAAGACAATCCTTAGTGGAAATGATGTACAAAATCAAGAGAAGATCAGTCACATCAAGCATGATCACTCAATAATGGACATTTTGCAAGTAAAATGCCAAGGTATTTCAATGCATGACCTCATAATAAAGGCGGATGTATCATGGAAGGGCAGTGATTGGTTTTCAAGAGAAGTGGTAGGTATTTCATTATTGATAGATTGCAAGAACAATCCAAAAGCCATGAACAAAGATAATACATAGGGCAACAATGGAAATTGAGAATAGTCATCATTGACAATGGACCAAAATGATACTCAATAGCAGATTACAGTGAACATATGCATTACTATCCAAGATAGTAGGGACAGTCATATAGGAAAGTTGAGCTGAGATGAGCAATCAAAGCATGAAGAGAAAAACACTTTGAGGATTCAAGGACATGAATCACAAAGAAATGATGCAAATGAAAGTATTGCCATCCTTATGGATATGCAATGTTAGAGACATTCAAAGTCAACTTTGTAGGACTATTTTGCAAGTGCAGAAATCAGATTTTAAAAAAGCAGAAAAATCAGATTTTAAAGAGAAGAAAAACAAGATTTTAAAGTATAGAAAAATTAGATTTAAAAGTATAGAAAAATCAGATTTTGAAGAGCAGAAAAATCAGATTTTAAAGTACAGAAAAATTAGATTTTAAAGTACAGAAAAATCAGATTTAAAAGTGCAGCAATAATGATAAGTTGATGAGCAAAAATTATGAAATGTGAGAAACAAAATTTTGAGATAAAAGAGCAGTAGATTGCACATAAAATGGACACCAAAGTTATAGGGGCATAAGCACAAATGCAACCAACTTGTGTTCAAAGGAATTTTTTTTGAAGGTGCCATGACACTTCAAGAAAATTACTATCAAGGTGACAATTCTTAGGTTGACAGTCTACCAAATTACTTTCAAGGTGCTATCTATGAAAGGACAACAACCTCATGAATGTTGCACCTAGGGGCAACCTTAAATACTTAAATGAGGGGAGTGATTGACAAAGGAGGCTTGTGAATACACTCACAACCAGTAAACAAAGAACATTAGAGAGAGACAATGAAGTTATTTTCAAGGTAAAAGTTGTCATGAAGGTACAAGGAGTTGTTCAAAAATGAGGATGAAAATGAAACCATGGTGATTTAATACATAAAGGGAAAAGTACAATCATCAATCTCTTTTGAAGAGTCATGAATAGAGATACACTCATTAATGAATGTAACAATATGAAGAGAGGATAGTCAAAGTATGAAGACAATCCATTTACAAGCCTTCTGCTTTGTTCTTTAATGTCAGCTGGATATGCCACTGTAAATGGAAAAAATCCTACGATACAATGAATGAAGTTAAAGATTCTGAGAGCAGTGAGCAAGTAAAGCAACAAGTAAAACCTTGGGTGACATACATAGGGTTTCATGAGCAAACCCTTAGGTGTTGAGAAAATGAAAGCCCAAAATGCTAACGAAAGTGAAAATTCAAAATAAAAACTGTGGAGATGTTTACAAAGGCCGAGGATAAGAGGGTTTCTGATCTTCTCTTTCCAGAAAATAAAGAAAGATCTTACAAGAAACACAAAGAAATAAAGAGATAAGAGAGTAAGAGAGTTTTTACAAGCAAACCTTAGAAACAGAGCAAAAACATACAAAAAAATGACGAATTTCATCATTTTTTTGTGAAACTGAAGCATAAACAATATTTTCTTTCACAATAAAGAGAAAATCTAGCATTTTCATGAAAAAGAAGATCTTACCAACACTGTCCTAGTGTATCATTGCACAAAATGCTCAATTCTTTCAAACCCTTGGTGGCGGCGCAACAACATGAAAGCTTTACAACATAAAATGAACTCAAAATGAGCATGTGGGTAGAATTGGGTTTTTTTTTTAGTTTCAAAATGAAACCCTAAATCCAGGCTGACCCAAGTATTATGTTTATTTTTCACTTTTTATTTCATTTGTAATATTAATACTCAGGCCTTAAAAAATACCTAGTAAGAGGTGAGTCCGTGTGAGTCACAAGGAGATAAGACTGAATAATGAATTAAATCTGCCCCTTTAATTTTTGCATGAAATTAAGACAAAATTAAATATGTAAACAAATATTATAGGTAATATTTTATAAATTAATTTAATATTTGTCATGTAATGCAAGAATTAAACTTTCACAAAACACATATTAAATCAAATCATAACTAATTGTCTTTAATATTTGTTCAAATAGTTTATTCTTATTCCAAAATCATGCAAAAACAAAAGGAGTTGAACTGGGGTGTCAAGCATGCATTTGGAGTTTTATCTTTGACTTCAAGTCAAACTATGCCATTTTTAGAGTTCTTTTTGATCAAACAATTTGAGAGGGGGAGTTTGGAGCTAAAATTGCTCAAATTGGAGCAATTATGAGTCCCCTTTTTAGGGCTTTTCTGTTTTGCTCGTGAGAGATATTTTGAGTGCAGTTGACTACAAGTATCACCTCTTGGCACTTTGGGACAATTTTTGTATTAAAGGAGAAAAATATTATGCTTTTTTCTTGAGTTTTTACCTTTTGTCATCTCTTGCATGTTGCAGAGAGACTTAGAGATTTGTAACTCATATTTTCACATTTTTGATACAACAATAGTTATTTTAGCTTATTTTTATTAGTGTTTGCAAAGATTCCTTCCATTGTTCAAAAGAATCAAGTGTTTACCTTCTTACTTTCAAGTGTTGTGTCTCTTATGAATAATTTTGATTCAATTCTTATGTGTTTTAGTGTTAAAACCTTCAAATTTTCATCTTATTCAATTTGGTTGCATGCATATAAAAGCAATCAATTATCACAGGTTGCAAGCTGTGCTATTGTTTTGTCTTATCTTCCAAGCTGTGAAAACCCTGCTTTCCTTCAAAGAAGATAGATTTCTCAAGCCTATTTACGAAATATTTATGTGATCAGATTTATCAAATTGAGCTATGTAAACATATTTTTTGAGAAGTAGTTGTGAATCAAGCTGCAGATTAATTACATTTCGGTGCATCACCTCCTAGAATTAGTTTTTTCCCATTTCTAGAGCATCCTTCTTCCTTTTTCCCATCAAATTCATTAGTTTCTAGGAGATCTAAAGGGGAACCAACCCATAATCTGGAGGTTCATTCTCATAGTAGGTCACCCACAATCCGAGTTTGATCCCATGTTGCATAGGATTGTTGAGTTTCACACTTAGCTAAAGGGAATAGTCCTCTGTGACAGTTGAGTTTTTGGAATCCTTGGTGGGACACAATTGGATTGTTTCAGACCAAATTTCACTCATATATCACTGATTCTTGGTGTGTGTGTCAGTGATCTCAACCTTTGGAGGCAAGAAAAATAACACATCTGGCGACTCCGCTAGTATTTCTATTGGTTTTAGCATGATTAGGTGCTGGTTTATTTCAAAAAGTTCTAATTTTTTCTTATTTTCTAAATGATTTTGAATGAATAAGCATGTCTATGTTTCATGGAAATACGTCATATCATCCATCATACCATGAAAATGTTGTTAATCCACCTATTTATCAACCATATCAAATCAACCATGTTGCTAGTTTTAGCCTAAATCCCATGGATTTTCAAGAAAACCAACATGTTCAATATGATTACCACCCACCCACCCCTGCATAACCTCCATATCAGCCTACATATGCTCAAAATCATCCCCAAGAAACCCATTTTGTTTCCAACCAGCATGGCTATTCTCCCAATCAAACTCCAAGTGTTGAAGACATGAGCTTCAAGGATATAAGGTTGCAGTTTGAAAGGTAGTTGAGTGAGATTGGAGAAAATCAAGGGTATGAAGAAGATCAAGAATATGACATGCAATAGGAGGATATTTCTTACCAATCCTACCTCCAACAACAAGAACGACAATCTTATGAGGCCTTTTGTTATCAACAAGAGATGAAAGCAAAAAAAAAGAATGAAGAAGAAGAGGAGGAACAAATGAGTCAACTTTTGGCCCAAGTTTGTACTTGGTTACAAGCTGAAGCTACCCAAAACCAGTCCATTAATCCCCAGTTTCATTCATATCAAAAGCCTGAACCAAGTTATCAAAGTATTAAATAGCCATGGTGGCCTTCTTGGACCAAGCATCCTAATTTTAAAATTCCAAATCTTGGTAAGGCTATTCCTTGTATACCAATCCAAGATCAAAAAGAGGAAAATGCTATAGAACCTAAATAAATCAAGATTATAAGTTGGTATAATGGGAAAAAGGAAGAATTAGTGAGGGAGTCATATGCTGTTTACAAGCCTCCATATGATATACAAAATGAGAAATCAGACTTCTTACAAGGAGGTAAGTATGAAAATAAAACTATATGTCAAGAGGAGTAGGAGGCTGTTGTTGTTTGTATCGTGTCCCCAGATAAATATGAGCATAATGCATGTGAAGAGGATGTTGGATTAGGCTTGCCACTGGATCCCTTACATTTTGATTCATTTGAAAAGTTTTCTAATCTTGTTTATAAGATGGATGAAAGAAAAGTATAGAGGTTACAAGGTAAAGATCTTCAGTTGCAAAGACAGGATGCCCAAGTTTCATTGGAGAAGGCACCACATGAGGAGGAAGAATTGGTTTCTTTGTTTGATCAACTACCTAGTTTTGTTGAGCAAGATGAAGAGAGCATACAGGTACCCAACTTACCAGCTGATTCGGGACATCCAAAAGATATTGCAAAGCATGATGTATTGTTGGTTCATGAAGGCGAGGATGAGATTGAAGCCTAAATCTATATGAAAGAGAAAAAGGACAACCCTATTTTGCAGGTTAATGAAAATGCTTTGCATGAAGAAGTTTACCAGATTGAAGAAATAGTCAGATCAGAACTTGTGCTTCAAAAGGGTGATCTTAAATCTAAGGTGAGTCCTCTTATGCAAACAAGTAAATAAATTTTTGAAGATGACTCTTTGAGATGAATTAGAGGTTTTTTGTTCAAATTTAGATGTCAAAGCAGCATCTCAGGAGGAAAAAATTCATGAGAAGATCAGTGAGAGAAACCTTGATTTGAATGATCAAGAGGTTGAGACACATGAAAATTTTGTGCAAGTGGAACATGAGCAAAAGAAAGTCATTGCTTTCCAAGTTGAGGTTGAAACAATAGATAACCAACAAAAAAACAGCAATAAGAATTAAGTTTTCATCCTTTCAAGAGAACACCCAATCAGAGATTTAGCTCAGATGGAGTCAAACAAAGCATCACAGCTCACACTTGCACCCAAGACACCCAAGCATGAGGTTGTAAATCAGGAGCAACAAACCTAGATTACTTATATACTTCAAAATAACAGCATGTTTGATCAAATTTAAGAGGTGAGTGAGTTTGGTTATGTTTTTCAAGCAACATTCCAACAGTTTGTGGGGTATCTTCTTGATTCTCACCTCTTATCAACAATTCATAAACATATGATGCATCCTTTGTTGGTTAGAAGGGGGAGTTATTTTACAAAGCCAATTAATTGATTTGTTTGAGCACCATCCTTTGCCATTTAGGGTAGGGTTAAGTAGAGTTTTTAGTTAATAAGTGTTGATTGCACATCTATTTCAATTCAGTTTTCATTTTCCAAGAAGTGTTGTTGCACAGTTTGCTGGCCCTTTTCAGAGCCATTGTAGTTTGCTTTCAAGTTTTGTTTTTCTACTGTTCAAATTTTAATAGCTTAGTTACAGAGGATTTTCTAAGTTGCAAAGGACATGAATTGACTCCTATGCCCAATGGATATCAATAGGCTATTGGTCTAAAATTCTTAGCAGGAAAGCACATAGTAGAGGTCACAATTTTTTTTACCTAATTGTGCTTTTCAGCCCAATCAGGTTAGGCTGAGAGAGCACTGATGCTTTCTACTTTGTAGAAGGAGAAAGGTACACAAAATTTTTCTGCTAATGGTATTCATAATCATACAAAATGGTGCCATGAAATAAATTTTTTAGTTTTCATTATGCAATTTCTTTACAAAGGAGAAATAGTACATAAACATTTGCACAAAGTAGCTATTTATATTCATTACAAGAAGTATGTTTATAAGTTTCCCACACAAGCCGTGGGAATAATTGGATAAGATACAATAAGAAATAAATTGAACATCCGAAAATAAAGAGCATATGTAAGAGGAAAGGGATCTGTCATTGCCTGAATGATGAACCCTAGTGTTGATCAACTGCATCTTCAACTCCTTGGTTGATAGCTCTAGAGGTATCTACAAGGGATAAAGAATTAATGTTAGAGCTCAAGATTCCAATTCTTTCAATATGTCAAATCAATAGATTTTCAGCCTATTTCTTATTAAGCATCAGATCAGATTCAAAGATGTCTCAAGATCAGTACACGGTCATCAGGAAGATCCAAGATGATTCAAGATCATCAAATAATCATAAGAAGCTCAGGGCTTCTTGTTTTCTGTGCAGATACAGGGGCAGTCACCTAAAAACCAAATGGAGGACAACTTGCAATATGAAAAGACATTGCCAAGAATGAAAAATCACAACCACTTCATCAACATGTCAAGACAGTCCTTAGTGGAAACAAATGTACAAAATCATGAGAAGATCAATCACGTCAAGCATGATCACTCAATAATGGAGAGTTTACAAGTAAAATTCCAAGGTATTTTAATGCATGACCTCATAATAAAGGTAGATGTATCATGGAAGGGAAGTGACTAGTTGTCAAGAGCAGTGGTAGGTATTTCATTATTGATAGATTGCAAGAACAGTCCAAAAGCCATGAATGAAGATAGTACACATGGCAACAATGAAAATTGAGAATAGTCATAATTGACAATGGACCAAAAGGTTACTCAATAGCAGATGACAGTGAACATATGCATTACTGTCCAAGATAGTAGGGACAGTCATATAGGAAAGCTGAGTTGAGATGAGCAATCAAAGCATGAAGAGCAAACCACTTTGAGGATTCAAGGACATGAATCACAAATAAATGATGTAAAAGACAGTAATACCATCCTTACAAATATGCAATGTTAGAGACATTCAAAGCCAACTTCGTAGGACTATTTTGCAAGTGTAGAAATCAGATTTTAAAAATGTAGAAAAAACAGATTTTAAAGAGCAAAAAAATCAGATTTTAAAGTACAAAAAAATCAAATTTAAAGTACAGAAAAATCAAATTTAAAGTACAAAAAAATCATATTTTAAAGAGCAAAAAAATCAGATTTTAAAGTACAAAAAAATCAGATTTAAAAGTACAGAAAAATCAGATTTTAAAGAGTAGAAAAAATAGATTTTAAAGTGCAAAAATAATGAAAAGTTGATGAGCAGAAATTATGAAATGTGAGCAGCAAAATTTTGAGATATAAGAGCAGCAAACTGTACATAAAATGCACCACCAAAGTTATAGGGGCAACAAGTACAAATGCAACCAACTTGTGTTCAAAGGAAGGACAAAGTTTTGAAGGTGCCATGACACTTCAAGAAAATTACTATCAAATTACTACCAAGGTGAGAGTTCTTAGGTTGACAATCTACCAAATTACTATCAAGGTGATATCTATGAAATGACAACCTCATGAATGTTGCACCTAGGGATAGCCTTAAATACTTAAATGAGGGCAGTGATTGACAAAGGAGTCTTGTGAATACACTCACAACTAGTAAACAAAGAACATTAGAGGGAGACAATGAAGTTATTTTCAGGGTAAAAGTTGTCATGAAGGTACAAGGAGCTTTTCAAAAATGAGGATGAAAATGAAACCATGGTGATTTAATACATAAAGAGAAAAGTACAGTGATCAATCTCTTTTCAAGAGTCATGAATAGAGATACACTCATTAATGAATGTGTCTTTATGAAGAGAGGACAATCAAAGTATGAAGATAATCCATTTACAAGCCTTCTGCTTTGTTCTTTAATGCCAACTGGATATGCCACTGTAAAAGGACATAATCCTACGATACAATGAATGAAGTTAAAGATTCTGAGAGCAGTGAGAAAGTAAAGCAACAAGTCAAACCCTGGGTGATAGACATAGGGTTTCATGAGCAAACCCTCAGGTGTTGAGAAAATGAAAGCCCAAAATGCTAACAAAAGTGAAAACTCAAAATAAAAAATGTGGAGATGTTTACAAAGGCCGTGGATAAGAGGGTTTTTGATCTTCTCTTTCTAGAAAGTAAAGAAATATCTTACAAGAAACAAAAAATAAATAAAGAGATATAGAGAGTAAGAGAGTTTTTACAACCAAACCTCAAAAGCAAAGAGGAAACACAAAAAAAATGGCGAATGTCATCATTTTTCTGTGAAATTGAAGCAAAAACAATCTTTTCTTTCACAATAAAGAGAAAATCTAGCATTTTCATGCAAAGGAAGAGCTTACCAATGTTGTCCTGGTGTATCATTGCACATAATTCTCAGTTCTTTAAAATCCTTGGTGGCGGTGCAACAACATGAAAGCTTTACAACAAAAAATGAACTAAAAATGAGCCCGTGGGTTGAATTGGGGGGCTTTTTTTCAGTTTCAAAATGAAACCCTAAATCCAATCTGACCCAAGTATTATGTTTGTTTTTCACTTTTATTTCATTTAAGTGTATGAATATTAATACTTAGGCCTTGAAAAATACCTAGTAAGAGGTGAGTCCATGGGAGTTGCAAGGAGATAAGACTAAATAATAGATTAAATCTGCCCCTTTAATTTTTGCATGAAATTAAGAGAAAATAAATATGTAAACAAATAGGTAATATTTTATAAATTAATTTAATATTTTTCATGTAATGCAAGAAGTAAACTTTCACATAACACATATTAAAGCAAATCATAATTGATTATCTTTAATATTTGTGCAAATAGTTTATTCTTATTCCAAAATCATGCAAAAACAAAAGGAGGAGTTGAATTGGGGTGTCAAGCATGCATTTGGAGTTTTATCTTTGACTTCAAGTCAAACTATAACAAATTTAGAGTTATTTTTGATCAAACAGTTTGAGAGGGAGAGTTTGGAGCTAAATTTTCTCAAATTGGAGCAATTATGAGTCTCCTTTTTAGGGCTTTTTTGTTTTGCTCGTGAGAGATATTTTGAGTGCAGTTGACTACAAGTATCACCTCTTGGCACTTGGGGACAATTTTTGTATTAGTGTAAACCCACAAAATTGGTTTACAATTCTAGTGAGGAAGGATAATTACAAAAATGCTCCTATGATAAAATAAATTACTTTTTAGGGGTTCACATGAACTAGGGTGTTCGAATGGACCCAAAAGGGGTTAGAATGGACCCTGGTTCAAGCAAACCATATTAAATGATGGGACTCATTTTTTTTGCATTTTTTATGATGAAGACAATTTACAAGAGGGGGTCACTCGAACTTGGGTTCATTTGAACCCTGGTTCTAGCGAACCTCCAAGGGGGGTTTGCTCAAACTTGGGTTCATTCGAACTCCCCTTTTTCCCCCTTCTCCCCCTTTTGCACCAGATTTTTGTAGAATTTTTCCCTTTGAAACTCAAGTTGAGGATAAAAATGGAGGAGACTTCACAGACCCAACTGGATGATGGTCATCCTCAGAACGAGCTATCTATTGAATATAATTTTAATATTTTTTGGTTTTATTATGTATTTGTTTTTTTAGTTTGATTAAACATAGGTTTTCACCGAAAATCAAGCTCTTTGTTTTGCACATGTGGAAAAATAGCAGAGTATCAAAATAAAATTCTGAAAAATATGTTCAGGCTATGTATTGATGTCCTTTATCTAATAATTTTTTTTTGAATTTTGATACATACAAAAAAAGATGTTGTATACGGTCCGCCTATGTTTGAATTGTAATTGGTTTGACTTCGAAACTTGATTAAGAAAAAAAATTCAATAAAACACTATGAAACCAAATGAACTGGTTAGATATCATAGTTACAAATCTAAATTTGAAAAAAAAAGAATTTTATCCTTCATAGAAAAAAAGTTATGTTGTATACAATGAGCATCACTCCTTAAAAATGGTGTTTACTCATAAAAAATAGTTTTCGAAGGAGATGGGAAAAGAAGTGCAATCTGATTCCAATTTTTTTGAAAAAAATATATTTAGAATCTACAGACAAAATGTCACAAATCACTAAGTTTGCATCATCTTCAAATTCCTCACGGTTTAGCCGCTATAGGTTCCTAAAAGTGAAGATTTAGTTATTAAAAATTAGGCTAGAGTCCAGTTTGGCCAAAAATTGTAAACCAGTATTGTGGGATCACCCATTAAACGAGAAAAAGCTTATTCTTTTTTTTGAGTTCTTACCTTTTGTCATCTCTTGCATGTTGCAGAGTGACTTAGAGATTTGTAACTTAGATTTTCACATTTTTGATACAATAGCAGTTATTTTAGCTTATTTTTATTAGTGTTTGCAAAGATTCCTTCCATTGTTGAATAGAATCAAGTGTTTACCTTATTACTTTCAGGTGTTGTGTCTCTTATGAACAATTTTGATTCAAATCTGATGCGTTTTAGTGTTAAAACCTTCAAATTTATGTCTTATTCAATGGTTGTATGTATACAAAAGCAATTAATTATCACAGGTTGTAAGTTGTGATATTGTTTTGTCTTATCTTCCAAGTTGTGAAAACCCTGTTTTCCTTCAAAGAAGATAGATTTCTCAAGCCTGTTTATGAAATATTTATGTGATCAAATTGCCCAAATTAAGCTGTGTAAAAAGATTTTTTTGAGTAGTTGTGAATCAAGCTGCAACTTAATTACATTTCGGTGCATCACCTCCTAGAATTAGTTTTTTCCCATTTTCAAAGCATCCTTCTTCCTTTTTCCCATCAAATTCATTAGTTTCTAGGAGATCTAAAGGGGAACCAACCCATAATTTGGAGGTTCATTCTCATAGTAGGTCACCCACAACCCGAGTTTGATCCCATGTTGCATAGGATTGTTGAGTTTCACACTTAGCTAAAGGGTGCAATCCTTCATGACAACAGTTGCCAAATCTTCATCTATTACCAAGATAATTGAGTTTTTGTATCTTGTCAAGTTGTAGGGCTTTAATGCATCAATGAGCAAATAGTCTTCAATATTATTCGTATTTGTAACCTACACATTCAAAGAGAGAGAAAGGGTTGTGCTATATAGGGGCTTGCCTTGGTCAAACCCTATGTTGGTATTTCTATCTCCACAATGGAAAAATTGATAATAAAGAGAGCTTATAATTTTGAGGGATAGAGACTAAAAGATAAATAAATGATGAATCAACAAATCATTGCAACTAACCATTCATATTTGATATCCTTGATGGACTAAAGTCATGCTCATCACCTTCAAGGATATTGCAGATGTGTTGAAATGATGGGTTTCCAAGTGCTTTGGAGAAAATTAATAAAGAGTGAAGTTAGAGTTATGTATGTGTTTAGAATGTGCTCCGATATGTCCTCCACATTTCTCCTATGTTGATCCTATGCTTGTGTAGATATGAAGAGTTTTTGTTGATAATCTGATGGTGATATATACTGATCTCTAGCTTTTGATTTGATGAAGTGTGAAAGTCGTGTTCACCGGTGTGTGAACTATTCTAGTGGAGTTAGCTGTCTATGGATTGAGAGAAATGTTTCTGCTCCACAATCCTCCGCTATTCTGTTTCAGATCTTATGGATTTGGAATTTGTCTTATAATGGTGTTCTCTGGGTTCTGGCAAAGATGCTTGTGGTTTGGTGATCCGAAAGTTGAGTTTCAGAGTTACTGTATGTGCTTGAACAGTCCAAATGGACTGATGGAAGGAGTTCAGTGTTCGAAGGTTGTTACACTTACTGCAGATGTATCTGAAGGAACCTGAGATGTGTTCCCATGCATAATGAAATTTTTTATGTCATTCATGTGCTATCTTCTTGTTGGAAAGCATGTACATTAATGTTCATTTGTGTTTTCATTAGGTTTGGATGACTTGGTGTTTGCACTTCATATGAAGAATAAAATTTAATTAAGGAAGTATGTGGTTGATCCGAGATATTTTTTTTGGTTTTGGTTAAATGTTTTATTGGTCCACTCCCATTCCTTTCCACCATGGGAATGTTGAGTTGCTTACCTAATTTGAATTTATGAAATTGAAGCTTATGAGGCCGACCTTGGAGAAAGTTTCTAAGGTTGAAGATGGTATAAATGTAAGTTAAATTGTGAAGGATTGTATGATGCAAACGAAGTAAGCCACAAACAAAAGTGCAGAAGTGTGCGAAAGTGAGTTGAGGCAGCAATACTTCATTGTGTTAGATTCCTAAAGGAAATGAGATGAAGGTTTCTCCAATCTTCTAATCAAGATTGCGGATGTGTGTAAATTGTTGTGGTGGATCTTTTGTTTTCTTTTGTATTAGTAGGCAATGAGCCTCCCTGTTGGATAGTGAGTCCTTTCTATAGGTAGTGAGCCTTTGTATCTAGATAGTGAGTCCTCTTTTGGGAAGTGAGCCCTTGGCAATGAGCCTTTGTATTCGGTTTTTCTATCTCTTTATATTGTGAGTCAATCCTCACCATGGTTTTTCCTTCATTGGGTTTTCCATGTAAAATCTAGTGTTCTCTGTGTTGATTTTACTTTTTTTTCTTCTGCATTTCATGTTCATACTTAATAACAAAATAGTGTAGTTGTGAAGTTAATAAGTGTTGAAGTTTTGTGTTTAATTTTGGTGACAACTAATTCACCCCCCTCTCAGTTGTCCCACACCTTTTAAAAATTGGTATCAGAACTTTGGTTCCTTGCTGTAGAGCTTAACCACTTAAGGAAGATCCAATGGTGCATAAGTTGGTGATCCCTATGTTTGATGGATTTGATTACAGTGACTGGCAGGTGCAAATGAGAGGATACATTATCTCTCTTGGTTACAAGACCTGGAAGGCTGTTGAGATGAAGTATATAGCTCTGATGGGTGGTCTTACTACTACAGATGAGGTTTCTGCTTATGAGGAGAATGAGAAGGAAATGTATGCTATTTTTAGTGCTCTATCTAAAACTGAGCAAACTAAGGTTCTTTCTTTAGGCACTGCTCATGAAGTTTGGAAGAAGTTGGAAGATATTTAAGAAGGAAATGACAGAGTGAAATTGCAAAGAAGGTGATAGCAAAGTGCAGATATGAGAATCTAAAAATGGAAGAAGGTGAAGATTTTGCAAGCTATTTCTAGAGGGTTGAAATTGCAACAAATGATATTAGGAATCAAGGGGGTAAACTAACTGATGAAGATATAATTGAGAAGATCTTAATAACCCTACCAAAGTGTTACAATGATAAGATATCAATTATTGAAGAAATGTATGATCCTAAGAAATACACTAAAGAAGAGCTATTTGGCACCTTGACTGCATTTGAGATGAAAAAGTTTGGAAAGGAGGAAAAGATAGAGACAACATTTAAAGCAACAAAGACTGCAGATGATCCAGATAGTGATGGTTTTGATGAGTTGGAAGCGAATTTTACCAGGAAGTTGAAGAAATGTACCAGTAAGTATAAAGGTATGTTTCCCTTTAAATGTTTTAGTTGTGGTAATATTGGTCATTATGCTTCAAGATGTTTGAATAGCGCTGTACATAAGAAGATAAAGGATCACAAAGATAAGGATAGAAGGGATAAGAAATATAAGAAGCTGTATTATGTTAAAGAAGAAGCCAAAATATCTGATGATGAATCTGATTATGAGGGTGATGATAGTGAATGCTTGTTTTTAGCTTTGGAGAATAAATTTGTGTTTGCTAACCTTGGAAAATGTGCAAGAAAGAATGCTCCGGAGAACAAAAAGAATGAGATGGAATGTACTTTGGTCACTGCCTTTCATGCTAGATAGGATGAAGACTACTAGGTGATTGACAGTGGATGCTCTAATCACATGAACGGAGATAAAAGTAAGTTTACTAAACTTGAAAAGTATGATGGTGGTTTGGTCATGTTTGGTGATGATTCAAGAGCAAAGATTGTTGGAAAAGGTTCAATTATTTTTGATGGAATTCACATCACTGATAATGTATATTATGTAAAGGGTTTGAGGCATAACCTTTTGAGTGTTAGACAGATGTGTAGCAATGGTTTTAAACTTGTGTTTTAGAATTTAATACTTGCATGAAATCAGAAAAAGAATCCAAAAACATGGTTGTTGTTGGAAGGAGAACTCATGGAAACATCTATTAGCTTAAGGGCGTTGATGGTTAGTGCCTTTGTATCTCAAGTCAATGAAATTTGGTTGTGGCACTAGAGGATGGGACATGGAAACTTTGATAATCTAGTCAAGATTAGTTCAAGAGATGTCCGAGGTCTGCCTAGAATCACAAAGCTTGCTAATACTATTTGTAGAAGTTGTCAGTTGGGGAAATAGACAAGAAGCAGTTTTAAGGGAAAAGAGCAATCTACTACCGAAATGCTAGAATTAATTCATATTGGCCTCTATGGTTCGAATAGAACAGGAAGCCTAAATGGTGACAAGTATTTCATGCTCCTTATTGATGATTATACTTGAATGACATGGGTTGCATTTCTTAGAGAGAAGAATGAGGCTATGGATAGGTTCAAAGTGTTCAAAGCAAGAGTGGAAAATGAAGTGAATTGAGAATAAAATGTTTAAGATCTGATAGAGGTAGAGAATTCACTTCTGGTGAATTTAATACTTTTTTTGAACATGGCATAAAAGACAATATTTTGCTCTGAGAACTCCTCAGCAAAATGGGGTAGTTGAGAGGAAAAACTAGATGGTACAGGAAGCTGCAAGAACCATGATGAAAGAATCAAATGTACTAGATGTGTATTGGAGAGAGGCAATACACACTGTTGTTTATGTTCTTAATAGAGTTCAGATTAGAGGCAACAACACAAAGACTCCTTTTGAGTTATCGACTGGTAAGACTCCTACTATGAATCACTTTAAGGTATTTGGAAGTAGATGTTACATTAAAATAGATGATGAAAATCTTGGAAGTTTGATGCTAGATGTGATGAAGGGATTTTTCTTGGGCACTCTACTACTGGAAAAGCATATAGATGCTTTAATAAAAGATTGAGGAAGATTGTTGAGAGTGCTAATGTGAAAGTTGATGAGGACATGCACAAACCTATTGAGATAAGTGAAGTAGAACTTGATGATCCTATTTTTGGACAAGTACCTAGAGAGAATAAGGAGAAGGAAGAAAAAGAAGAAGAACAGATTGAAGAAGACGAAGAAATCCCAGAACCTGTTGTTAAGGCTCCTAAGTATGTGTAGAAGAATCATCCAAAGGAACATATAATTGGAGATAAGAGTGAAGGTGTGAAGACAAGAAGTAAAGTAGTAGCTGGGGTAAATCTATGTTTACTTTCTAAAATAGAACCTAAGTCTGTGTGTGAAGCATGTGAAGATGAGAGTTGGGTTAGAGCTATGAAAGAAGAGTTGCAACAAATAGAAAAGAATCAAACATGGGAACTAGTTCCTAAACCTATGAATAAGAATGTAATTGGTTCAAAATGGGTGTTCCGGAATAAGTTGAATGAAAATGGTGAAGTTATAAGAAATAAAGCAAGACTTGTATGCAAGGGATACTCACAAGTTGAAGGAATAGACTTTGAAGAAATATTTTCCCCTATGGCTAGAATGGAAGCTATTAGGATGTTTCTGGCATTTTTTTCCCACAAGGATTTCAAAGTATATTAGATGGATGTCAAGTCAACATTTATGAATGGTGAATTGGAGGAAGAATTATACATGGAACGACTTGAAGGATTCCAGTTATCTGACAAACTGGATATGGTTTGTAAGTTGAAGAAGGCATTGTATGGACTGAAGAAAGCTCCCAGAGCTTGGTATGCAAGATTTAATAGATACCTGACAAAGCAAGGTTTCAGCAAATGCTCTACTGACAAAAATATTTACTTCAAAGTGCAAGGTAACAAAATGCTGATAGTAGTAGTATACGTTGATGATATCATCTTTGGTGGAAATGAAGGCATGTGTAAAAGATTTACAGAAGAAATGCAAAAAGAATTTGAAATGTCCATGATTGGTGAGTTGAATTTCTTTCTTGGTCTTCAAGTAAATCAAATTGATAAAGGGATATTCATTTCACAATCTAAGTATGTAAAATAACTATTAAAGAAGTTTGGAATGGATGACTCCAAACCGGTTAGTACTCCTATGGTAACCAGACATAAGCCGAGTAAAGATGATGAATCTGCTAAAACTAATCAGAGCAAATACAAATCTATGATTGGTGGGCTGTTGTATCTTACTGCTACCAAACCAGATATTATGCATGCAGTATGTTTAGTTGCTAGATTTCAAGAAGATCCTAAAGAGGAACATGTTACAGCAGTAAAGATGATATTTAGATATCTTAAAGGTACACTAGATTATGGCTTATGGTATCCTAAGGGTGCTCATTTCACCTTGAGTGCTTATACCGATGCAGATTGGACTGGTTGTGTGGATGACCAGAAGAGTACCCGTGGAGGTGCTTTATTTCTTAGCAGAAGATTGGTTTCTTGGTTGAGTAAGAAACAAGACTCAATTTCTTTATCCACTGCAAAGGAATAATATATTGTTGTAGCATCTTGCTGCACACAGGTTTTGTGGATGAAGCAAACTCTAAAATACATTGGAGTGATATGTGATGAGCCTATTCCTATTTTCTGTGAAAACACAAGTGCTATAAAAATTTCAAAGAATATGGTGATGCATTCAAGAAAAAAATACATATCTATCATATATCATTTCCTGAGAGAAAAGGTGTTGGAGAATGAAGTCAGGCTAGAGTATGTGACAACAAATGAACAAATTGTAGATATATTTACTAAGGCTCTTTCAAAGGATACTTTTGAGTATCTTAGGGAGAGGTGGGGGGTCATTGGCCCTCTGAACTAGGTGCACATGAAGGTGCATCAGTCTAGTGAATTCACATATTCTTCATTTATCAGGACTGATGAATGGGTCTACTCTGCAGGGGGAGTAGAAAAGTTTTTCATTGTTGAAGTATGAGTTAAATGGGTGTACTCCTAAGGGAGAGTAATCATAGCTTTTGATCTTTGCCATTGATGTCAAAGGGGGAGAGAAAGTCATGTGGAAAATAGTAATAAAAAGAAGAAAATGTGTTCTCCTAGAATATTGTGTAGGTTGTTTCCTTTGATGGTTTTTCACATCATGTGTTGCCATCAATGACAAAGGGGGAGATTGTTCCAAGTATGAGAAATTTTGGTGGTGTTGTCATTGATGTCAACATAGTTCAATATGTTGTAGATTGTGCATGTATAGTTGAGATGATTTTAAGATGTTGTGAGTACATGGAGTTATCTTTATGATGTTGTAGATGTGCTAGAATAATGGGTTTCCAAGTGATTTTGAGAAAATTAATAAAGAGTGAAGTCAGAGTTATGCATGTGTTCAGAATGTGCTTTGGTATGTGCTCCACATTTATCTTGTGTTGATCCTATGCTTGTGCAGATCTGAAGAGTTGTTGATAATTTGATGGTGATATATACTAATTTGTAGCTTTTGGTTTGATGAAGTGTGAAAATTGTGTTCACCGGTGTGTGAACTGTTCTAGTAGAGTTAGTTGTCTATGGATTGGGAGAACTGTTTCTACTCTGCTATTCTGTTTCAGATCTTGCAAATTTGGAATGTGTCTTATAATGGTGTTCTCTAGGTTTTGGAAAAGATGCTTGTGGTTTGGTGATCTAGAAGTTGAGTTTCAAAGTTGTTGTATGTGCTTGAACAGTCCGGATGGATTGATGGAAGGCGTTCAGTGTTTGAAGGCTGTTACACTTGTTGTGGATGTATCTAAAGGAATCTGAGATGTGTTCTCATTCATAATGAAGCATGTTGTGTCATCCACGTTTTATCTTCTTGTTGGAAAGCGTGTACATCAATGTTCATTTGTGTTTTCATTAGGTTTGGCCGACCTGGTGTTTACACTTCATATGAAGAATAAAATTTAATTAAGGAAGCGTGTGGTTGATCCGAGACATTTTTTTTGGTCTTGGTTAAGTGTTTTATTGGTCCACTCCCATTCCTTTCCACCGTGAGAATGTTGAGTTGCCGACAAAATTTGAATTTATGAAATTGAAGCTTATGTGACCGACCTTGGAGAAATTTTCTAAGGTTGAAGATGGTTTAAATTCAAGTAGAATTGCAAAGGATTGTATGATGCAAAGTAATGAATTAAGCCACAAAAAAAAGAGAAGAAATGAACGAAAGTGAGTTGAGGCAGTAGTACTTCATTGTGTTAGATTCCTGAAGGTAGTGAGTTGAAGGTTTCTGTAATCTTCTGATCAAGGCTTGAGATGTGTGCAAATTGTTGTGGTGGATCTTTTGTTTTCTTTTGTATTAGTAGGTAGTGAGTCTCCTTGTTGGACAGTGAGTCCTTTTTTTAGGTAGTGAGCCTTTGTATCTGGATAGTGAGTCCTCTTCTGGGCAGTGAGCCCTTGGCAGTGAGCCTTTGTATTCAGTTTTGCTATCTCTTTATATTGTGAGTTAATCCTCACCATGGTTTTTCCCTTATTGGGTTTTCCACTTAAAATCTAGTGTTCTCTGTGTTGATTTTACTTTCTATTATTTGAATTTCATGTTCATACTTAATAACAAAATAGTGTAGTTGTGAAGTTAATAAGTGTTGAAGTTTTGTGTTTAATTTTGGTGACAACTAATTCACCCCCCCTCTTAGTTGTCCTCCACCTTTTAACAAAGGATTGATTGCAATGTGGCTTGACTTGATTTGATAACCTGCAAGTGTTAGTAAATAGAAAAAAGTGCATGTAAACATGAACATAAACTCACATAACATATGACATGATGCTTTAATGATGAAGTGTTGTAATAATCTTGATAATTTTTATCTTGACTACCCTTGACTGATTTTAGGATCTTCAATTTGCTAGATAATTCCTGATACTTTCTTCTAGGATTTTAAATGATAAAATGATTAGGTATTTAAATATGCAATTCTTCTAATTTCCCACAAATTAAATTTTGATAGCCAATATTTAGGATTTGAAATCCAAATAATAAATTTCCAACCCTAACATAGTTAAATTTGGGGCCATTTAGGGGACAAGGGTGCCAAGCTTGCCCTTGTCCAAAACCATGTTTTCAAGATCTAAAGTATAAGGGGAAAAATATTAAATACCTACTTGGGTTTTGCACATTTTATTTCTTGATAAATGATAAAATGGGCCATGGAATTCATAATTTAGGAAATTAAGATCACAATTAGGTCCAAGCACATAGGGGTTGCAAAATCTAGTGCAAAATTGTCAAGGGTGAAAATTTATGATGCTACAATAGTTAATGAGAATTTAGAGGAAGCTATTCCAATTAGTAATCCTCCCAAAAATTAACTCACAAACCATTCCCAACTCTCTAGTGAATGCCCTTCTGAAGAAGACTTCTTGAATTAAGAATATTTTTCTAGATAATTGAAATTTTAGGGATATCATTAGTAGTTAAGAATAGATTCACATCCATCCCACATAGATATTTGGCTTTCACAATGATGTAATAACTTCTTTACTTTATACTATTAGCCCCCAACCAATTTTAGCCAATAAGGCCTTATTAGCTAGATAAATTTTTCTAAGGCCATATCCACCATCTCATTTAGGTTTATAAACCTTATCCTAGCTAACTAAAGTCTCTTTCTCTCTTTAACAATTGTTTAAAGTATTATTTTCTAAATTTCTTTGAATTTTTGAATTTGTTAAGAGATTATTAGATTGTCATATCATTTCTTAGTTAAACCAATGAGAGAAAAAAATACATATAAGCTCATGTAAAATAACCATAATACAAAGATCAAAGATATAACACAAAATTATACAAGATAGACCCTAGTCTCCAAAATCATCCATAATCAATGTATTATTCAATAATAAAATATTATAATACACTTATAGGATCTCCAAGAATTCTTCTAAAACATCAAACTCCTTCAAAGTATCCTCCATGTGTCCATACATGTAACCACACATCCCATACCATGCTTCATATATGCACTCAATAGACAAATTTGAGTTCCAAAAAAATAAAAGGCTGACATAGAGGTACTTGACCTATGGATTTGAGTTAGAATTTGTTGGACAAGGGAGTGTAGGGTGCCCTAGACTAGAGAGATGAAACCGAAATCCATTTTCATAGTCCTCAAGTCCTCAATCTATGGCTTCTTCCTTTCAAATCTTCGTCTGTGACCGAGATAATTGAGTTTTCATATCTTCTCAAGTTGTAGGGCTTTAATGCATCAATGAGCAAATAGTCTTCAATATTATTTGTATTTGTAACCTACACATTCAAAGAGAGAGGAAGGGTTGTGCTATATAGGGGCTTGCCTTGGTCAAACCCTATGTTGGTATTTCTGCCTCCACAATGGAAAAATTGATGATAAAGAGAGCTTATCATTTTGAGGGATAAAGACTAAATGATAAATAAATGATGAATCAACAACTCATTGCAACTCACCACTCATATTTGATATTCTTTATGGACTAAAATTCATGCTCATCACCTTCAAGGATTGATTGCAATGTGGCTTGACTTGATTTGATAACCTACAAGTGTTAGTAAATAGAAAAAAATGCATGTAAACATGGACATAAACTCACATAACATATGACATGATGCTTTAATGATGAAGTGTTGTAATAATCTTGATAATTATGCTCTTGACTGTCCTTGAATGATTTTAGGATCTTCAATTTTCTAGATAATTCCTCATCCTATCTTCTAGGATTTTAAATGATAAAATGATTAGGTATTTAAATATGAAATTCTTCTAATTTCCCACAAATTAAATCTTGATAGCCAATATTTAGGATTTGAAATCCAAATAATAAATTTCCAACCCTAACATATTTAAATTTGGGGCCATTTTCAAGGGACAGGGGTGCCAAGGTCACCCTTGTATAGAACCACTTTTTCGAGATCTAAAGTATCAGGGGAAAAATATTAAATGCCTACTTGGGTTTTGCACATTTGATTTCTTGATAAATGATAAAATGGGACATGAAATTAAGATCACCATTAGGTCTAAGCACATAGGGGGAGCAAAATCTAGTGCGAAATTGTCAAGGGTGAAAATTTACGATGCTACAATAGTTAATGAGAACTTAGAGGAAGCTATTCCTCTTAGTAATCCTCCCAAAAATTAACTCACAAACCATTCCCAACTCTCTAGTGAATTCCCTTCTAAAGAAGACTTCTTGAATTACGAATATTTTTCTAGATAATTGAAATTTTAGGGATATCATTAGTAGTTAAGAATAGATTCACATCCATCCCACATAGATATTTGGCTTTCACAATGGTGTAATAACTTCTTTACTTTATACTATTAGCCCCCAACCAATTTTAGCCAATAAGGCCTTATTAGCTAGATAAAGTTTTCTAGGGCTAGATCCACCATCTCATTTAGGTTTATAAACCTTATCCTAGCTAACTAAAGTAAGTATCTTTCTCTCTTTAACAATTTTTTTGTAACGCCCCACCACGAAACCCCAAAGGACATCAAAACTAACTTACATTAATGACAATTTTTTTTTTAAAGTGAATTAACATACAAATTATACTATCAATTACATACAATGTAATCCACATGTACATTTGCACTGACTATGTCCTTTACTGTATCATGACTGCACTACAAACGCCTCAATTATCCAATCCTTTCTCTCTTTAACACGCCCCACCACGAAACCCCAAAGGACATCAAAACTAACTTACATTAATGACAATGCAAAATAATTACAATAAGAGTTCATTTACATCCACTGCATTAAAAGAATTAGATAAACATATTTCCACAAATACAACACCATTCAAGGGCATGGAATATGAACCAATGAACATATATACAACTACCGAAACATGGGGGTAGATCATTGCACTGTTTACAAGTTTACATCAAAGCCTCCCTTATAACAATGGGAAGGATACATCAAATACCTGATAAGATACAACTGAGAAGATTACATTACATAAAGTCAACACTATCTCAAGACTAGTACAGTGTTAGGAATCTCTGCATGCGGTACACACCATGCTCACGAACATCATATGGGAACCCAATGGAGTGCATAACACGTTCCACCCAACCATGTGGACCCTAAGGTTCACCCCCCGTGCTAGGAGATGACAATAAGGACCCACTACATAAACAATCAAGCAGACATAGGCTAATATGACTCCAACATACAAAAGTAATAAACAAAACATAAAGATACAACTGATTCCAGAGGTTCAAGAACAACAAGGGGAAAAAAAAAAAGGCATACAAGGTTGCTATAGGGAGGAGTGTCATCACATAGTTTGCTATGGGTTACCCTAGAATAACCTTCCTAGGCTACCAGACCCCCATTCTGGGTTACCCTAGACCACCTCTATCGACCGTCGGACCCCCATACAAAATAATGCGGGATCAACATACCTTCCTATCAGACCAGACAGTTGATCTTGCCATTCCAGGCCTTCCCACTCATCTCAAGCCTAAACAAGCACTTGAGCTATGTGTGACGCGTTATCTTGATTAATATGAACTACCCAACCCCCTAATTTATTTTAGGTTATCATTGATTAAGAAACTCTCAATGAGTTACCCTGGACCTACCACTTTGTGTGTCAGGCCCCCATTGAGAGCCACTCTCCATACTAGAAAAAAAAAACTCTACAGTCCACTCACTGGGTAAGCCAACTTGCACAACATATAAATCCATATGAATTATCACATAAAGTGAGGCATGCACCAACTCGCACAAAGTCTCCACAGATATCAATTCCACAGCGCAAGGCCAAAACCCACATAATCATAAACCAATTATAGAATCAAGTGTTCACAAAGAACCAACATGAAAAGTCAATCATAAAGAAAACCCTTTTTTTCCCCCACCTTTGGAAGTCTTATAAAATCACTAACACAATGGTTCCCCAATTGAAGTGGCAACAATACATGATCTCAAATCAAAATCAACCTCAAAACCAAAGCTTCTCAATATCAAACAACTGCGACAACAATAGTAAAATCAACCAATTCACAACTCAATTATAACATCAACTCAATAAAACAACCCAAACAACTATCAAAACAACCATGAATTCAAATGAAAACGACATTCATTATCCAATCAATTAACCATAACTATGGAAGACATTCACAATTAAAAAATCTCAAATGAGTTACTAGAGGAAATATTTAGGGAAAACTACACTGGTTTATGACTCTCTAATTTTCTTGTCTTTCCTCAGCGTATGTGTAGGATCATCATGGAAAAAACATGCCCTTAAGTGGATAAAATTCAGAAAAATAAGAGTTAGGAAACTTGACGTAAAAATTTGAATAAGTTATCTATTTTATTTCAAAAATATGTAAGAATAGAATCAGTAGAAAATTGAATGTAGTTTCTAAACTACCAGGTTTATTTTTATTTTTAAAATCTATTTGGTGAAAATTTAAAATTTCAATGCAGTAGTACTTAAATTTTAGGGAAAAAATAAGTAGGTGTCTGTCTTACCACCCTAACCACAATAAAATAATAATATTTTTTATAATATTTTATATATAAGTAGAGGACTCATGTCCCAATGTGATGCATATTTTTGTAATTTTTTCCAAGTAAATAATTAATTATGAATTTTTATTACAACTTTTAAAAAATATAAAAACTCGTATGTCTGACCACCTTATAATTTATATTGGTGGAAAGCTGAGAATCTCCTTTAAAAACCCTTTTCGTTTCATCAATTTTAGGTAAAAAAAAAAGTTGTCAGCCACATACCCTACACATACCCATCATATCACCACTTTTTGGCCCATCATGATCCTACACATATTCCTCAATTGAATATAAACCTATTCACTTAATTAGATTTTAATTATTGAAAACCTTCACACCAATATTTATACCATATATATATATATATATATTTAATTTATCTAATCCAGTCCTTCTATTAACCAATTGCAATTAAATCAATTCTATTTCTTTCATACTCCTTTATAACATAATAGAATGCCCCTAACATAATGAATAAGCATCTAACAATACTATTAATGGATAAATTATAATTAATCAAATGATAGCTCAGAAAATATAGATAGTTTCACCAACATATGAACATGCAAATAATTCATTGGGTAATTATATTTACCTATAAGTATTCTCAAGTTTTCTCAAATAAATTTAGGGCTTATTTATATATTAGATGAATATGATTATACTAACTAATAGACATATAATGAACTATTAAAGACTCATGTTTCACAATTCCAATTACTAACTATAACACTCATTCTCTTTAAGAAATAATTATCAAATTAGAGAATAAGAATATACATTATAACACTTTTAGAATATTAAATATCACAATTTCAATTCATGACCACACTCTAATTTCATCAAATTAAAAGAATTAAAATAAGCAACACAAATTCTTTTATCCTTTATATACAAGTATACATATTCTTACATACATACAAACATATACATAATAAAATAAATTCAGTCTTTAATCATACATCACAGCTATACATTTAAATTTATCTTTCAATACAATATAACGGGGTATAATGGGACACCCTTCTATATGCAAACATGCTAATCTATAATTATATATATACATTCATACAAATACAAACAAACATATATAAATATATATTCAATTTTCCCACAAAATAATAGTCATCGAATTTAATGCAATTCAAATTTACCAAATGTAATAACCAGAAAACAAATTCCATGAACGAGCACAAACAATAAAATATACCAAATAATAATACCAAATTTAAGCATCAAATGTAGTATTTAATAGAAATGCAGTCTCAACCCTAACTCTCCTGCCAAGGGTGATGGATCCGTAGGATGGAGAAAGGGGTGTGCAGTTGGGCAGCGCTAAGCATGGCAACAACAGGCGACGCTCTGATTTATTAGACCGCCCCTAAGAGATGTCGACTATGGAATGAATTTAGGCATAAAATTCAATTTAAAAGTAATGCCCTCAATGTGAAACTATTAATGAATGTGATTAAATTGGAAGAATAAAAGAAACTGGATGCAAAGATTGATGGTTTCATTTGTCACAAAAGGCTCGAATAAAAAAGTCCAATATTTACTACAGTTAGTTCAAGGACTATACAAGAGCGACTGATGCAAGGATTGGTTGAATGGAATCCTACAAAATGATCATAGAGAAACTGGGAGATATTAAAATAATGCAAAAGAAGAGGTGCCAACGATCTTAATAACTCATTGGGGACATAAGGATTGATCACAGGTTATTGATTATGGTGAATTTAGTGGTTCAAGAATGAGTAACGTGCCTCCAAAATTGGTTACAAATAATATCTAGTAGTAAGCAACAGTGTGAGGAATCTTAATAAGCTCTTAGATTTGGTGGAGAATAGACCATTGAATGAATAAAGAGATTCAATATTGAAAAGAAAATGTAGTTTATAAACATATAAAATCAAAGATCCTTTGTAATCCTGAAACTAGCATCCTGTGATGTCCTTCACTGAGGCCAAGGTAGTTTCTCTAGATTGAACGGTAATAAATGAAGAGGAAGGTGAGAAAAAAAATGGTGTTGCAATAGCATTGGTAGACATGAATGCCAAAATGTGAACTTGCATGGACCAGGCATGCAAAATAATTAACAAAAATCCACAAAGAGATGTCATCTCTAGATGATTACAAAATTCTTTTCAAAAGATAGAAGGTATTTTATCTCAACTATGATAACATACACGCCTCGCCACTAAAGTAATAAATCAATAATATTTGAACGCACGATAAAAAAAATGGTAGCTTAAATACTAATAAGAACCTTCCTACAGTCAACATCTCTAGAAGATTTCACAAAAAACAATTTATTAAAAAGGCTTTAGGAATTTTATGCAATTTCCAAGGGCCAAAACAAAAATCAATCCCATGTGCTTTAAGCCGTTGTTTCTAGTTCAAACACAAGATTGAATGTATTCAAAACACATTAGGGTTTTAGAACTACCAGATTAAGAAGTTGAAGCATCAATCATGCATGATGGAAGCCTTCTACCGACCTGATCTCCACCAATTAGTCTACCTTCCTTCCCTTTTTCTTCAAGGCAAAAGCGATGAATACATGAATAGATTCCCCTGAAACACTATAAGGATTCTCAGATAAAGCCGGAGTCCCCAATCAAAACCTCCAAGAAAACCAAGATGAAAGCCCCAATTAAAAAAACTTCCCAAAACCCCCAAGAAAAGCTTTCAAGAACCAGAAAATATTCACAACAGAGGAGCAAGATTAGTTTTTCCCCCCAAAATAAAAATAAAAATCCCTTTCTTTAAGCAAATTAACTAATTTATTTACTTCCCCACCATGCCCGTTACCACATGCACTTTCTTTAAATTAATGATTTTATTTCTTTTTCTCTCAATTGTCTTCCACCACTTCACAAAAAGTGTTTATTATAAACATGTCTCATTTATTTACACCCAATGGATCCATTTTAAAATATTTAATTGTTAATTTAACTTTCCATTTTAATTTTATTTGCACCATGCCAAAATTAGCATATTTATTTTAATATTTCTTTATTAATCATAATTTTGATTTATTTAAACCAAATAAAATATTAATAATATTTTATTTTATCAACAGTGCAACTGTATTAAAACATTTAATTCAATTATCAAAATACCTTTTTAACTACAAAAGTCTTTATTTTAATATAATAATCAGTCAAAGTACAAATCACCCTATTTAAATTAAAAATAGACTAAACACCAATCAACCTTATGGGAAATACTTACAGGGTGAATCACGGAGGGGCATTGCATCCTCCCCCCCTAAGATTTGACTTACTCCTGGAAGTCGCAAGGTTTGAATAAAACATACACACATTAGTTCAAAATTTGATAGAGTAACACCACATTCACATTTCCTTACGTAAATACAAGCAACATCAAATAATCATGCAACCCAATATCAACAAGGGAAAAAGATGAGAACAACTGACCATGAGCACAAACACGACTGACGGGATACAAATCCTCTCCGAGGATGATGGAAAGGGTAGGGGACCTTTTGTCATCTCCATTTTCAACATCATTTCCATTGGGTTTTAAGGCACACTTAGACCTGATAGTTCAAGTGGAGTCGATACCTGGTACCTGTGACCTGCATCAGACAAACTGTCGAACATATATATATATATATAATCATGTGATTAGGAACACCGTGAAAGGAAATCACAATGTAGAAGGGTACTCACGAATGAGTAATGCGACACTGTCCCTTTCACCAAGACACAACTGAAAACAACACTCTGTAATCAGATCAACTCATAAACCATCTGCTACATATCAATCATTAAAGTTGATTCATTACATCAAAATACCACACTTTCACAAAACACAACATATTTATGCACTCAAAGCACACATTTTCATTAAATTTCCCTTATTTACACGCAAGAAATTCCACTTTATTCATTAGGAAATGCTATATCTCATAACATATTCAACACAAAATCATGATTTCACACCTCTTTAGAAGCAAGAAAATACAATTTATCACTTCATAAACACAAAATTCTAGATTCAACACACATTCTTCACATACACAAAAAAATTCACATCACCAGGAAACACATCACAAGGCTACACAAGGGTCCATAATGCATCCCCGGTAGGAAGAATATCAGTGCATTGCACACTACACCAAGGGTCCTATCCTTTCCACCAGTTTCTTGCACCATTGGACAACACTTCCTAAAGACAAATCTCGGGTTGCTAAGCGGGGATGACCAAAAAGGGAAAACATAAACTTAAGTGTCCAACCAACTAGGTCAACATAATGGGCTCATATGTATCCAAAGTGCCTAGTGTATGAACCTAGGCTCTGATACCATGTGGAACGCCCCACCATAAAACCCGAAAGGACAACACAACTAACTCACATTAATGACACAAATTTTTTGTTTAAAAGTGAATTAACATATAGATCATACTATTAGTTACATACAATGTAATCCACATGTACATTTTCACTGACTATGTCCTTTAGGGTATCATGACTGCATTACAAACACCTCAATTATCCAATCCAAAAATATGACACAAAGTAACTACAACAAGAGTTCATTTACATCCACTGCATTAAAATAATTAGATAAACATATTTCCACAAATACATCACCATTCAAGAGCATAGAATATGAACCAATGAACATATATACAGCTGCCCAAACATGGGGGTAGATCATTACACTGTTTACAAGTTTACATCAAAGCTTCCCTTATAACAACATGAAGAATACATCAAATACTTGATAAGATACAACTGCAAATATTACATTACATAAAGTCAACACTATCTCAAGTCTGGTACATCAAGAATCTCTACATGCGGTACACACTATGCTCACGAAAATCATCTGGGAACCCAATATTGGAGTGCATAGCACCTTCCACCCGACCATGTGGAACCCTAAGGTCCACCCCCCGTGCTAGGAGGTGACAATAAGGACCTAGTACACAAAAAATCAAGCAGACATAGGCTAATATGACTCCAACATACAAAAGTAACAAATAAAACATAAAGAAACAACCGCTTCCAGAGGTTCAAGAACAACAAGGGGGAAACAAACAAGGCATACCAGGTTGCTATAGGGAGGAGTGTCATGTCACATAGTTTTCTATGGGTTACCCTGGCGTAACCTTCCTAGGCTACTGAATCCCCATCCTGGGTTACCCTGGACCACCTCTACTGATCGCCGGACCCCCATACAAAATCATGCAGGATCAACATACCTTCCTGTCAGAATAGGCAGTTGATCTTTCCATTCCAGGCCTTCCCACTCATCTCAAGCCTAAACAAGCACTTGAGCCATGAGTGAGGCGTTATCTTGATTAATGTGAACTACATAACCCCCTAATTTATTTTAGGTTATCATTGATTAAGAAACTCTCAATGAGTTACCCTAGACCTGCCACTTTGTGTGCTAGACCCCCATTGAGAGCCACTCCCCCTACTAGCAACAAAAAGACTCTACAGTCCACTCACTGGGTAAGCCAAATTGCATAACATATAAAACCACATGAATTATCACATAAAGTGAGGCATGCACCAACTCGCACAAAGTCTCCACAAATATCAATTCCACAGTGCAAGGCCAAAACCCACATAATCATAAACCAAGTATAAAATCAAGTGTTCATAAAGAACCAACATGAAAAGTCAATCATAAAGAAAACACTTTTTTTTCCCCACCTTTGGAAGTCTTATCAAATCACTAACACAATGGGTCCCCAATCGAAGTGGCAATAATAACATGATCTCAAATCAAAATCAACCTCAAAACCAAAGCTTCTCAATATCAAAAAACCGCGACAACAATAGTAAAATCAACCAATTCACAACTCAATTCTAACATCAACCCAATAAATCAATCCAAACAACAATCAAAACAACCATGAATTCAAATGAAAACGACATTCATTATCCAATCATTTAACCATAACTATGGAAGACATTCACAATTAAAGAATCTTAAATGAGTTACTAAAGGAAATATTTAGGGAAAACTACACTGGTTTATGACTCTCTAGAATTTTCTTGTCTTTCCTCAATTGAATATAAACCTATTCACTTAATTAGATTTTAATTATTGAAAACCTTCACACCAATATTTATACCATATATATATATAATTTTTTAATTTATCTAATCCATTCATTCTATTAACCAATTGCAATTCTATTTCTTTTATATTCCTTTAGAACATAATAAAATGCCCCTAACATAATGAATAAGCATCTAACAATACTATTAATGGATAAATTATAATTAATCAAATGATAGCTCAAAAAATATAGATAGTTTCACCAACATATGAACATGCAAATAATTCATTGGGTAATTATATTTACCTATAAGTATTCTCAAGTTTGCTCAAATAAATCTAGGGCTTATTTATATATTAGATGAATATGATTATACTAACTAATATACATATAATGAACTATTAAAGACTCATGTTTCACAATTCCAATTACTAACTATAACACTCATTCTCTTTAAGAAATAATTATCAACTTAGAGAAGAAGAATATACAGTATAATGCTTTTAGAATATTAAATATCACAATTTCAATTCGTGACCACACTCTAATTTCATCAAATTAAAAGAATTAAAATAATCAACACAAATTCTTTTATCCTTTATATACAAGTATACATATTCTTACATACATACAAACATATGCATAATCAAACAATATTCAATCTTTAATCATACATCGCATCTATACATTTAAATTTATCTTTTAATACAATATAACGGGGTATAATGCGACACCCATCTATATGCACACATGCTAATCTATAATTATATATATACATTCGTACAAATACAAACAAATATATATAAATATATATTCAATTTTACCACAAAACAATATTCATCGAATTTAATACAATTCTAATTTACCAAATGTAATAACTAGAAAATGAATTCCTTGAACAAGCACAAACAACGAAATATACCAAATAAATAATACCAAACTTAAGCATCGAATGCACCATTTAATAGAAATGTAGTCTCAACCCTAACTCGCCTACCAAGGGTGACGGATCTACAGGATGGAGAGAGGGGTGTGCGGCTGGGTGGCGCCAAGCATGGCAGCAACAGGCTGTGCTTTGATTTAGCAGACCGCCCCTAAGAGATGTCAACTATGGAATGGATTTAAGCACAAAATTCAATTTAAAAGTAACACCTTCGATGTGAAACTATTAATGAATGTGATTAAACTAGAAGAATAAAAGAAACTGGATGCAAAGATTTATGGTTTCATTTTCCACGAAAAGGCTAGAATAACAAAGTCCAATATTTACTACAGTCAGTGCAGGGACTATACAAGAGCGACCGAAGCAAGGCTTGGTTGAATGTAATCCTACAAAACGATCATAGAGAAACTGAGAGATATTCAAATAATGAAAAAGAAGAGGTGCCAATGATCTTAATAACTCATTGGGGAGATAAGGATTGATCATAGGTTACCGATTATGGTGAATTTAGTGGTTCAAGAATGAGTAACGTGCCTCCAAAATCGGTTACAATTAAGATCTAACAATAAGCGATAGCGTGAGGAATCTTAATAAGCTCTCAAATCTGGTGGAGAATAGACCATCAAATGAATAAAGAGATTTGATATTGAAAAGAAAATAGAATTTATAAATAGATTAAATTGGAGATCCTTTGTAATCCCGAAACTAGCATCATGTGATGTCCTTCACTGAGGCCAAGGCAGTTTCTCTAGATTGAACGGTAATAAATGAAGAGGAAGGTGAGAAAAAAAATGGTGTTGCAATAGTGCTAGTAGACATGCGTGCCAAAATGTGAAAGCATGGATCAGGCATGCAAAATGATTAACAAAAATCCACAAAGAGATGTCATCTCCAGATGATTGTAAAATTCTTTCAAAAGATAGAAGGTATTTTATCTCAACTGTGATAACATACATGCATTGCCACTAAAGTAATAAATCAATAATATTTGAATGCACGATAAAAAAATGGTAGCTTAAATGCTAATAAGAACCTTCCTACGATCAACATCTCTAGAAGATTTCACAGAAACAATTTATTAAAAAGGCTTTGGGAATTTTATGCAATTTCTCAGGGCCAAAACAAAAATCAATCCCATGTCCTTTAAGTTGTTGTTTCTAGTTCAAACACAAGATTGAATGATTCAAAACATATCATGGTTTTAGAACTACCAGATTAAGAAGTTGAGGTATCGATCATGCATGATGAAAGCCTTCTACCGCCCTAATCTCCATAAATTAGTCGACCTCCCTTCCCTTTTTCTTCAAGGCAAAAATGACGAATACAAGAATAGATCCCCTTGAAACACTGTAAGGATTCTCAGATAAAGCCAGAGTCCCCAATCAAAACCTCTGCGAAAACCAAGATGAAAGCCCCAATTCAAAAAACTTCCCAAAACCCCAAGAAAAGCTTTCAAGAACCAGAAAATATTCACGACAGAGGAGCAAGATTAGTTTTTCCCAAAAAAAAAAAAAATAGCCCTTTCTTTAAGCAGGTTAACTAATTTATTTACTTCCCCACCATGCTCGTTACCACATGCACTTTCTTTAAATTAATTATTTTATTTCCTTTTCTCTCAACTGTCTTCCACCACTTCACAAAAAGTGTTTATTATAAACATGTCTCCTTTATTTACACCCAATGGATCCATTTTAAAATACTTAATTGCTAATTTAACTTTCCATTTTAATTTTGTTTGCACCATGCCAAATTAGCATATTTATTTTAATATTTCTTTGTTAATCATAATTTTAATTTATTTAAACCAAATAAAAATATTAGTAATATTTTATTTTATCAACACTACAACTCTATTAAAACATTTATTTCAATTACCAAAATGCCTTATTTATTTTACTACAAAAAATATTTATTTTAATATAATAATCAGTCAAAGTACAAATCACCCTATTTAAATCAAATAGACTAAACACCAATCAACCTTACAGACAACATTGACAAGGTGAATCATGGAGGGGCACTACATGTTTAAAGTATTATTTCTAAATTTCTTTGAATTTTTTACTATCTACTTTGAATTTTTTAAGAAATTATTAGATTGTCAAATCATTTCTTAGATAAACCAATGAGAGAAAAATATACATATAAGCTCATGTAAAATAACCATAATACAAAGATCAAGGATATAACACAAGATTATACAAGATATACCCTAGTCTCCAAAATCATCCATAATCTATGTATTTTTCAATAATAAAATATTATAATACACTTATAGGGTCTCCAGGAATGCTTCTAAAACATCAAACTCCTTTAAAGTATCCTCCATGTGTCCATACATGTAACCACACATCTCATACCATGCTTCATGTATGCACTCAATAAGAGAGCTCAATACAATGACAACCAAAACAAACAACCAACTAGCCAACCCCAACCACTAAACATGTGCTTACTTTTATAGATCCAAGTTGACACAAAACAACCAAGAGGTAAAGGTAAAACCATGTGCCTCAAAACCATGAGTACAAAAAACCATTGACCCTAACATTTACTTTTTGGTACTATTTTTTTCAAAATTGAATATTTTTTCAATGTACAACTCACATATAATATCTATCAAATATCACATGTAACTTTGTAAGTGCACCCAAATAAATATTTAATATGGTTAAACACATATCCTAAGATGTGCCATAAATAAATATTTATTTTACCTAATTAAAATATTTTGGTGTAAGGTTTACAACACCATTTTCCCAATCAAATATTTTAAAAAGAGAGAAAGTGAATTCAAATACCTTGAAGAGAGGGTTTGAGAAGCTAAAATTTCTTGACATGGCTTAGAATTTTCTCTTTTTAACCAATCAAATTTATTTTCATGCATTCTAGAATATTATTTCAATAGAGAGATTGAATATTTTTAAACTATAAGAGGTAGCCACAAATAGATAACCAATAATTGAGAACAAACACATTTTAAGATCAAGACAATTTTCAATCGTAGGGAAGTTTCAGTGTTGAAAAAACTAAAATCACCTATTGAATAGTTGATATGCTAACTAGAAACAACATCATACCTAGATCCAAAACATTGTTTCAAATTTTAGCCTCAATAATAGAAGAATTAACAAAGAGGAAGGTATCATCCTCAAATTGTTAGAGAGAGGATATGGTCAATGAAAATGTAACTTTAATTTTCCGAAGAGAGTCATTCATGATTTTTAAAAAAATATTCCTCCCAAGCACTTCAACCACTAAAATAAAAAGATAAGAGGACAAGGGATTTTCTACTGTAAACCTTTACCACTACTAAAAACTCCTCTAGAGATACTTGTTATCACTAAAGTTTGCACCCTTACTGAGTTGTAAAAACTCAGTCACTTAGTGAAACATGGGAAGACCTCTAACATTATGAGACTGTGAATAATTAGAGGTCAACCTACAGAAAAGGCCAGCTTCTTAACTGGTTATTACCTATGCTAATGATTCTTGATTGGGAAAAAGGAGAAAGAATACTAAAAACAAAAAATAGAAATGGTAGAAACTATTACCTATGGTGATACACCTAACTGACAGGAATTATGAAACAAATAGATTAACATACACTTGAAAACTGATGATAGTTATTTCATCTACACAACATAAATTTTGTAGGATTATGCACAAATACTTCATGAAAAGGCTTGATTTGCATATATTTTCAAGAAGGAAAGATGAATTCCACAACCTTAAAAGTTCAAATGCAAACTTAATAAGCACAGTTGACAACCTGCATAATCCCAAAGAAGAATGAAGGTAAGATAAGACTAACATTGATTTCCAAGGTAATTTTTGTATTTCATATTCCCAGATGAGTTAAAAGCATACATAAGTTGAGAAAGGATTGCTGAAAAATCACTAACTCCCCAAATCTGCATAATCAGAACTAAGTTACAAAATGAGTAATCAAAGTGATTAAGTACAAAAGTTCCACCAAACAAGGAGTTTTCAATATCCTTGGGTCGGATGCAACCATAATGCCTAAAATCTAGTCCCTAGATCTCATCCAAAAAGGCTTTAGAATGTGAGAAAAAGTCAAACATGACTTAATCCATCAAGGTGACTCATAAAACTGACCCCAAAAGGCTCTCAAGAGAAATAAAAATCTCCTAGATGCTCTCTAAATGTTTGTAACAACTTTATAACTTTCCTTCATTCTTGGAAAGTCATTATTACAAGCATATCTCCTTTTGCTTTTCAATATGATATGTTGCAACATTTTCATGATTTCTTCATATTGAAATGTGCTTCCATTTTTTTTGCATTTTAGAATACCAAGTCAAAAAAATATTTATAAAACATCTTTAAGACTTAGCATTTCACATTATAAGTCATGCAAAAAAATTTCAACCTCCACGTAAAAGGAAATGGTCAAAGTGACCACATACTTGTAAAGTGGAATTTTTAACAAAAACCTAAGTCATAAGACTTATGGCGCAATACAAGAGAGAAATGTTTATCATAAAAAATTATTGTGAAAAATAAAAGGAAAAATGCCACATCACCATCGATCTTTGCATTAGGGTTCAAAATCTAAATGAAAGAACAAAAGGAAAAAATGAAAGCATTATTCCTTAATTTTGCTAGAAGCTTCTTGAAGAAGTTACGCTGCTGCCGCGCCATGAGGGTTTCTAGAGAGTGTAGAGGTGTTTCTCTATGGATTTTTTCAGCTAAGAAGAATAAGACTTGCATTTTTTATCGATTTCTCCCAAGGAAACAAAACTGGTAAGCCATTTATGAAGAAACACTTCAGAAGTTATTTTCTATTTCCACCTGAATATTGCTGATATGGGCCCTCTATGGCCGCAGTTTCATTTGATTTCTCACCCATTCTGTATATTTCTTTTATTTTTGTTGATTTTCTTGCAAATCACATCGCCATGGAGGGTATCTTGAGCCTTGAAAATTTTGGTGACTTACTTTTGTGTTGAAGCCGCCATGAGATCTTCTATCTCGGGCCTGAGAACGCATCTTCTGTAGGTTTTTGAAGAGTAAAAAGACTATGGCAGATTACGGTGAGTTCCATCTATATTCATTTTGAAAACATAGTTTCATTATTCTATATATGCTTGTATATCACAACCCTTTCCATAGGATCAAAGGTTTTTGTCTTTTCTGCATCTTTGGCCGAGCTTTATGCATTCTCTTCTGTGGCTGCATTTGTTTAAAAGCCATGGCCATTCATGAGACCTACGGCTTCTCAAAATTTTAGTTATACAAGAAACCCCATCTGGGTTACCTCTCTGTTTTGTATTTGGCTCTTTGGCAGGCAGAGAATCCATTCTTCTTCATTTGTTATGGCATGGCCATACCTTAATGCTGGTTAAAAAATCTCTTTACAGATTCTATAGAAACTTCACTTAATATGAGCCACCTACAGAAAAGCATGAATACGTTTTTTTTTTTTATAATGTTTTAGCTCATAATAAAATTTTGACTTTGATTTCTGTAGTAGCTTATTACTCTGGATAATTCTGTGCACTACAATATCATGATAGAGACTTTGAGAAAACTGTCTTTGAAGGCCATAGTTTAACTTTATTTCATCTGTTTTCACACAGTATGGGTATTCAAATATATCATAATAGACTTTGTCCATATATTTGACCCAAATTCATTCTATTTATAACTGTATGTACACTCTGATATTAGGTTGAAAGCTCAAACTGATAAGTTCTACTATTTTGCCTCTCATCCTTCATTATGCCCTTTAAACTTTCATTATTATTGGAGGTTCTTACAAAATGGTTGCATGAAATATGTAGCAGTGCCTTGCTATACCTGACTGTATCCCTCTACAGGATCCATGACCACTCCAGAAACTTTACCCATTATTGCTCACTGTATTTGTCCATGTGATGGAATGCTCCTGTAGCTTGTATTGCATAACTATCCTTCATATTTTTCCAGTGGATATGCTGTAGAGGAAACTCTTGTATTTATCATTGTCATACTTGTTCATGACACTATGCATTGATTATTGTTTTTAGCAATAAATGTTTGTTAAGTATGACAACAATAAATGATGTGAATCATGATGTAAATGAAGCATTTCATGTATGCCCGTTCAGTATCATTTAATAATTATGCTAATATGATGGATTTAATAATACATTTTCCTCTTAAATAAGTTCGAATGAGCTCATTATCTGATATATCAACATGGCAGGTTCAACCCTTGTGGGAGCCTCGTTTTAACCCACATGCTGAATTAAGACATGATTACACTTGTAGCTGCACATGAAACAAACAAGTTAGAAAAAATGTATACTTTGATACTTTGATGTAATATCTCAATGGCTTGAGTGTTTTCTCTGATATATTCAGCATATGGATGTTTCAATTTAATGTATTTCCTATTTAATGCACATCGAGACTAACTTGTGGATGGATAGGTATATGTTCATGTATGGAGTATAACCTTTCATTGCTTAGAACATAGTTCTAACCTATTTCTTACCATCTTATGCATGAAACCATAACACTAAGGACCAAAAGGAGCTATGAGGGGCAAGGCAACATCAACAGAAACTGAAACAACCAACAAGAACCAGTCATTCAGGCAATGGTTGGTTATCCTTCCTATGTGTTTTTCGTTAAACATTTACTTATTCATGTATAACTTATTCTTGATGTACATTGAATAAGAAAAGTTAGTTTTCACGGCTTGTGTGAAACACATATCTAATTGCATTCAATAAATACATTTTCAAAAACATTTGTATAATCTTTCTATGTTTCATTCACTTGTATGAATGTAATAGTTTTGTGTTCTTGTAATCTTGTAAAGTTGTTTCATTTGTATAATTGAATGTAACATAGGGAGGTTAAAAATGTACCATTTGTATGAAAGTTTAGAAGGTTCTACCTGATTGAACCTGTAGGTGAAAATCTAGTAACATTTTTGGCGACATCAGCTGGATGTTTTCCTGCTAAACATATAACCAATAGCCTAAACTTGTCCATTGGGCATGGAGTCATTAGGAAAACTCAGAAATAGACCTAAAACAACTTGCTCAAGGCTATAGCTCACTTGGAAATTTATTGAAAATAGGAAAATACTGAAATGAAATTATTTACTGTGCTAGAACAACACTTAGGGAATGAAAACTAGGACTGAAATCCAAAGTGCAACAACACTTATTGAAAGCCTAACCTAATATGTACAATGATAAATCATACCTCAAAACAACGTTTGAGGTGAATCCCACTAATTGGGATTGGTGACATTTCTCCATCCATGTTTGAAAGCTGGAATGCGTTATGCTCCTTGCATTCAGTGATGATAAATGGGCTAGCCAGAAATGGTCAAATTTTGTATGTTTTCCTGGTCCACTTTTTAGCACATCCCACTTGAGAACAATATCACCTTCCTTGAAAAATTTAGCTATTGCTTTCTTATCAAATGTTCTCTTTGTTTGGAGCTGATGATACTCCAAAGTTTTCATTTCTTTTTTTCTTATTTCTTCGAGCTCCATGAGATCTGCATATCTTACGAACTTTGGGTCCTGTTCTTCAAAGATTTCCAACTGGTGAACAATGTCTAGAGCTGGGAGCTCTATAGACAGAGGTAATCTAGCCTCTTTTCCATAAACGAGTAAATATGGTGAATTACTAATTGATCTCTTGGGGGTTATTCTATCTGCCCAAAGTGCAAATTTCAATGTAGTATGCCAAACCCTTTGATTCTCCTCCATGGTTCTCTTAATGATTCTGATAAGATTTTTATTTGTACTTTCAGCTAAACCATTACCTTGTGGGTAATAATTGGAAGAAGTATTCAAATGAATTCCATGTTTAATAGCCCAATCTGTAACTCTTAATCCAATAAATGCAAGAGCATTATCTGAAATAATAGAGTCAGGAACTCCAAATCTGGTGACTATATCTTCATAAAAGCTCAGAACAGAAGATTCATTAGCTTCTTTCAAAGCTACCGCTTCTGTCCACCGTGTAAAATAATCTGTGGTTGTAAGCACCCACTTGTGACCAACACTGGAAGGTGGATTAATTAGCTCGATAAAGTCAATGCCCCATCTCATGAAAGGCTGCTCTACCTAAATTGGCTGCAAGGGCATAGTAGGAAGCTTCTCCTTTCCTACAAATAAAACACATTTAACACATTTCTTTGACCATGCATATGCATCTTTAAATAAGCTAGGCTAGTAATAGCCAACTCTCATGATTTTCCAAGCAGTTGTCCTTGGAGCAAAGTGACCTCTTGAAACTCCATCATGAAATTCATGAAGTACCTTTTCTGTTTGATCAGTGTCAATACACCTTAATAAAACACTAGCTAGATCCTTCTTGAAAAGAATATTGTTAATGAGGACATATGGAATGGATTGTAATATGAAGTATCTTCATTTTGCTCTGTCTAGACCTGGTGGACATTCACTAGTTTGAAGAAAATGGGTCATTTCTTGAACCCAACTTGCTGCTAATACATGAGCAACATTCTGAATTTCATTGTCATTGATTAAAACAACTCCTGATTCTATTTTTTGTGCATCTTCAAAGGTTGAGGCAAGTTGCTCACAAATTCCTCTACCTCTAACAAGTTTTGTGGTGTTGATGTCAACATCAAATTCCATTACTTTTGTGATCCATCCTGCTCTTTTCTCACTTAGATCTTTGCTTAACAAAAAATCTTTCACACTTGGGTGTGCAACTAAAAGGTGAATCTTATTGTTGGAAATTAGAGGTTTAAATTTTTTCAAGCTTTTGATCACATCAAGAACATTTTTTTCAACAAATGTGTATTTCTCTTCATAATTAGCAAGTCCTTGACTAAAGAAAGCTATTGGCTGCTCTAAATTATCACTGTTTTTCTGAATCAGCATAGCAGAAATAGAACTAATGCTACCAAAAGCATATAAAATGAAGTCTTTAGAGAAATCTGGGTTTACCAATGTTGGGGTTGATGCTAAAGCTTCCTTGATTTCTTCAAAACTACATTTTGCTTCTCTAGTCCAATTGAAAACTGCATTCTTTTTAAGCATGACAGTCAAAGGCTGTAATAAATTTGCAACATCAGGTATGAATCTCCTCACAAAGTTGATCCTACCTAAAAAGCTCTGCAATCCTTTCTTGTGATTGGGTAATGACAGTTCAAGTATAGCCTTGACTCTTTCAGGGTCAATGGTAATTCCTTCTTTTGACACTATGTGACCTAATAGTTTACCTTCATGAACTGCAAAGATACTCTTTTTCAGATTGAGAGAAATACCATATTCTCTGTATTTTTCAAAAACTTGCTTGAGATGTGACAAGTGCTCATCCACATTCTTGGAATATACTGTTATGTCATCTAAATAAACAAGCATAAATTTTTGAATTAAACTTTGAAACTCCATATCCATGGCCCACTGAAAGGTGGCACCAACATTAGATAAGCCAAAAGGCATTCTCTTGTAGGCCATAGTACCCCACTTTGTTGTAAATGTTGTTTTATATTGATCCTCTTCTTTGACTAAGATCTGGTTATAACTAGAATACCCATCCAGAAGAGAAAATATGTCTGAACTAGCAACAACTTGAAGAATCTGTTCCATTGAGGGTAAGGGGTAATCGTCTTTTAAAGATGCTCTGTTAAGATCTCTAAAATCTACACATAATCTTATCTCCCCATTCTTCTTTCTAACCAGAACAAGGTTAGAAACCCAAGATGCGTGTTTAATCGGAAATACAATACCCCCTCAACTAATTTGGTCAACTCTTTGATCATTAAAGGTTTGAGCTTGGGGTTCAAAGGTCTCTATTTTTGCGTAATAGGCTTGGCACCAGGTTCTAAATCAATTGTATGTTGTGCAATATGAGGATCAAACCATTTTAAATCAGAGTATTTCCAAGTAAAAACATCATGATGCTATTGACATAAAGCAATGAAAGCTTTTCTATCTATAGCTGAACAAATTTTTCCTAATTTAAGAAGCTTACCTTTAAAGATTTCAACTTCTTGATAATGATCTTCTTTTACTTGAATGCTGAATTTGCTTTTCTTAAACTGATCATCAATGTTGAATATAGACTCCAAGGTAACCAGTCCTTTGGGAAGCTTATTTGTCTTCAACTGTATAACTTGATCATTATATTGTTGTTTAATCTTCTCCTGGTTCACTACAAAAAATTGGTCCTCCTCAAGCATAAAAGCTAAAATCTGTTCATCACTATCAAAAACCCGCCAGTTAATGTTATTGTGAGGAATTGATGGCCTGACTACAACTTTAACATATTGTTGTACCTTCTCTTTTTTGATCTCATTTGGGATGTCAAACTGTGCTCCAATTGCTGCAAGTTTGTCAGCATGTTTATTTTGATTTCTTGGGATAGAAATTAAATTGAAGGAATCAAACTCTTCAATTATGTTCAAGGCATCATTCAGGCCTCTAACCTGATTGACGATCAGTTCACTGTCCCCATAGACTTTTAAACAGTTAATCCCTCTTTGTCTTGCCCATTCAAGACCTTGAATGAGTCCTTCATACTCAACAGTGTTATTTGAGCATGCAAAAGCAAAATGAAAAGTTGAAAAGTACTTATCACCCTATGGAGAAATAAGCATTGCACCTCCACCTGCTCCATTCTTGCTTCTGGAACCGTAAAAAAACATATCTCAAAGTTCATTTTGCTGCAAAAGCAGCTGATTTGCACTCTTTTCAAGATTAGGCACTTCTGCATTAGGTTCATGTAACACATAAATACCCATACCAGCATCCAAAATATGGTCATCAGGATTATCCACCACATTCTCTGCTGCCCACTCATGCAAAAATGACTTAGGAACAATTTCAGCTTGCAGTTCTTGAGCAACAACAAGCTCACTGTCATAAAAAACAACACAGTTTGTGTTTGCAACATTAGGAACAACATTAATAATGCTTGGGTTATAGGGTTCTATATGATCCTTAGCCAATTTCTCAGATTTTATGGTAACCTTAGTCCCATACCTTGTTCTGAACAACATATGTGACCAATCGACAGACACATAACCTCCTATCTTAGCTGTAAAGTATCTTGAGAGACACAATGCAAAGCAAGGGGGTAGATCAATGACACATATGTCCTAGGACACTGAAAATTTTGGGCAAGCATGGAGTGTAAGGTCCAAACCCTTAATAACACCTATAGTATTAATGGAAGTCCCATCCAGCTAGACAACACCCTTCTCTAATGGCTAATACTTAATACCTAGCCTATCAACAATTTGTTTTGGAATTATAGAACTACTAGCTCCACTATCTACCAAGAAATTGTGGACTATTTTACCATTTATGATCAAAGAAACATAAAACGGAGGAGGTTTAACATCCTTACCCGCTTCATTACTTGGTTGTTGCTTGCTGTCCTGAGGGGTATTTGTCAAAACAGTTCTAACTTGACTAATTGATGGCTCATTAGTCACCTTTAAACCTGATAAAGCTGACTGTAACATGTCTTTTTGACTTGGGATAGCTAAAGAATCCCACATGGACATAGTTATGTTCATCTTTTTCATATTGTCAATAATATTAAAAGGCACAGTTGTGCTTAATCCCTTTTGATGGGTCCTCACACTAGCAAAATCAATTTGCAAGTGTGGCTGCTCTTTGGTAGCTCGTTGAGAGTTCCTCTACAAAATGCGAGGTACTTGCGATGTGGAAGGTTCAGTAGCTACCACTTTCCCTTTTTCGGCTATTTGCTGAAGCTCGAAAGCTCTTTTCTTCGCTCTTCTATTCGTTGCAACAAAACCATCTGCATTGACTCCACAAAACTCTTATCCTTTCCAGTTCAATAGAGTGGCATCATTTGTAGGCTGCTCCTACTGTTGTGGAGCTCCATCATTAGGTATTTTTTGCTATGAGCTTGCAACACTCTGCACCATCAGTGCTTGATTTATGAGTCCGTTGGAGCAGGTGGCTTGATTGTGAGGTTGATTGCAAGGGTAGCACCACTCATAGTCTGCTGCCAAGTTGTTTTGAATAGGGACAAGGTCCCTAGTTGCACTAACAGGTGCTGGGGCATATGCCTGAAAAGGTCTTGTGTTCACATTCTGCCTTGGGCCTTGGTAGTTGCCTTGATAAGGCTGCCTATTACCTTGGTATTGCTATTGCTGACCCTGAGTCTATTGTTGATAAGGTCTGCTATAGGATTACTGCTTTTCCAAGCTCACTAGCTTGTTACCAAAAGTCTGTAATAAACTCTTGATCTCCTGAAGCTCATTTGAAGGAGCTGAAACATCAATTTATTGAGTTACAACAACTGGAATAGTAGCTAATATTGTTGGAATAGGTGGAAAAGGTGCAAAAGGAGATATCTGCAAAGGAATATTCAAATGAATATCTAGAAATATAAGTATTGGTGGCCTAGGATCAAGTTTACCAACTTGTATTAGGTTGTTTTTAGTTCTGATTGCTACTTCATAAGCGTCTAGCAAAGACACTCCTCCCATTGACTGTATTAAAACTGATATATCGCTATTTATAGCTCTGAGATAGTACAGAAAGGCATATTCAGGTGAAGGCCTCACCGTAGCAGGAATCCTATCCCAAGTTCTTTGAAAACGGAAGTTGAAATCCGTCATTTGCTCCTGAGGGGCTCTCTTAATGGTTTTAAGCTGCTCAACCAAAGACAGGTTATCAGACTTGTCTTGTAATTGTTTATGCAATTTGTCTCCAAATTCGTCCGAAGTTGCAATCATGCCCACTGCTAAACCCCTGTACCATTGCAACGCTTTTCCTTTCAGTGATGCAACAAGCAATCTCATAGCAACATCTTCTTGAGTTATATGATGGACTCCGCACAACGGAGCAACATCTCGTATGTGTTCTATTGGGGTAGTTTGATCCTCCCCAATGAAAATTGATAAGCTTTTAAGGGCTGCCATCAGAATATCATTGTGTTGTGCCAAATTTAATGGAATGCCTCCATTAAATGGCACAAAGGGCTGATTCCTAGCCATTGGAGGTGGCTGAGGTGGATTCAAATGTGTAAGAACAACAACTAATGAACTTGCTACAGTAGCAGAACTTAAAAAAGAAAAAGCTGTAAAACCTGTAGGAACATCAAATGAAGTTGGACTGCTTGAAGGTGACCTTGCTGTTCTAAGGCTTGGTGAGACTGAACGATTCTCAGTTTTCTTTTTGGATGGTCTTCCTCTCCTCCTTGGTAGTGAAAACATTGATTTTTTCTTAACACTAGGTGGTGTAGACTGTACTCTCTTGGAGGGCGGTACTCTTTTTGTTGCTCTGCCTTGTCTTCTAGGTGGTGACAGTTGCAAAAATTTGAACTCTCTTGAACTTCTTGTTTGTATTCTTCTCATAAGATGTGACAACACTGGTTCTGAAGTTCTTTCACTTTACGGAGTCGCCAAATATGCAAAAATAACTTCTGTAAAGTTTAAAAACTTGCTGGTTGCATACCAAACCAACAAAAAATTGTGAAGAATGTGTCCCACCAAGCGTGCCAAAAATTGTTATCACTAAAGTTTGCACCCTTACCGAGTTGTAAGAATTCAGTCACTTAGTGAAACATGGGAAGACCTCTAACATTATGGGACTATGAATAATCAGAGGTCAACCTTCAAAAAATGCCAACTTCCTAACTGGTTATTACCTATGCTAATGATTCTTGATTGGGAAAAGGGAGAAAGATTACTAAAAGCAAAAAATAGAAATTGTAGAAACTATTACCTATGGTGATACACCTAACTGACAGGAATTATGAAACAAATAGATTAACATACACTTGAAAATTGATGATAGTTATTGCATCTACACAACATAAATTTTGTAGGCTTATGCACAAATACTTCATGAAAAGGCTTGATTTGCATATATTTTCAAGAAGGAAAGATGAATTCCACAACTTTAAAAGTTCAAATGCAAACTTAATAAGCACAGTTCACAACCTGCATAATCCCAAAGAAGAATGAATGTAAGATAAGACTAACACTGTGTTGTGCAGTTTTTGCACACATGCCCCGCTAAAAGCAGAGACCCTCTTTTGCTTTCGCTCTTGTTGTTTTGGCCCCTTTGATTTTGAGGATTTAATTTTCCTTGGCCTGAGCTAAAGTGTGTATCTTGCTTGCCTAAGCGTTTTCCCTAAGTTACACATTGAAAATCTTAAGTTTTGGGCAAGGTTCAGGTTTGGGCCAGGTTCAGGTTTTCGCCCCGTCCGGATTTTCCCGGATTGCGCTCGAAGTCTGGCTCGGTCTGCTTTACACCTTGGTTCGGAGATTTCTAGCCTTCGCGGAATTCCACCTGGGCCGGATTTTCCCAGAATTCCATCTTGCCGTCGGTTTCCTGAATATGGTTGATTTTTGAGGTTTATACCACTTTGATTTATCTTTTGCGTTCTCTTGAGTTGGGATATTTGATCCTTGGGTACTTGGCATGCTGTGGCATACTGAGTTTGTGAATTATTGATCTGGTTGTGATTCCCTCGACGTTTTCATCATTGTTGCTTGCTTGGGCGTTCGAATTGTTGTTTGTCTTTGCCGAAGTCGACGGGCATTTTATTCATGGTATGTGATATTGCTTTATTTATAGTTTCCCAAGTAAGTTATGAGTTTGCTCATTCATTTGCATCTAGAGATAGCTTACTTGTGGGCCGTTATCTGTGTCCAAGCTTGTTCTGTGCGTTAATGGCCAAAATTTAGGGTTTCATGCCTAGGGCATTGCCATTTCATCTTGATTTACTTTTGAATGAACCTAGAATTCAAAGAGGATCTATAGGAGGTTCAGGTTAAACGATTTCCATGCCTAGGTTCCTCAAATTTGTGATCATTCGATCAATTTGAGCGGGATTGTGTTAGCTTGCCGATGTTCAAGTTTTCTGCTAGATTCGGGATTTTCCTGCGCTGGCGGATTTCCCTGGTTTTCCTACCCCTCTCTGTTTTCTTGGAACTTTTCCCTCTTCGCGTACAACTCCAAAATTTTTCCCTTTTTGTGGAATTCCGGTTCGGCTGGATTTTTTCGGATTTTCTGGGAAGCTTTGTGAAATGTAAAATTGGGTGAATTGGATGATTTTAATGATAAATTCTTGTCGTTCCATGCTTTTAATTGATAGATTACAAGGTTATCTGCATCTTTTCTGCATTTTTGGTGATCCATGGTTGATTTTGTGCCTGCTTCCGGAAAATCCGCCTGGCCTAGATTTCCCTAAAATTTCCCTTCTGGCCCAGATTTTGCGGTTGGCTTGAAATCCTGAACTATGTAGGTGACGATTTAACGATGTTTCTGGGTTGATTTCAATCTTTGCTCAGATCTATTTGGATGATGAATATGTTATTGATGTTGGGATAATCTTGATCTTCATGTTATAATAGTGTTATAATAGATATAATTGATGATGGTTTTGCTGAGTGCAGGCTGAGTCTGGCTTGGTCGATTGGAGTTCTGGAGATAAAATTAATTCGATTAAAGGACAAATTCAAATACTGGTTACTCCACCCCTTGGCCGACTTGGTGAGGTGTGCTCAGGATAAGAATTAAAGGAGGCAGTTAATGCAAGGCTACATCGAATTTTGTGATGCCCTATTATTTTCCATGCCTTGGTCCGAATTGCATTGAAGATCCTAGGCCGACCTAGATAGAGTTCATGCATTTAATGCCCATTTTATCTAATTTCAAATTCTCCTTGGGTCGACCTGTTTTATGGCCATTTATTATTGTAAACATTAGTTGGGCCGACTTGTTTTTGGCTATTTCATGATTGTAAAACCCTTGCTAGGCTGACATGCTTTGGGGTTCCCTATAAATTTGGCATTTCACCTCATTTGTAATATACATAGACATAACACACAGATAGAGATAATTTTGCTACAAGAGTGAATTAGGTAGTAGAGTAGAATTGGAAATTAGGTAATTTTGAGCAAATGCTGTAACAAAACATTGGAATTGTTGCTGAAATTTGGTGATTCAATACAATTGAAGACATTGTGATTTTCTGGTGATCTCTTTTGTGTTGACTTATCTTGCATGGTTCTTATGATTCTATCTTTCAAATTGCTCAAGGTTATTAGATATATGTTAGATTTAGATTTAGATTTGATTCAATGATGTTTATGATTTGATGCTTGAAGTGTTTGCAAGAATCCCTGGTCCATACTTTTTGCAACTAGTTGATTGTTAGTTGCTTTGCAAAGTTAGCCTGGATCTTATATTCATTGTGCTTAGTTCAATTGTGGAGATTTATTCATTTCAATTGCAATTGGGTTGTCTTGGATGAATGTTCATGATCTGAAATTTTTAATACCTTAGAAGATTGCACTGTTTTTGTAAGATTGTAGATTTATCTTGGTCAAGCAGGAATTAGTTTATGAGGGATTGGTCCATTTCAAGTATTTCATCATTTACATTGTTAATCTTAGGAGTAGTTAAACTTAGATATCTCTTTGAAACCCTAATCTTTTGTTATTTCTTTGTTATTTGGATTAGATTTAGGATTGAAGTATCATTACATTGCTAGATCTGATAAGTTCAAGTTTCGGTCTTTGCTTGTAGTAAGGTCCCTTTGTGATTACCAACATTTTCACATTTATCACTGAGTTGTTTATGCATTGTTAAAACTTGACATTAGAGACCTTGGGGCTATCTCTTGAGGCTTGCTGATAGAGATTTACCTTTCAAGAGAGATAGGATATTATATTTTGTCGGAGTTGTTGGTGTGCAAAAAACATCATCAACAGATTGGCGCTAGAAGGAGGGAAATGCACTCATGTGCACACACTTGGATTTTCAGTCTATGAAGGGTTCAGTCTGCCTTTGGTTCTGATTCTTTGATCTTGTATTTTGATTTGTTTGTCTGATAGTGAGGTCAGAACCAGAGATTCTAGGTTCATGATTCTTGTTCATCATCAAATGCTTTGGAGCATTTTCCCAGCAGAGTCGCCATTTGTTGTGCAGTTTTTGCACACACGCCCCACTGAAAGCAGGGACCCTCTTTTGCTTTCGCTCTTGTTGTTTTGGCCCCTTTTATTTTGAGGATTTACTTTGCCTTGGCATGAGCTAAAGTGTGTATCTTGCTTGCCTAGGCGTTTTCCCTAAGTTACACATTGAAAATCTTAAGTTTTGGGCCAGGTTCGGGTTTTCGCCCTGGTTCAGGATTTTTCGCCCCATCCGGATTTTCCCGGATTGCGCTTGAAGTCCGGCTTGGTCTGCTTTACACCATGGTTCAGAGATTTTTGGCCTTCGTGGAATTCCGCTTGGGTTGGATTTTCCTGGAATTCCGTCTTGTCGTCAGTTTCCTGAATATGGTTGATTTTTGAGGTTTATGCCACTTTGATTTATCTTTTGTGTTCTCTTGAATTGGGATATTTGATCCTTGGGTACTTGGCGTGCTGTGGCATACTGAATTTGTGAATTATTGATCTGGTTGTGATTCCCTCGGTGTTTTCATCATTGTTGCTTGCTTGGGCGTTCAAATTGCTATTGTCTTTGCTGAATTCGACGAGCATTTGATTCATGGTATGTGATATTGCTTTATTTATGGTTTCCCAAGTAAGTTATGAGTTTTCTCGTTCATTTGCATCTAGAGATAGCTTACTTGTGGGCCGTTATCTGTGTCCCGATCTTGCTCTGTGCGTTAATGGCCAAAATTTAGGGTTTCATGCCTAGGACGTCGCCATTTCGTCTTGATTTTCTTTCGAATGAACCTAGAATTCAAAGAGGATCTATAGGAGGTTTAGGTTAAGTGATTTCCATGCCCAGGTTCCTCAAATTTGTGATCATTCGATCAATTTGAGTGGGATTGTGTTAGCTTGCCGATGTTCGGGTTTTCTGCCAGGTTCGAGATTTTCCTGCGTTGGCAGATTTCCCTGGTTTTCTTGCCCCTCTTTGTTTTCCCGAAACTTTTCCCTCTTCGCAGAACTCCATAAATTTTCCCTTTTTTGTGGAATTCTGTTCCAGCTGGATTTTTCTGGATTTTCTGGGAAGCTTTGTGAAACGTAAAATTGGGTGAATTGGATGATTTTAATGATAAATTCTTGTCGTTCTATGCTTTTAATTGATAGATTACAAGGTTATCTGCATCTTTTCTGCATTTTTGGTGATCCATGGTTGATTTTGTGCCTGCTTCAGGAAAATCCGCCTGGCCTAGATTTCCCCAAAATTTCCCTTCTGGCCTGGATTCTGCGGTTGGCTTGAAATCCCGAACTATGTAGGTGACAATTTAACGATGTTTCTGGGTTGATTTCAATCTTTGCTCAGATCTATTTGGATGATGAATATGTTATTGATGTTGGGATAATCTTGATCTTCATGTTATAATAGTGTTATAATAGATATCATTGATGATGGTTTTGCTGAGTGTAGGCTAAGTCTGGCTTGGTCGATTGGAGTTCTGGAGATAAAATTAATTTGATTAAAGGACAAATTCAAATACTGGTTACTCCACCCCTTGGCCGACTTGGTGAGGTGTGCTCAAGATAAGAATTAAAGGAGGCAGTTAATGCAAGGCTACAACGAATTTTGTGATGCCCTATTATTTTCCATGCCTTGGTCCAAATTGCATTGAAGATCCCAGGCCGACCTAGATAGAGTTCATGCATTTAATGCCCATTTTATCTAATTTCAAATTCTCCTTGGGCCGACCTGTTTTATGGCCATTTATTATTGTAAACATTAGTTGGGCCGACTTGTTTTTGGCTATTTCATGATTGTAAAACCCTTGCTAGGCTGACATGCTTTGGGGTTCCCTATAAATTTGGCATTTCGCCTCATTTGTAATATACATAGACATAACACACAGATAGAGATAATTTTGCTACAAGAGTGAATTAGGTAGTAGAGTAGAATTGGAAATGAGGTCATTCTGAGCAAATGCTGTAACAAAACATTGGAATTGTTGCTGAAATTTGGTGATTCAATACAATTGAAGACATTGTGAGTTTCTGGTGATCTCTTTTGTGTTGACTTATCTTCCATGGTTCTTATGATTCTATCTTTCAAATTGCTCAAGGTTATTAGATATATGTTAGATTTAGATTTAGATCTGATTCAATGATGTTTATGATTTGATGCTTGAAGTGTTTGCAAGAATCCCTGGTCCATACTTTTTGCAACTAGTTGATTGTTAGTTGCTTTGCAAAGTTAGCCTGGATCTTATATTCATTGTGCTTAGTTCAATTGTGGAGATTTATTCATTTCAATTGCAATTGGGTTGTCTTGGATGAATGTTCATGATCTGAAAATCTTAATACCTTAGAAGATTGCACTGTTTTTGTAAGATTGTAGATTTATCTTGGTCAAGCAGGAATTAGTTTATGAGGGATTGGTCCATTTCAAGTATTTCATCATTTACATTGTTAATCTTAGGAGTAGTTAAACTTAGATATCTCTCTGAAACCCTAATCTTTTGTTATTTCTTTGTTATTTGGATTAGATTTAGGATTGAAGTATCATTACATTGCTAGATCTGATAAGTTCAAGATTCGGTCTTTGCTTGTAGTAAGGTCCCTTTGTGATTATCAATATTTTCACATTTATCACTGAGTTGTTTATGCATTGTCAAGACCTGACATTAAAGACCTTGGGGTTATCTCTTGAGGCTTGCTGATAGAGATTTACCTTTCAAGAGGGATATGATATTATATTTTTCCTGAGTTGTTGCTGTGCAGGAAAACATCATCAACACATTGATTTCCAAGGTAATTTTTGTATTTCATATTCCCAAATGAGTTACAAAGCATACATAAGTTGAGAAAGGCTTGCTGAAAAATCACTAATTCCCCAAATTTGCATAATCAAAACTAAGTTACAAAATGAGTAATCAAAGTGATTAAGTACAAAAGTTCCACCAAACAAGGAGTTTTCAACCTCCTTGGGTCGGATGCAACCATAATGCCTAAAATCTAGTCCTTAGATCTCATCCAAAAAGGCTTTAGAATGTGAGAAAAAGTCATTTGAACATGACTTAATCCATTAAGGTGACTCATAAAACTGACCCCAAAAGGCTCTCAAGAGTAATAAAAATCTCCTAGATGCTCTCTAAATGTTTGTAACAACTTTATAACTTCCCTTCATTCTTGGAAAGTCATTATTACAAGAATATCTCCTTTTGATTTTCAATATGATATGTTGCAACATTTTCATGATTTCTTCATATTGAAATGTGCTTCCATTTTTTTTCATTTTAGAATACTAAGTCAAAAAAACATTTATAAAACATCTTTAAGACTTAGCATTTCACATTATAATTCATGCAAAAAAAATTCAACCTCCACGTAAAAGGAAATGGTCAAAGTGACCACATACTTGTAAAGTGGAATTTTTACCAAAAACCTAAGTCATAAGACTTATGGCGCAATACAAGAGAGAAATGTTTATCATAAAAAATTATTGTGACAAATAAAAGGAAAAATGCCACATCACCATCGATCTTTGCATTAGGGTTCAAAATCTAAATGAAAGAACAAAAGGAAAAAATGAAAGCATTATTCCTTAATTTTTCTAGAAGCTTCTTGAAGAAGCTACACTGCCGCCATGCCATGAGGGGTTCTAGAGAGTGTAGAGGTGTTTCTCTGTGGATTTTTTCAGCTAAGAAGCATAAGACTTTCATTTTTTATCGATTTCTCCCAAGGAAACAAAACTGGTAAGCCATTTATGAAGAAACACTTCAGAAGTTATTTTCTATTTCCACCTGAATATTGCTGATATGGGCCCTCTATGACCGTAGTTTCATTTGATTTCTCACCCATTCTATATCTTTCTTTTATTTTGTTGATTTTCTTGCAAATCACGTCGCCATGGAGGGTATCTTGAGCCTTGAAAATTTTGGTGACTTACTTCTGTGTTGAAGCCGCCATGAGATCTCCTATCTCGGGCCTAAGAACGCATCTTCTGTAGGTTTTTGAAGAGTAAAAAGACTATGGAAGATTACGATGAGTTCCATCTATATTCATTTTGAAAACATAGTTTCATTATTCTGTATATGCTTGTATATCACAACCCTTTCCACAGGATCAAAGGTTTTTGTCTTTTTTGCATCTTTGGCTGAGCTTTATGCATTCTCTTCTGTGGCTGCATTTGTTTACAGGCCGTGGCCATTCATGAGACCTACGACTTCCAAAATTTTAGTTATACAAGAAACCGCATCTGGGTTACCTCTCTGCTTTGTATTTGGCTCTTTGGAAGGAAGATAATCCATTCTTCTTCATTTGTTATGGCATGGCCATACCTTAATGCTAGTTAAAAACTCTCTTTACAGATTCTATAGAAACTTCACTTAATATGAGCGACCTACAGAAAAGCATGAATACGTTTTTTTTTTAATGTTTTAGCTCATAATAAAATTTTGACTTTGATTTTTGCAGTAGCTTATTACTCCATAATTTTGTGCACTACAATATCATGATAGAGACTTTGAGAAAAATTTGTCTTTGAATGCCATAGTTTAACTTTATTTCATTTGTTTTCACACAGTATGGGTATTCAAATATATCATAATAGACTTTGTCCATAGATTTGACCCAACTTCATTCTATTTATAACTGTATGTACACTTTGATATTAGGCTGAAAGCTCAAACTAATAAGTGCTGCTATTTTGCCTCTCATCCTTCATTATACCCTTTAAAGTTGCATTCTTAGACTGTGGTTCCAAAACCTTATTGGAGGTTCTTACAAAATGGTTGCATGAAATATATAGCAGTGCCTTGCTATACCTGACTGTATCCCTCTACAAGATCCATGGCCACTCCAGAAACTTTACCCATTATTGCTCACTGTATTTGTTCATGTGATGGAATGTTCCTATAGCTTGTATTGCATAACTATCCTTCATATTTTTCCAGTGGATATGTTGTAGAGGAAACTCTTGTATTTATCATTGTCATACTTGTTCATGACACTATGCATTGATTATTGTTTTTAGCAATAAATGTTTGTTAAATATGACAGCAATAAATGATGTAAATGAAGCATTTCATGTATGCCTGTTCAGTATCATTTAATAATTATGCTGATATGATGGCTTTAATAATACATTTTCCTCTTAAATAAGTTTGAATGAGCTCATTATCTGATATATCAACATGTCGGGCTCAACCCTTGTGGGAGCCTCATTTTAACCCACATGCTGAATTAAGACACAATTACAACTGTAACTGCACATGAAACAAACAAGTTAGAAAAAATGTATACTTTGATACCTTGATGTAATATCTTGATGGCTTGAGTGTTTTCTCTGATATATTCAACATATGGATGTTTCAATTTAATGTATTTCCTATTTAATGCACATTGAGACTAACTTGTGGATGGATAGGTAAATGTTCATGTATGGAGTATAAACTTTCATTGCTTAGAACATAGTTCTAACCTATTGCTTACCATCTTATGCAGGAAACCATAACACTAAGGACCAAAAGGAGCTATGAGGGGCAAGGCAATATCAACAGAAACTGAAACAGCCAACAAGAACCAGTCATTCAGGCAATGGCTGGTTATCCTTCCTATGTTTTTTTCTTTAAACATTTACTCATTCATGTATAACTTATTCTTGATGTACATTGAATAAGAAAAGTTAGTTTTCACGGCTTGTGTGAAACACATGTATCTAATTGCATTCAATAAATATTACATTTTCAAAAAGATTTGTTCAATCTTTCTATGTTTCATTCACTTGTATGAATGTAATAGTTTTGCGTTCTTGTAATCTTGTAAAGTTGTTTCATTTGTATAATTGAATGTAACATAGGGAGGTTAAAAATGTACCATTTGTATGAAATTTTAGAAGGTTCTACCGATTGAACCTGTAGGTGAAAATATGGTAACAATACCATTAATTAAAACTAAAAATTTGAGTGTAGAAACACACTCTTGAATTGTTCCAAAAATCTTATCTTGGGACCAAAGTTTCTAGCACATCAAATAGGAAATCCTTAGAAACCTGATCATAAGCTTAAAAAATATCCAATTTGATAACCATACCTTCCTTTTGACTCTAAAATGTAGAAGCTTATGATTAGTGATAATTGCATCAAAGATTTATTTACTAAGGATAAAACCTTTCTAGATTTATTTTATGAAAGATCAACTTCGATAGAAAATGTTTGATTATGAAAAGAATTTTTTTAAAGAACACCTTATAAATGGTATTGCATAACTCTTTCTTCTTAGGGATGAGGGGAATGAAAGTGTTATTAAGTTGCTTTAAAATATTTGGTGATCTATAAAATTTATGTATAATAGCTTAACAATGATATCCCAAAAGTCTTGGAAAAAAGGATGTGGAAAATCATCTAAACCAAATCCCTAAAATGCACCAAAAGAAAAGACAATAGGTCCTAATTTCCTTGTTTGACATATCTTTAAACATATCAAAATTATCTTCATTAGATAAAATCATAGGGATGGCTTCTAAAAGTTGATCAAAAAAATTATTAGAACAAAGAGGTTGTTTGGTTGTTAAGAGATTTAAAAAATTGAATGTGCAAAGTGCCTAATTCCTTTTTAGTTGTAGCTTCAAAATCATTCTCATCTAGAAGCTTAATAATGGCATTTCACTTTTTGTGATAAAACATAAATTGATGAAAAAATGAAGTATTTATGTCTCCCCCCCATTAATAATTGTGTAACGTCGAGAAAGTGCACAAGACAAGATTAGAGTAAACATGCAATGCAATTCTAAATCTAAAATGCAAATCTAAATGCTAAGCAAAAAAGAACAAAGGAAAGTAAAAACGTGAACAAACTGAAACAATCTCACCAATTTCAAATGTATTTCCATGATTCATCTCGATTGCCCTTCTCCATTTTGCTTGTGTAGTATAATTGCCCTCAGATTTTTCATAAATTCGTGCAAGTATAGCCTAAGATAATGATTAGCAAAACATCGAAGATTCAAGACAAAGTGCTCTCAAAAGTCACAAGAATTTGCGAGAGAGATTGGAATGAAGAATGATAGATCAATTTGTAGAAAATTGATTATTCGAACGACAGGCCAAGATTGAAAGATCAACAGATGGTTGAGATTGACAGATTAGACATGCATTCTGACAACTATCAGTAGTGACATGAGTGATACAAATTAGAAACATAATTAAAGATTAAATAAATGATTTAATCTTCCAGTTTGGTATTCGAAAACAAAAGAATTATCTTTGCATGACAAAGATAAAGATTGATTAAAGCAACGCTTGTTCGAATGCACGCACAAAGTTTAATTAATTAAATATGAATATTTAATTAATCTGCATGTACACGAAATGAGTTAGAACTAGATGACTGAATGATTTGATGAAGAGATTACTCGAGAACACCACTCGACATTAAAGCAAGAGTTAACCCATTTGAAATAGATCTTTGAGTCGAGTAAAAGTGAATACTTAGATAACTCACACAATTTATCTAAATATAGAGGAATGCGTTAAAATAGAATTAATGAATTAAATAATTCATTTAATTCAAGATTTGATATTTGAAGAATAATTAAATAAATAAGATTTATTTAATTAAGTGATGAAGGGATTTAAATGAATAATTAAATAAATAAAGAATTTATTTAATTATAGTTGAAGTATGATAAAGTGTAAATTAAATAAGAATTTATTTAATTTGATAAGAAGGATGAGGTTAATTAGTAACATAATTAAATAAAAAGCATTTATTTAATTAATCAGATAGAATAAAGAAAAGTGTGAATTAATTACATAATTAAGATTATTTAATTAATAGAAGAATTAATGTTAAGATGAATTAATTAAATAATTAAGATTATTTAATTATTAGAAGAATTAATGTTAAAATTAATTAATTAAATAATTAAGATTATTTAATTAATAGAAGAATTAATGTTAAGTTGAATTAATTAAATAATTAAGATTATTTAATCAATAGAAGAATTAATGTTAAGGTGAATTAATTAAATAATTAAGATTATTTAATCAATAGAAGAATTAATGTTAAGATGAATTAATTAAATAATTAAGATTATTTAATCATGACCATGAAGAATAGGAATTATGAAGAATATTGAAGTCGCAGGCTTAGACCAAATTTTGATGTCTACATTTGCCCCTCTTTGATACAATGTCATTTCGACGTTGTGTCAAAGAAAATCGATAAGAAATATGCCCCAATAATGCCCCAGTGTAAAACAAGTGAAGGTATGCCCCCTTGGGAGGACATGCGGGTTCAAAGAACATGAGTGTGCTCTCAAAATTGATGAGAGAAGTAGAAGATGAAATAAAAAAAAGAATAGAGGAAAATAGATAATGGTGGTGAAGATGTAGAAAAGAAGAAATGTTAGTGCAAAAAGAAAGATGAATAATAAAAGACCGTGATGTTAGTATTAGCAATCTTCGATGTTTTGTTGTATCACAAAAGGTATTGCGCTTTATCATCATCGGGACTAATACAAATGGAGAAAAACACCATGATATGACATAGATCAAGGTGTGCAAGGTCATCCACTTGCTAATAACAGACAGTCGCAGACAAGGATTGTCGTTAACTCATACTAAGGGCACAAGTTGCCCCAGTCTTTTTGTCAAGACAAACCACAAACAACAAACAAAAAAAAAAGATGGGTCATGAGATGTCATCGCTCCTCTAAATCCTTCATGGGACATCCTTGAGGAAACTAGTAACATGACTCAAAATCAAATTTAAAAGACAGTCGACAGACATCAGTCAAAGAAAATAGAATTTTGATACATCGTTGCTTCTCTAAATCCTTCATGGGACATCCTTGAGAAAGCTAGTAACATAATTCCCATCATAAAGCCAAGTGAAAAGATAAGATAAATAAGTCAAAAAGTCAAAAAGCCAGTAAAAGATTTTCCAAAACTTGATCTGTTTGTTTGATTTGTTTTGATTGATAAAATGATTGATTGACAGAGCCTGATTTCAGGAGACACACATACCGGATAAGATTTTGAGTCTGGTTTTGATGTTATGACTATCTGTATAAGGTGTGACAAAGCCTAGTTTCAGAAAGACATGTATTGTATAAGACGTTGAGTCAGATGCCGTTGATGTGATAACCTGTGTAAGGCTATGTTTGATTGTTTGACCTTGTTGATTATGCAGGAAGGACTCATCCTGTATAAGACATAAATTGTTTTGCTGATATCAGTATTCAGGAAGGACCCATCCTGAATAAGATACATGTTGATTGTTGTGATGATGTCTGCTTCCAGGAAGGACACATCTTGTAGCAGACATTTGTTGATTTGTTTTGATTGTTTTGTTTGGCAAGTTGTTTGATTTTACTTAGAGACATTGCTGACTTGTTCACCAGATTAATGTGTGACTTGATATGACGTGTTGACAATTGACTATCTATGATGACAAACCCTAAAGGACTGACCTAGTGCAGCCTCGAGGGCTCATCGATTGATGGCCTTGCCTACGTTATACACGTAGAGACCTCGTAGTTCGACATGACCAATGACCTTGTCATATAGACATATGGATTGAATCATGATTTTATACAGACAAACCTAAATGGACTAACCTAATGCCTTAGGGGCACATCGGTAGATGGCCTTGCCTACGTCCAGTCGCAGAGGCAACGTAGTTTGACAAACGGCAAAGACTAACAAGTGCGACTGACGGTGACTCTATTTTTTGGATTTTTGAAATGTTTTGATTTTTTTTTTGTCCTTTTGAAGTTTTCTGATGTTTTTGTGTTTTCTCAAGTCATTTTAAGATGTTTTTGGATTTTTCTATGGTTTTACGTCTTCAACACAGCCAATGTAAGAACCAAAATGACACACGTCAAGTGTTTTCCCCCAGTCAAGTATAAGACCAATTGATTATGAATAGGGTAAAATAGGGGATATGAAATGCACTCGATGTCAATCATTCCAGGTTATGGGAAATACTACCACTTATTATGAATGGTATATACAAGCGATGGGTATGAAAGATAAGGGATATGTACAAGGATAGGTAGTATGTAGAGGGATAATGACTATGTACAGGGATAGGTAGTATGTATAGGGATAAGGACTATGTACAAGGTAGTGGACTATGTACAGGGTAGTGATTCCTACAAGCAACCAAGAAAGCATGCACAAGAATCCAAGGACAACCATGATCTTGCCCCTAGTCAAGCTGAAAACCAATTGACAGGTGATGAGGATGGTGACAATGTTGTTTGATGTAGGAAGGACATATCCTGAAACAACATGAGGATGATGATAATGTGACTAAAGGATCAAGGTTTGCAACCATGCTAGAAACAAAGCCAATGAATGTTCTGAATGATGCACTAGAATGCATAGAAAGATTATATGGATTGGGCTTGTTGCATTTGGAATGACTTTTCAGGATTAGATGGTATGATGGAAGATCCTTAGACCATTGACAAGGGAAAAACCAAGGCATGCGATAGGTATTTCGTATAAGGATAACTCATTTGGAAAAATGCTATGAAGGCTATGACATGATACTTCAAGGATAGTGTATGACCAAAGGATAGACATATCAAGAGTTTTTCCAAAGCACGATTTATGTTTGCACCCCAGTCCTTATCAAGATCAAAGTAGGTGGGAAAATGGGCATGAGTGGTAGGGCTTAGATGAATAGATGGAAATTTCATAATAAATGTCATACGAAGGGTATGGGAGATGAGACAACTTGCCCCCAAGTGTAATAGTCCACATAGATAATTTCTTACACATGACGTCTGTTTGCCAGGTTTTCATCATGGTACTTATCCAAAGCGCCATAAGAATGGTTTTCACTATTGGATGAAATTTTTCTCTTGACTTTTTTTTTTTTGTTCTTTTGGTATCACCAAGATGCATGTTTGCCAGGTTTTCATCAAAGTGACTTTTTTTTTCTTTTGCTGGATGGCCTTGATGCTTTAGATGATCACTGATTGTTCCAAATCCATTGATGGTGTTGATGTAGAGACTGGTGCCATGATATGCCAATAATAACCTTGATGAAGTAGTTGCCTCGTCAGGATCATAACACTTGCATACAATTGATTGATGTCATTGTGATCCTTGTTGACATTAGAGTTGGCCTTATCAAAATACACACATCTTGATAGAGTGTCATGTGAGTCCTTACAATAAAGAGTTGCTGCCAAGATGTGACGGATTTGTGACGTAGGATTTTTAGACTTTAGGCGAGATGTAGGATTATGACAGATGATGGTAGATGCATTTGGCAATTTAGATGTAGGAATTTTTATTTGCAAAACTTGGGGTGATGGATGATGGAAACTGGGTTTCAGATTGGGATAATATTTGGAACCATGACTTTTATATGCCTTGTATGATGACCATTTTGAAGGAGGTGGAAATTTATTATATGTGGGAGTCCTCTTTTCTTGTGGCTCCATATTTTGATTGACTTTTACTTTTGAACTATTTACTTTGCTTGATCCATTTTTCTTTGGGATCCATTTTAACTTTATTTGTCCACTTGGATTTTTGATTGACTCAATGGCCTTTGATATTTGATTTTGAATTTTGAATTTGTAAGAATTTTGTTTTTGTTGGTTCCAAATGGAAGGTTTATTCATGTTGGAATGACAATTTATGGTATGGATAGAAGGAGTGTCGGCAACAACCTTATGGTAAGAACTAATCATGGCCTCCATTTTGATGTTTGTATCAGATAAAGTTTCCCCCAATATCGAGAAGATACCATTAACATCATTAGATTTGCTGACTGAAGGATAACCAAGACCTTGATGTCTAGGATTTGCTTGAAACTGTACTGGTTCTAGAATTCCTTGCTCATGTATGCCTAGTCCTTTTCCTTGATACTGCATGCTCTGAAAAATTATGTTTGCGATGGGGTATTTTTTTTTTGAAAGCAAGATGCTAACCCATCATTGTGTATGTGGAAACTGTTACTTGTAATCTTCTCCTCTACAAGAAAGCCTGATTTGATAAAAGTGGATGATCCTAGTTGATAGGATGTCTTAGCTTCATTGACATGTTGGATATCTTTGGTGTGATTTTGTGACATATCAGATTCAGAGGATTCTACTGGTGCTTCCAAGTCGATGTCGAAACCGTCTCTATGGTCATTGTCATACAGTCCAATGAAGTCAACTATAACTTGATCATTTGCAAATATGTCTAGAGTAGGAGACTCTTGTTCTAGAGGAATATCGTCTATGTGTCCAAAGGAGGCAAGTGTCTCATTTTGGGAAATGGATGTGTTTGGTACTTGGATAGGGTCATCTTCAAGTGTTTGATCATGAGTGGCATAAAGGTCAAGGAGTGGATCATTTTGGACTTCTTGCTCAATAGTGGTGTCTTGATCAAAGACAGGTTTGTCTTGAATAATATGGTTGGGAATGGAATCTTGATCAAGGATAGGTGTATTTTGGATGCCATGATTATCTAGGACTTCTTGGATGGACTTAAAGATAGGGTCATGGGAAAGACTACTTTGATCTTGACATGAAGGTGAAGCCATGAAGTCATGTTTTGGACTTTCCATTTGACATGTATCCTTAAGTTTAGTAGATGGGATGTGACTTTGGAGACCATGAATAGATGTATTTTAATGACTAAATGTTGATTGAGATGGAGTGGCTTGGAAAGGATTAGTCGATGAAAGACTAGGATAGGACATGGAGGATTGGAAGGGATTAGTGGATGAAAGACTATGATAGGACATGGAGGCTTGGAAGGGATTAGTGGAAGGTTGGTTTCCCTTGTCAAGGTTAGGATAAGGGTGATAAGTGGATGTTTGTTGTGGATTCATGACATGGATTATGCTAAGGGACTCTTGATAATGAGGGTAGATGGATGGAGGACTAGGACTTATGGATTGTTGGTAGGAAGGGTATGTAGGTAGGTGACCATGGGTTGACGTTGGTTGGCATTTGGATTGGATAAAATGTCTTTTGAAGTCTATGGCTTGTTGGTATTGACCATTATGGAGTAACTGGTATTCAACTTGACTAGCACACATATCAAGGTAAATTGCAGACATGGTGGTGAGGTTATGATGAAAGATGGAGTATGACTAAGGTATGTGATATGAGGCCTAAGGTATGACAATGCAAAGAGTGACTTAAGTCTAAGGTATGCAACCTAACCTATATTTTTGGGATTTTTTGAATGTAAAATAAAGGATGTCCTAGAATGAGACTAATCTAAAATGACAATATCTAAAGATGCAAAGTTTAAGCAAAAATTCTAAGGTAATCAAATTTGTAAACCTAAGAAGAGGGTACCAACTACCTAAAGTCTGACCAATGCGTCAATTTAGCTAAGTCAAGGAACTAATGTAGGATGAGGATCAAAGACAAGTTGAGTTTTCTAACTAGACTGATGAGCTAGGAGGACTCTCTGTAGGACAAATGATAAAATGATAAGACTAGGTTCAATGACAGATTTCGTTGATGCTATGATTTTTCTAGAGTATAGATGGTAAATCAATCCTAAAGTTTGTAAAAAAGACCTTCCTAAAATTTTACTCTAAAGGAAAAATGTATTCTAAGATGAAACAAAAACTCTAAATTAGGACAACTATGGTAATGACTAAATGAACCTAAAGGATGCAAAATTGAGAAAAATCATTTCCTGTTTCCGTTCAAAGTCTATTTGTGGAAAGACAACTGAAACTAGTAAAACTGTGTTAACTGGATAGTGACTGTGAATTCTGACTTTTTGAAAAACAAAGACAATCATAAGACAAAGTGTTTTCGGTTTGATTTTGGACTCAAAAAATGTTTAATTTGACAAAAGACAAGCACATCCTAATAGGCCAAAGGCCTAGGGTTTGTATACTTGGTATATCCCACCCAAATACCCCGGATTGGTGATAAACACCTTTCCTTCTCGCGAGCGGATAGCTTAGAAATTTGGTGGCATTGGCTCCCCTCCACGGCTCATTAACGTCTTTCAAGCACACCAATTTTGAATTCTTTGGGCAATGACCTCCCAAGAACTGATATGTCTACTCAAGGGGATCAATAGTGAGTAATCTTTGGGCATGATACTGTACCCTGCACTATACCAAGCAACGGCCAATAGAACGGTTGGTCTCTAAAACAAAAGGTGTTTAGTATGGGCATTCCGTTCATGGGGCATGATCCATGCGGTGAGAGTCCCCTTTCAGATCCATCTCGTCGGAACCACACTTGTGATTCTTGGGGTTTCCCCAAGAACCCACTTTTATATACCGGCTGGAAGTCCCTCAGGTTAAGGGTGCTACCGGTCTGAGTCGTCCTGGGGTGAGTACTTTTTCCCACCAGAACAGGCCCAAGTTCTAGAGTTGGTAACCGTTTCTCTTACACCCAGGATCGCACGAATGCGCAAGGGGAGATGATACTTTGATGTACCAAGTCGTGAGGGTAATACACAATTGTGCTTTCGCACCAAACACAGTAAACACTTGTTAATTTTAGTCCAAATGAAAGATTTGCTACACTACCAAATAATCTGTTTCAAAAGTTTAACTAGGGTCTTCGACATGCGTTCTGCAGAAAGATTCATTAGTAGTTTTCAATATTGTCTTTGTCAATCGTCCTGCAAAAACTTGTTAACTCAAGACACAAGCTGAAAATAAAAGATTAGTACAAAAAACTTAAATGAAAACAACAAACTAAAATAGTAATAACTTCCTCAAAACTAAACAAAATTTTAAATCGTAGATATCTATTGAAAGCTAAAGAATAGACCTTCAAAACCCAGAAAACGTTTTGCAAAATCCTACAAAACAAAAGTGTTATAAACAAAAGAAAATTCGCATTTTAACAGTTAAAGCTTAAAAAACTGCGATCACTAAAATGACCATAACTTTCTCAAATATTAACAAAATTTTAAACTGTTTGAAGTTCTGGAAAGCTGAGAACGAGATCTACAAAACCTAGAAATTTTTTTAAAATATTTTATTCACCCATTTTTCTGTGCTCAAAAGAAGGTGACGGGATTTCGTTCACGTTGGGTTCACCAAATGTAACGTCTAGAAAGTGCACAAGACAAGATTAGAGCAAACATGCAATGCAATACTAAATCTAAAATGCAAATCTAAATGCTAAGCAACAAAGAACAAAGGAAAGTAAAAATGTGAACAAACTGAAACAATCTCACCAATTTCAAACGTATTTCCATGATTCATCTCGATTGCCCTTCTCCATTTTGCTTGTGTAGTATAATTGCCCTCAGATTTTTTGTAAATTCGTGCAAGTATAGCCTAAGATAATGATTAGCAAAACATCGAAGATTCAAGACAAAGTGCTCTCAAAAGTCACAAGAATTCGCGAGAGAGATTGGAATGAAGAATGACAGATCAATTTGTAGAAAATTGATTATTCGAACGACAGGCCAAGAATGAAAGATCAACGGATGGTTGAGATTGACAGATTAGACATGCATTCTGATAACTGTCAGTAGTGACATGAGTGATACAACTTAGAAATAGAATTAAAGATTAAATAAATGATTTAATCTTCCAGTTTGGTATTCGAAAACAGAAGAATTATCTTTGCATGACAAAGATAAAGATTGATTAAAGCAACGCTTGTTCGAATGCACACACAAAGTTTAATTAATTAAATATGAATATTTAATTAATCTGCATGTACACGCAAATGAGTTAGAACTAGATGACTGAATGATTTGACGAAGAGATTACTCGAGAACGCCACTCAGACATTAAAGCAAGAGTTAACTGAGCGATTTGAAATAGATCTTTGAGTCAAGTAAAAGTGAATACTTAGATAACTCACACAGTTTATCTAAATATAGAGGAATGCATTAAAATAGAGTTAATGAATTAAATAATTCATTTAATTCAAAATTTGATATTTGAAGAATAATTAAATAAATAAGATTTATTTAATTAAGTGATGAAGGGATTTAAATGAATAATTAAATAAATAAAGAATTTATTTAATTATAGTTGAAGTATGATAAAGAGTAAATTAAATAAGAATTTATTTAATTTGATAAGAAGGATAAGGTTAATTAGTAACATAATTAAATAAAAAGCGTTTATTTAATTAATCAAATAGAGTAAAGAAAAGTGTGAATTAATTACATAATTAAGATTATTTAATTAATAGAAGAATTAATGTTAAGATGAATTAATTATTAGAAGAATTAATGTTAAAATGAATTAATTAAATAATTAAGATTATTTAATTAATAGAAGAATTAATGTTAAGCTGAATTAATTAAATAATTAAGATTATTTAATCAATAGAAGAATTAATGTTAAGCTGAATTAATTAAATAATTAAGATTATTTAATCAATAGAAGAATTAATGTTAAGCTGAATTAATTAAATAAGTAAGATTATTTAATCAATAGAAGAATTAATGTTAAGCTGAATTAATTAAATAATTAAGATTATTTAATCAATAGAAGAATTAATGTTAAGTTGAATTAATTAAATAATTAAGATTATTTAATCATGACCATGAAAAATAAGAATTATGAAGAATATTGAAGTCGCAGGCTTAAACCAAATTTCGATGTCTACACATTGCACTCTAGATTTTTGCTTTCGAACAATTTCGTCACTTTTCATTATTTTATGTAACTCCTCACTCAAAGATTTTTCCAATAAATATGTATCCTCATTAATTCTTCCCACAACTATAATCTCTAAGACCCTTAAGAATTTCTTAAAAATGTATTTTTTCTACTTAGATAAAAATTGACATTGTTAACAACTTCAAAATATCAAAATTGAAACTGATTTATCAAAATTGATATCTTGAAATTGATATATAAAAATAAAAAATTAATGTGTATCCAAATTGATATCAATATCAAATCTTATTTTGAAGTTAACCTAAAAATAAATAAGATAAAACAATTATAATTATAATTAAAACAATTATTCAAATATTGACTAACCACTTACAAACTGTTATAATCAATAAATATTAAAAAATTATCTAAATATTATTTATTGACCTATTTTCTTATTATTGTTAATAAAATAATATTATTTAAAACTTAATTTATTATTCCATATGACCTCATCAAACATAATAATCCATCGTCGAAATGATTCCATTCCACTTACCTTTTATATAATCAATAAAATATAAATTTAATCCTTTGTATTTATGTGAATGCGGCCCAGCCGTGGTGACGGGCTTACGTAAGACCCGATTAACGGTCGGAAGAACAAGGTGGTTGATTCTCTACAAACATAAACAAACATAAACAAAATCAGTTATCATGGATTTTAATCGTATTTTAAAACATACCGTAAAGACTCCGCAATATTTAATTGATGGGTCAATAAAATAAAACAAAAATTTAGCCACCAACAAAATATAGTTTAATCGCAGTTCGACGCAAATTCCAGGCAAATAAAACCCAGAAATTAGTTTTTTGTTGCAGAGACAGCGAAAGCCCAGTCATTCTTGCGGTCTACCCGTCAAGGTATTGCAGTCTACCTGACAAGGTAGGGTTTTCCTGAAATGACAGACTCAAAAAAGGTTGAAGAAGAGAACAGAGCTTCATTTCAGTTCAAGCATCTGCCATGGCTTTGGGCACCGTAATAATTCCTGTTCTGTTAGGGCTGTTGATAACAGGCAATTATGGATCACAAGTAATGGCTCAGCAACTGTATTCAAAGGACCACAGCAAGGATTGCGACATCTTTAATAAGGAGAGCTCCGGTTATCTGTGCAACGGCGCTGCTAATGAATGCCAAACCTTTGCTCTCTATAGAGCTCAGCAGTTTTACATGTCCCTCGACAGCATTGGCAGCCTTTTCAACACTAGCCCCGCCACGATTGCCTCTGCAAGCAATTTATCCGTCACCAATTACTCCAAGTCTCTGGACACAAATCAGGCCTTGCTTTTTCCCATCGACTGCAAATGCGCCGGTAACGTTTCGCAGGCGAATCTGACCTACACTGTTAAGCACAACGACACGTACCTGAATGTCGCGAACCAAACATTGGAGGGACTCACCACATGCTAGGCCATGAGAGAACAAAACCCTAAAGTCGGTGAGAATGACCTGGTAAGCGGAATGAAACTGGTGGCGCCGCTGCGCTGTGCGTGCCCCACGCGCGAACAGCAGGCCGAGGGCGTCAAATATCTCGTCAGTTATATCGGGGATGTTAAGGACAACGACGACATCATCCCCGCCAAGTTTAATATCAGCCACCAAGAGTTTTTATTGGCCAATGAGTTAGAGGGTTCCAATCCTACCATATATCCCTACACCACTCTGCTAATTCCTCTAAAGCACTCACCCACCATCCCTCCCTCGGGACCTTTTGCTCCTCCGCCTCCACCTCGCTGGTCGGCTTCGTCTCCCCTGGCTTTGATCTCTCGCCCCCCTACTTCTTCAAATTCACATACTTTCGTCGTCATCCTAGTCACATCTCTCGCTGCTACTCTGCTCGTTGTGGCAGGTTTTGGTATAGCACTTGTTCTGTGCTTAAACAGGAGGAAGCGCCGCAAAGTCATACAGGTATATTATTTGAGATCTGCAAGTAAGGGCTGAAACTAAGATTTCTGACAATTGATTGCTTCGAAAGTTTTCTTATGAATTTCCTTTTCTGTGTAGGTGATAATAATTTTGAGTCTTATGTTAGTTTAGCAATGTTGAGCTTTCTGCAATTAAATCATTAACTCTGTAAATCGGATGATTTAATATCTTGATTTGAGTCTGTCTGGCTTTAGGCGGCAAAACAATTCTGAATTAAAACCGAAGTGCCAGAGAAAACTTTTCATTAGAAAGTCCGGTATTTGTAGATGCTTACGGTCTTTGTTTAAACTTTGATTAAATATTCAATTGGTTTTATTCCAGGAAGCGGAGGCAAAAAGATTGAAGGCTGCGAAGATTCGCGAAAAAACGATCCAAATGTTCTCCGAGTTGTCGGATCTGCTAGAGTCCGACAGATTGATACACTACAGCTTGAAAGAGCTCCAAGAGGCTACCGAAAATTTCAGCGAGGAGTCCAGGATTGAGGGCTCTGTTTTCAGCGGTTTCGTGCGCGGGAAGAAAGTGGCGATGAAGCAGATGAAAGGGGAAATCTCTAAGGAAATAAATATGCTTCACAAACTCCATCACGCGAATCTTGTTACCCTCCTTGGCATCTGCCTCGGCCACGAGGAGCAGCATGCCTATCTGGTATTCGAGTATGCAGAAAACGGGTCCCTGAGCAACTGGATTGAGAACGCAGGGCCAAGTCATTCCCTTCCCTGGAAACAGAGGCTCCAGATCGCTGTGGACATAGCAGAGGGGCTGGAGTATCTCCATCACGGCTCTAGTCCGTCTTGCGTTCACAAGGACCTCAAGACCAGCAATATTCTCTTGGATCACAATTTCAGAGCCAAGATTGCAAACTTTGGATTGGCTAAATCTGGCGGAGGGGTTACTGCCGTAACGAGCCATATAATCGGAACTCATGGATACATGGCTCCAGAGTATCTTCGAATCGGCCTGGTGACGGCAAAGCTCGATGTTTTTGCGTTCGGGGTAATTGTCCTGCAAATCCTTTCAGGCAGAAGGGCAGTGGGGACGACGCGCCCAGGCCAAGGCGAAAGGTTCCTGTCGGATGAGATAAGAGATCTGCTGCAAGGTGAAAATCCTAAGGAAAAACTCAGCGACTGGATAGACTCCAATCTCCAAGAGTCGTATGATTTGGAAGTGGCTTTCAGAGTTGCCTGCGTAGCGAAATCATGCGTGGAAAAAGATCTGCAATTGCGTCCCAGCATGACTGCGATCCGTGTGGAGCTCTCCGGCTTGGCGGGCGTTAGCACAGATAATTCCCCCATGGAGTGGCAAAGCACCCCAACATTTTTTTCCGAATTTCAACCAAGATGATAAGTCCCGAATTTACTAATTTCTATCATAAGATTCGGGAAGATCGCTTACAACTGATTCTTCCACATATTATAAAAAATAATGATTTGGATGTAATATATCGTCTTCTAGAAATCAAAATCTGTGTTTTAATCATCCCTGCAGCCCGCATCCTCGTTGTAGCATCTCGCCTTCACCTGGCTACTGTTTAATTTTTCTTTTTCACTGATCACCATAATGCAATTGACCCGAGATAACAGTGTCACTGAAAATGCCCAGGAGGGTAACAAAAAACCAGGATTGCAACCAATTGGATTAAGGCTAACCTCCTATGTAGGTCATTTAGGTAATAATCTTTCTCTAGCCTTAATCTAGACTAATCCAATAGGATGCATAATATTTAGTATAAATTAAGTTTTATTGATAAATAATAAGGTGTGGGAGTAAGTAATTGAGAATTAAACGTTATGTTATGAAATTATATCTAATAACAAACAGAAATGGACAATTTAAATGTATTGAAATTTGAATTAGTTTTTATTTTGTATTTTGCTTTAGATTTTATGTAAGATTTTTTTTCTTTTTAGTTAGAGTTTGTAAATATGAATCTATTTTTCCAGTACAAAATTGTTATGTGAGTTTTAAATCTGGTTCGTTGAATTCATTAATGTCTATTCTACTGTAAAGATTAATAGTATTTAAGAATACCTTTATAGAGTTGTCATATTTCTAGGGGACATGTTCTCTTAAGTCAACCGTTAGAAAATACCAACTATATAATCTTGCTAAAGGTAAGCAAGCATGCATATGTCTTGGATGATGATGCTAAAGTAAATGTTGCTCTTTTTAGTGTGTTGATAGATTCAATGACTAGGATTAAATGGACAAGGATTGAGGGTGAGGTGGAATTAAAAATTAGAGGAAAATGGTAATGAAGGTTAATTAGTATAAATCAATTAATTAAGTAGATATTAATTAATTGATTTAGTTGGATGGTTTAGGAGATAAGGTTAGACTTAATTAAATAAATGCAAATTTATTTAATTAAAGGTAGAAGATAAAGGTAAAGGATGAATAAAATAAAAAATTAATATTTATTTAATTGGATGGGATGGGATAAAGTCAAGTGTTGTTGGGTATGGACAAATTTAGGCATCTACAAGTTGTGGATGTTAGATCTTAAGTTATTGATTTTTTACTTTTGTTTTGGTTGTGATAGGTAGATGGTGGCTTATTTGGTTTGATAGGTGATTAGGATTGACCTAGGATTTTGCATTAGGATGTGTGATTTGGATTAATATTATATGGTTTAGATTAGAAGATGTGAATGTAACATGATTGGTTTTATCCAGGATTTTGATGTGGATGAAGAGTTGATGCTAGGATGATTGATCAAGATGGAGAAAATTTAGATTATGATTAGGGTTATGGTATGTTGGTCTTAAAAATTTGGTTTGCAGGGGAATTTTGAATTTTGACATTGATTTCTCCAAATATTAGAGATTTATTTTGATGGTTGGATGGTGGAGATTTTTTTTATGTTTAATGGATGGATAAATAACCTTACAAAGATGGACTAAGGGGTGTGAGATGTTGGGTTTTGACTTGATTGATGGACATTCATGTAGGATTCTAAACTTAGTAAGATAATGCAAGCAATCAAATTTAAAGTTTTGTTTTGAACTTGTGTTAAATTTTGAAAATGTTTGATTTGGATTTGAATGAAAAATACGTGTCTAATACATATAACCAAACCATTCACACAAACAACCTTAATTTATTCAAGTGGGAGTGTGAATGATTATAATCTCACAAATATGCCTTGTCTAGTTGTGATATGTAGGGCCCATGATGAGACACTAACCATTTTTTATCACCTAATATCACTCTTATGGTGCAAGGGGAGAGCACATATGGCTTACAAACTCATTTCTAGGGGCATAGGGTGAGTAACTTCCCAATACAATTTGTAAATTAGTGCATTAAAATTAAACATAGTAGAAAGGTCTGATCTAGACTTGTACAAGATGACTAGGGGATGTCCTCGTTTTACTCAAAGGCATGCGAGGTCAAATTTTAATAACAAGAGGTGTATCTACAAGGACATGGTTGAGTTAAATCCCTTCCACTTCACATTGTCCCCTTAAAGTCAACATCAAGGTTGTGCCAAACACAATACCACTCCTTTGAGTTGAGTTTTTGATTATCACATTAATTTCTATATATTTTTAGAAAACATGGGTTTGGATCATACCCTTGGTCATGAAATCTAAGGCAAGCTTATTAGAGGAAAAAATAACAAGTGACTTCAAGATCTCTAAGATCATCTTTTGGTGTGAAGAGATAGTATACACATTGCAATTTATTAGGTTCTAATAAAAAAGAGGATAAGATAATTTTTTTGATATTCAAGATCTAAAACAATATCAACCAACCTTTCTTCAACATGAAATAAAATCATAATATTTTTCTAATAATCTGTTAAATCTTCTCTTACCATGTAACCTATCACAAAAGGACCAAATAGGTTATTAAAAGGGACCTATATTTGTATAAATAGTTAATGATAATTTAGAGGAATTTATTCCAAGTAGTAATCCTCCCAAAAATGATTTCACAAACTATTCCCAAATTTAGTGAATTCCCTTCTGAAGAATACTTCTTGACTTAAGAATATTGTTCTAGATAATTAAACTTTTAGGGATATCATTAGTATTTAAGAATAGATCCACATCCACCCCCCTTAGATATTTGGCTTTCATAATGATAGAATAAATTCTTTACTTTATTTTATTAGCCCCCAACCAATTTTAGCCAATAAGGCCTTATTAGCTAGATAAAGTTTTCTAAGGTTGGATCCTCCATCACATTTAGGTTTATAAACCTTATCCTAGCTAACTAAAGTAATTCTCAAGTTCTCTCTTTAACACCTATTTAAAGGAATCTTTTCTAAATTTCTTTGAATTTTTTACTATCTACTTTGAATTTATTAAGAAATTACTAGGTTGTCAAACCATTTCCTAGATAACCCCATGAGAGAAAAAATACATATAAGCTCACACAAAATAACCATTTTTTTACTCCCACCCATGGATTGCCTGCTCTCTTGCTCAAGTGATTTTTTGAATATCGATTCCAAATGGCTCTCCTATAGCTCCCCTACCTCTCACTCTCCTATATTGTAGCTTGTCTTTCCAGAGTGTAGACTAGTTGTAGACTTGTCTCAGCCTGTGGTTATGGATTCAGATGTACCTCCTACTGTGGGTTTAGTATTAGGCTCTCCTACGGTTCCCTCTTGGGTTCCTAAAATTTTTGTTGATGTTGTGAGGTTAAATGTTGCGAGGGTGAGTTCTGTGTAGCTATTGAAGTGTGCCTCTATTGCTCCTGTTATCTCCTTCAGGAAGGATGTTTTTGAGAGAATTGATTATTTCTCAAAAATGGTATTAATTTGTAGATACTACCATCTATGGCCTTCTCTCCTAGATCTGAATATCTAGGTAATGAAGCACTATAAAACCTTTGTGGGAGATAGGATTGAGATTTATCCTTTTGCTAGAGGTTTTTTCCTTGTTGGCTTTTCTTCTTTTGAGGATAGGCAAGCTATTTTAGATCAGGGTCTGTGGTTTTGGTATTCTCATCCCCTATCTTTGAGGCCATTGGTTTCCTTCAATCCCTTGAAGGAACCCACTGATATTATGCCTATTTGGGTGAGATTGCCTTATCTCCCCTTATAGTTTTGGGGCTACTCTGCTCTTCAGGGCATAGGTAATGCTCTTGGTAAATTTTTGAAAGTGGATGAGACTTCCATGTATTATACGCACACCTCCTATGCTTGAACTTTGGTGGAGGTTGTTCTATCTCAAGCACTACCTAGAGAGGTTGTGCTCCAAGTCAAAGACTAGTCTTGGTCTCAGCTTGTGGACTAGGAAGGTATCCCTTTTTGTTGCAGACATTGTTTTGCTATTGGATACTTGGCTTGTGACTACTCTCGTAGCTCTCGTCCTACTTCTTCTTCTACTTGGTGGAAGAATTCCCTCAAGGACCATATAACTATGTACCAAAATGATTCATCTTCTTTTGATAGTGAGGATTTTGAGCCTCCTCCTCTTTCTCAAAAGAAAGTGACTATTGTTGATAATGCTACCACTCCTATGGACATTGTTGCTCATATTTTGGAAAAAAATATTGTTGTTGTTGTGTGTGTTGCTTTTCCTAAGGCCCTTACTACTCCCATTCTAGATAATGTTATCTCCTCCACGATTCTAGCTACACCTATTTCGGGTTTGGATGTTCCACATGTTGTTCTTTCTTCTCCACTTGTTTTATTTTTTTGAAAGGGATTCTCCCCCTCTTGTCAAAAAAATTCAAACCTTGTTTCTACTTGTTGGACTGAGGTGCAACATAGGAAGAGGCATACTCTTAAGATGAACTTTGTCTTGATTGATAAGCCTTTGGGGGAAAATTTGTTGGGTTCAAGTTTGGGTGTTGAACTATTCTATTGGTGGTATGTACATCAATTTTTGGTTTGTCCTGCTAATTGCTTTATTGTTGTTGGGTTGCTAGCCTATTTACAACTCTATGGGTGGCCTGTAGGCTTGTTCTATTGGCTAGAAATTCTATTTTTTGTTTTGTTTTGTTATGGTTTGTTCACTAACTGTGAGACATGTTTCATGTTTTTGTATGGGATCGGGGACCATTAACCCTTCTTTATTAATCAAAAACCATAATACAAAGATCAAAGATATAACACAATATTATACAAGATATACCCTAGGCTGCAAAATCATCCATACTTAATGTATTATTCAATAATAAAGTATCACAATACACTTATAGAGTCTCCAAGAATGCTTCTAAAACATCAAACTCCTTTAAAGTATACTCCATATGTCCAAACATGTAACCACACATCCCATGCCATGCTTCATAAATGCATTCAATAAAAGAGCTCAATACAATGACAACCAAGACAAACAACCAACTAGCCAACCCCAACCACTGAACATGTACTTACAATTATAGATTCAAGTTGACACAAAAAAACCAAGAGGTAAAGATAAAACCATGTGCCTCAAAACCATGATTGCTCAAAACCATTGACCCCAACATTTACTTTTTAGTACTTTTTTTTTCAAAATTAAATATTTTTTCAATGTACAACTCACACATATAATATATAATGAATGTCACATGTAACTTTACAAGTGGACCAAAATAAATATTTAATGTGGCTAAACACATATCCTAAGATACACCACAAATAAATATTTATTTTATATAATTTTTTATTTTTTTTGTGCAAGGCGTACAACACCATTTTTCCAATCAAATTTTAAATGAAGAGAGAAAGTGAATTGGGATACCCTAAAGAGAGGCTTTGAGAAGCTGAAATTTCCTAACATGGCTTAGAATTTTCCCTTTCTAACCAATCAAATTTCTTTTCATGCATTCTAGAATATTATTCCAATAATTATATTGAATATTTTTAACTATAAGAGGTAGCCACAAATAGATAACCAATAGTTGAGAACAAACACACTTTAAGGTCAAGAAAATTTTCAATTGTAAGGAACTTTGAGTGTTGAAAAAATATAAATTATTCAATGCATAGTTGAATGCTAACTAGAAACAACATCATACCTATCCAAAATATTGTTTCAATTTTTAGCCTCAATAATAGAAGAATTATCAAAGAGGAAGGTATCATCTACAAATTGTTAGAGAGAGGATATGATCAATGAAAATGTAACTTTAATTACTTGAAGAGAGTCATTCGTAATTATTTTTAAAATATTTCTACCAAGCACTTCAACCACCAAAATAAAAAGATAGGAGGACAAGGGATTTTCCTATTATAAACCTTTACCACTACTAAAAAATCCCCTAGAGATACCATTGATTAAAACTAAAAATTTGAGAGTAGAAACACACTCTTGAATTATTCCAAAAATCTTATCTTGGGACCAAACTTTTCCAGCACATCAAATAGAAAATCCTAAGAAACCCAATCATAAGCTTTAATAATATCCAATTTGATAACCATACCTTCCTTTTGACTTTTCTCCATAAAATGTAGAATCTTATGATGAGTGATAACTGTATCAAAGATTTATTTACTAAGGATAAAACCTTTCTAGATTTATCTTATGAGAGATCAACTTCGATAAAAAAATGTTTGATTGTGAAGACCAAAATTTTAAAGAACATCTTATAAATGGTATGCATAGCTCTTTATTCTTAGGGATGAGGACAATGGAAGTGTTGTTAAGTTGCTTTAAAATCTTTAGTGATGTAAAAAATTTATACATAGTAACTTAACAATGATATCCCAAAATACTTAGAGAAAAGAAGGTGGAAAACCATCTGAACCAAGTGCGTTAAATGCATCAAAAGAAAAGATAATAGGTCCTAATTTCATTGTTTGACACGTCTTTTAACATATCAAAATTATCTTCATTAGTTAAAATCATAAGGATGGCTTCTAAAAGTTGATCAAAAAAATTATTAGAACAAAGACATTGTTTGGTCATAAAGAGATTGAGAAAATTGAATGCCCAGAGCACCCAATTCCTCTTTAGTTGTAGCTTCAAAACCATTCTCATATAGAAGCTTAATAATGGCATTTCACTTTTTGTGATAAAACACATATTGATAAAAAGTGAAGTATTTATGTCCCCCTCATCAACCATTGCACTCTAGATTTTTGCTTCTAAACAATTTTGTCACTTTTCATTATTTTATGTCACTCCTCACTCAAATATTTTACCAGTAAATGTGTATCATCATTAGTTCTTCCCCTGACCATAATCTCTCAAACCTTCAATAATTTTTTAGAAATATCTTTTTCTACTCAAATAAAAAATGACATTGTTACTAATTGAAACTGATTTATCAAAATTGATTTTTTAACAACTAATTTGCATCTTAAATATCTCGACATCTTTTACATAAATTTTTAAAAAATATAAATATACTAATTATAATCATAACAATTATTGAAATATTGACTAACCACCTACAAACTATTAAAATCAATATTCTTTATTGATCTATTTTCTTCTTATTATTAATAAAATAATATTATTTAAAACTTAATTTATTATTCCACCTGACCTTATCAAATTTAATATATTATTTAAAACTTAGTTTATTATACCACCTGACCTTATCAAATTTAATAATCCCTCTTTAATCCTTTATATTAATGTGAATGCGGCCTAGCCGTGGTGACGGGCTTACGTAAAATCTCATGCTTCCCACGACGAAGATCCGATTAACGGTGGGAAGGACAAGGTCGTGGATTCTCTACACTGAATTTCTTCTTCTTTGTTACTGCTTTAACATAAACAAATCGAATTATCGTGGATTTTAATTGTATTTTAAAACATATCGTAAAGACTCCGGAATCGAAGTTCAGTGAAAAAGTCTTAAAACAAGCTTGGACTGTTTTCTGATTTTAGTATTTTAGGAGTAAATTTATATAAATTGGCCACTATTGAATTGATGGGTCAATAAGATAAAACAAAAAATTTAGCCAAGAAAAATATAGTTTAATTGCAGGTGCACGCAAATTCCAGGAAAAGAAAGCCCAGAAATGATTTTTTGTTGCAGAGGCAGCGAAAGCCCGATCATTCTTGCAGTCTACCCGAGAAGCGAGGGTTTCCAGAACTAAGAGACTCAAAAAAGGTCTAAGAAGAGAACAGAGCTTCATTTCGGTTCAGGCATCTGCCATGGCTTTGGGCACGGTAATAATTCCTGTTTTGTTAGGGATGATGGTAACAGGCAATTATGGATCACAAGTAATGGCTCAGCAGGTTTATTCTCAGGACTACAGCGAGGATTGCGACAACTTTCATAAGGAGAGCTCCGGTTACCTGTGCAATGGCGCTGCTAAAGAATGCAAAACTTTTGCTCTCTACAGAGCTCAGCGGTTTTACATGTCCCTCCACAGCATTGGCAGCCTTTTCCACACGAGCCCCGCCACGATTGCCTCTGCAAGCAACTTATCCGTCACCAATTACTCCAAGTCTCTGGACACAGATCAGGCCGTGCTTTTCCCCATCGACTGCAAATGCGCCGGTAACTTTTCGCAGGCGAATCTGACCTACACTGTGAAGCACGATGACACGTACCTGAAAATCGCGAACCAAACGCTGGAAGGGCTTACCACATGCCAAGCCATGAGAGAACAAAACCCGAAAGTTGGTGAGAATGACCTAGAAACCGGAATGAAACTGGTGGCGCCGCTGCGCTGTGCGTGCCCCACGCGCCAACAGCAAGCCGAGGGCGTCAAATATCTGCTCAGTTATATCGCGGATGTTGCGGACGACGTCGGCATCATCACCACCAAGTTTAATATCAGCCACCAAGAGTTTTTATCCGCCAATGAGTTAGAGGATTCCAATCCTACCATATATCCCTACACCAATCTGCTAATTCCTCTAAAGCACACACCGACCATTCCTCCCGCGGGACCTTTCGTTCCTCCGCCTCCCCCTAACTTTACGCCTTCGCCTCCCCTGGCTTTGAACTCTCGCCATCCTCTTCCTTCTTCCAACTCCCATACTTTCGTCGTCATTCTAGTCACATCTCTCGCTGCTGCGCTGCTTGTTGCGGTGGGGTTTGTTATAGCACTTGTTCTGTGCTTAAAGAGGAGGAAGCGCCGCAAAGTCATACAGGTACATTCTTTGAGATCTGCAAGTAAGGGCTGAAACTAAGATTTGTGACAATTGATTGCTTCAACAGTTTTCCTATGAATTTCTTTTTCTGTGTAGGTGATAATAATTTCAATTCCTATGTTAATTTAGAAGTTGAACTTTCTGTAATTAAAGCATTAAATCTGTAAATCGGACGATTTGTTATCTCACATTCTTGATTTGAGTCTTTCTGGCCTTAGGCGGCAAAACAATATTTCTGAAATAAAACGGAAGTGCCAGAGAAAACTTTACATAAAAAAGGTTGGAATTTGTAGATCCTTACGGTCTTTGTTTAAACTTTGATTACATATTCAATGGGTTTTATTCCAGGAAGCAGAGGCAAAAAGATTGGAGGCTGCAAAGATTTGCAAAGAATCGATCCAAATGTTCTCCGAGTTGTCGGATCTGCTAGAGTCTGACAGATTGATACACTATAGCTTGAAAGAGCTCCGAGAGACTACCGGAAATTTCAGCGAGGAGTCCAAGATTGAGGGCTCTGTTTTCAGCGGTTTTCTGCGTGGCAAGAAAGTGGCGATAAAGCAGACGAAAGGGGAAGTCTCTAAGGAAATAAATATGCTTCACAAACTCCATCACGAGAATCTTGTTACCCTCCTGGGCATCTGCCTTGGCCACGAGGAGCAGCATGCCTATCTGGTATTCGAGTATGCGGAGAACGGGTCCCTGAGTAACTGGATTGAGAACGCAGGGCCCCGTCATTCCCTTCCATGGAAACAGAGGCTCCAGATCGTTGTGGACATAGCAGAGGGGCTGGAGTATCTCCATCACGGCTCTAGTCCGTCTTGCGTCCACAAGGACCTCAAGACGAGCAATATTCTCTTGGATCACAATTTCAGAGCCAAGATTGCCAACTTTGGATTGGCTAAATCTGGCGGAGGGGTTACTGCCGTAACGAGCCATATAATCGGAACTCATGGATACATGGCTCCAGAGTATCTTCGAGTCGGTCTGGTGACGGCAAAGCTCGATGTTTTTGCGTTCGGGGTAATTGTCCTGCAAATCCTTTCAGGCAGGAGGGCAGTGGGGACGACGCGCGCAGGCCAAGGCGAAAGGTTCCTGTCGGATGAAATAAGAGATCTGCTGCAAGGTGAAAATCCCAAGGAAAATTTCAGCTACTGGATAGACCCCAATCTCCAAGAATCGTATGATCTGGAAGTGGCTTTCAGAGTTGCCTGCGTAGCGAAATCATGCGTGGAAAAAGATCTGCAATTGCGTCCCAGCATGACTGCGATCCGTGTGGAGCTCTCCGGCTTGGCGGGCGTTAGCACAGATAATTCCCCCCTGGAGTGGCGAAGCACCGCAACATTTTTTTCCGAATTTCAACCAAGATGATAAGTCCCGAATTTACTAATTTCTATCTTAAAATTCGGAAAGACTAACAACTGATTCTTCCACATATTACAAAAAATAATGATTTGGATGTAATATATCGTCTTCTAGAAATCAAAATCTGTGCTTTAGTCATCCTTCCAGCCCGCATCCTCGTCGTAGCATCTCGCCTTCGCGTGGCTACTGTTTAATTTTTCCTTTTCACTGAACATCATGATGCAATTGACTGAAGATAACAGACTTACTGAAAATGCCCGGTAGGGTAACAAAAAACCAGGATTGCAACCCATTGATTAAGGCTAACCTCCTAGGTAGGTCATTCAGCTAATGACCTTTCTCTAGCCTTAATCTATACTAATCAAATAGGATGCATGATACGTATAAATTAACTTTGATTGATAAATAATAAGGTGTGGGAGTAGGTAATCGAAAACTAAATTTTATGTTAGGAAATTATATGTAACAAATAGAATTGGATAGTTTTAATGTTTTGAAATTTAATTATATTGAAATTCGAATTAGTTCTTTATTTTATTTTGTTTTAAATTTTATGAAAGATTTGTATTGTTTTAGTTAGAGTTTGAAGATTTGGATCAATTTTTTGAATACAAAAGTGTTATGTGAGAATCTAACTCAATACTTGCATGTGTTTTTGTTTTTTGGTTCATTAAATTTATTAATGTCTATTTTATTGTAAAGATTGGTAGTATTTAAGAATACCTTCATTGAGTTGTCATATTGTTAGGGGACATGTTCTCCTGAGTCAACCCTTAAAAAATACTAACTTTATAAGCTTGCTAAGGATTAGCGAGTAGCAAGCAAGCATGCATATATCTTGGATGATGATGCCAAAGTAAATGTTGTTATTTTTAGTGCGTCAATCAAAGTGTTGTTCTAATAAATACTTCTTGAATTCTATATGAATGAGAAAGATCAAGGATGAAAAAGATGTGAAATAAATGTAATTAAATAACTTTAAATACAAGGACATAGTAATAAGTTGCACAAACATGTATTTAGTTGGCTCATGTTGGCTAGTAAAATGGGTAGGACTCAACCAAATTTGAATTTGAATTTTGGGATTTTAGGGTTTAGATATGAAAATATTAGATCAATCGTACACCTGCAAGATTGAACAAGGATGAGAGAATGTGCGGGAACAAATCTCCAACCATGGTGGGTGCAATAAATGTAAACATTATGTGAGAATGTGCTAGTAGGGATATGGTACAATTGTATATGTGGGAATGCACATGTAAATAGGAATAGGCAAAGGATACCAAAATGAGCTCAACTTCACATAAAATTTCACCATTTGTTGACATGTAATTGGATTAAGAGATTTTCTCAAAAATGGGCACACAACTAAATGGGAATTGGCATGGGTATGCAAATTTCACCATTACATTTTCCCCTACTTTGAGGTGCACGTGTATCCTAGAATGATCACGTGTATCCCAAAGTATGCAACACTCACAAGCATACATGTATAATATATGTTTAGACATAAAAGGATACCAAGCTCCTTATAAAGTAATAGACCTCACTAAACGTCATTGTGAATGTTTGTCTATTAGCTCATATATAGTCAATGAGAACTAGCAAAATTGATTAAAAATATATGCAATAAGTAGGTTATGTCATGAAAGTAACAACAATCATAAATATAAGCTAAATTTTACTATTAATGACCATCCAAAAAAAAAAGAGGGAGAGTACAAATAGAAAATTCTACCTATATAAAATCGATCATGGTGTACTATTCTATGGCATATTAGATAATACCACATTATCACAGTAAAGCTATGTCTAGTCATAATGATGAAAATTTGTGTATGCACCTTTAATATCTACAATCTTAACACAATAGTGTTAATGAAAGGATTTGGCCCCTATAATTGATTGCATCCACATGATACAATGATTAGAGAAGAGTAAAAAATAGTACATTCAATATAAATGTATACTAAGCTTGTAAGAATGTCAAGCGATAATTATAATAACTGCACCATGTAACAAATAAGTAGAACAACTCAAAAGATATATATGGTAGAACGTGGGTTGAAGATGATTGTCAAAGTGTGTAAATTTTCCCCTATAAAGGCATACAAGGAATGGTGATGTGACCCTCAATGGCCAAGAAAACCCATGTAAGTACATGATACACTAGGCTAGCCTATGGCCCCAATGTGGCATCCAAGAGTATGAAAACACAATGCTTAAAGATGAGATAATAAGAACATAGTAGTAGTAGCTCAATCTAGGAATATAATCTTAAGGTTATTGTAGCTTGGGGAAGGTGTGATACCTCTTGATGAAGAAAAATAATAAGAAATTATAACCTAAGAAAAAAGTGGGGAGGAGGAAACACCTCCTCAAAATAGGTAGATCTACAAGCATGATAACATGATATACTTGCACAAATGACATGAAAAGAATGAGGGAACAATGATGCCCCCAATGTAGAAATGTATCAACAAAAGTACAATGTGGAATGGGGAAGACATGATGCTTTTGGTGTAAAGACGTGGCAATGAAAACTCAAATGGTACAAGGGAGACACAATTTATTTGATGTAAAATATATGGCTATGAAAGTTGAAGTGCTATGGGGACTTGACATGATGTCTTTACTATAAAAGTAAATCTAGGAGTGCTATATGGCTATATAGGATCAAAGTTAAAATATAGGCATGTAGGCTAGGTATGAATTCCATAAGTGTAGGTGTGATAACATGTGGACAAATATGAGCATAATTTATTTATAGAAAACATAGAAATGGAAAAGAATCATATAATAAGAGGTAACAAAGTAAAATTATAAACCTTGAAATGGTATGGTTTGATCCATAAAATCATGAGTAAATAGTTTAATGATCTAAGAAAAATAGTAGGTAAATGCATAACAAAAGTGGAAATCATAGGCAAAGGCAAGGGTGGACAAAACATATAAAATAAGGAAAATATACACAAGTAAATAAGTATATGTATTAAGTAAGGAAATTACAAGTAAACCATAGTTGGGAAAATCAAGCATGAAACTAAAATGGAACCTATGAAATGAGCATGTGATGTACGACAAACAAGGCATGGTGAAAAAAGGTGAAAGTGTAAAAGAAATATGGAAACAAAAGACATTTAAAATAAAGCTATATATATATATATATAGGTATATATTCTATTGTGATGCTCACATGTATCATCAAACAAAATTTGGAGGCTCAATATTTTCCTCCAAAAGATCATCATCATCCCAACATAATTCATCAAAATTATCTTCATGGAATGATGTAGCTTTTTCTTATTTTATTTATTTATTTATTACATGTGTCTCTTCTTTATATCCCATCATCTTAGGTGTAAACATGGGTAAAATCACAAAGTTGTGTTACACTTTTTTCCAACTAAATAGTCTTGAGTGAAACAATTTCACCTTAAAATTTTTTGGGAAAAATAGTTTCACCTGAAACCACGTGGCACATAGAGTTTTAGGTGACACCCTTTCGCCCAAAATTATAAAATAAAGAAATTTCTCATTATAAAATTGAAATGCAATTAAATTTAAGTGTAAGGTTTCATACAAATGTGTTTTGATCAAAATTGTTTTGGTTGAAACCATTTCGACCAAAACTATCTATGTGGCTACCTATGTGGCAACTTAACCCCTTTTTTGAGGCAAATTTAGGAAAACTTCAACTACAATTCTAAATTTCTCTTACTCAGGGTAATATCATGAAAATATAAAAACTTACTCTTTCGTAGAGCTTAGAGTCTAGAATTTCCAAAAATATATATATTTTTGTAATATTTTGACCAGTTTTATTATATTTTTACTAAATTTACTATAAGTAGGTTTTTATAATCAAACATAAGGTTGATTGGAATTATATATGTGTGTGTGTGTGTGTGTGTGTGTGTGGAGAGAGAGAGAGAGGAGAGAATCTTCTCCAAAAGGTTATAATTTTGTTTTTAATGATAACAAAAAAGTAGACAAAAGTTGATGTCCCATAAAAACTATGATGTTCTAGTGAAGTTTGAATTTAAAACATTATTACAAAAACATATACATCATTTTTTTTTTCTATGCTCTAGATATTGAAGTTAGCTATTTAGAAAAAAAATTAGGAAAAAATAAAAGTGTTTTCTCTTTTTTTTGTGATGTTCATCGGCATCACTTTTTCTTGAAATTTTCAACAATTCAAATTCCACTCTTAAATTCATAAAAAAATATATCAAACTAATTTTTAAAATTAAAATGAATTCATAAACTTCATCAAGAGTCCTATATTTCATCAGTTTACATCATTTTGAAATTGAAAACATAAAGGTCACTTTTATGTAGTCAAAGTTGATTTTTTTAATTTTTGTTGGTTATTTCCTTTATAAAAGTGTGACACAAGTTTGTACTTTTATCCACATATGATCCATTGGTGTCACATCAGTCACTTATTTTATTACAAAAAATTATTACCTCTTTTGTGCTTGTGGAGGAATTATAGGCATTTGATGCACCACAACTTCTTGTTATGGTTTCCAAGTAGTCTTTTTGGCATGAAACACAACTATTTATATTACTTTTTTATTTTGTCTCTTTCTTTGCATCACCACCTTTTTATTTTGGCATATAATTCTCATATTGAGGATCTTTTATTTTTTTAGGATATTAGCTTGTACTTTCAATCTCTTTTCAGTTCTTCCCAACTCATCCAAGTTTCTCTTGTAAAAATAATGTATGGCACCCTTATTATAATAAAGCACATCATGTGGTTCCTTCACAAATGTGTCTAGTGTAAAGTGACTAACATCTAATATTTACTCGTAGTGGGCCACTTAAAATTTTACCCCTTTTCTTTCATATCAAAATTTAACATATTGATGTAAAATAGAAGGTATAAATTTATTTTATCAATCCACGGTCTCCCAACTAAAACACATAATCTAATAGAGGATAGTATCACATGATATAAAACTACTAGTTCTTTGTGTGTGTCTTAATTTTAAAATGATGCATCCTAATGTATTTGTCAACATTCCATTAATCATCTTTGATGAAATACTAGAATATGTATATTACTGGTATTTAATATGGTTACTAAATATAATATCTAGTGTAGATATTTTATCAACATGTGGATCAATACAAAATTGAGTAGGTGATATACATTTCAAACTATTAGACTATATAATGGGTCATACTAATTATTTTGTGGTATCTCCTCAATGAAGGAAAAAGTGAAAAAAGTTTCTACATAATATTACAAGGAGAAATATCATAAGATATCTAATATATACAAATTTTAAGAACATTTTGACATAGTAATAGGACTAAAGAACAAATCAAATGAAATAAAGAATAGAAAAACCACACAAGAGTGAAATAAATTGATATACTATGGAAAAACCCTTTTCAAAAAAATCTAGTCTTCAAAGCACTAAAGCTAATGCATTGTTAGCAATGTTCAACAATTTACAATATGAATTCAAGTTCTCTTTGAATTGATTGCCTTTCAGCATTTGGTTTTGTAATTAAGTATTCTAAAAATAAAAGAATTATTTGGTAATGAACGAAATGGTAAGAATGGTCAAATAAATTGAATTGACATGTCACTAACAAAATTCAAAAAAATAAATTGTGTTGTTGCTTCATATAGAAATTATTTGATTTTAATAATGAAAAATTGTTTCAATAAATCTACATGATTTGTATCAAAACAAATGAAAATAAAAATTAGGAACAATTCAACCATAGAATGTGTATTATTTTAATGATGATAAGAAGGAAGACACATGGTTAGAACTTTGTAATGTTTTGAAGGCATTGTGAAGAAATGGAAAAACAAGAAATAGAACTTAAATCGTGTTGTTTATAATTTGTAATAAATGCTTACAAGAAGGAAATAATTAGTATATCTTTCACTTTTTTCTATGAATTTTTTGTTAGTAGTATCAACTTATTGGATTATATTGTCCAATATATTGTATAAGTCACTTGCATTTCAAAGTCTTGCAACATATAAATGATTATGGACTTGTTTTCTATGTGCTCATTCTATTGTACTTGTACTAATATATGTAATATATTGTCTACTATATGTTTTCAAACAATGCATATGAAGACTATATTATTTGGATCTTTAATGTGCAAGTAAGATGATCTATGTAAGATGTTGGGAATTAAGGTGTCTCAACCTTTGTATTTTCCTAGCATTAATTTAGTAATTTAATTATGTCTATGTTGTAATTTATTTCTCATATTTATTTTTCATATAATATGACTTGGCACGATGAGTTGTTGGAATGTTGGAAGGTGACAAGGATGTTGTTGTCCCCATAAGGCAATATAGGCGTCCTAGTTTGGGAAGAGATCCCTTGATATGTGTCAGCATATTTGAGGGATTCCTATGATGATTTTATGACAGATTCCTATGACAATTTTATGATAGATCCCTATGACGATTTTATGACAGATTCCTATGATGAAGTTATGATGCATAAGAGCCATATTCTATGGTGGGTTAGACAAGTTTTGATTAGAATCCTTGCGTGGGAAAGTTGGCACCCGAGTTTGATTCATGACAAGTTGTAAGAGAGTGTAAGAAACATCTTCTATGATTAGTCAGTTATGACATATTTTCTTCAAATTGTAAGAATTGTCATATATGATGGATTCTATGACATTGTAAGGCATTTTTCATTACCTATATTTGGGGTAAATTTGGGCACCTAAGTATGAAGGCATGCAAGAGGGGTAAGGAATCATTGGTCAACTGTCACAAAAGTCAACTATGTGTTGGAAAAGTGTGCCACATGGATTTGGATGCACATCCCTTGTTGCTTGCTCATGAAGCTTCCTCTATGCTTGTATTTCTCTATAAATAAGGTGAGCTTGTAGGAGTAGTTTGTATGGTCCATTTGCAGGTATTGTTATGCTTCTGGAATTGCTTGAGAATTCAACATTAATGCATACTCCTAGAAGAACTTGCATTGCAAGTGTGTTGCAATCACCATTGATTTGATAATACATTGTATAGGTTTTGGAGTGTGGGGTTTTCCTCCCAAAAGGGTTTTCCCCTTATATATCTTGTGTTGTCAATTGGATTTTATACTTGCATGTGATGATATTTCATTAATCTCTCTATTATGCATCTCATATTGTAACTGAAAAATAATTAAAATTGTACATCTCTCTATTGGAAATTGGAGGATTGTCATTGATGTCAACATTTACGTCACTGTTGGAAAGTGGAAGATTGTTATTGATGTTAATAGTTGCTCCAGAAATAATAGTTCGAGCTATATTTATCCGGTACTAGAAGTTTGCTAATCCGATATTTTGGTCTGGATTATCTTATTTTGAAATATTCGTTTAGAAGTTGATAATATGTTCTAGGTAAATGCAAGAAGATGAGTCCATGAAACATGGAAGTTTTTGTCTTAGCAAAAAACCCAAAATCGGCTTATCTCATTCTAAAATGGGATCTCACTTTTTATTTAAACGGGATCCCATTTCATAAAAAAAAATTAAAAAAATTATGCTTTTAAGAAACAATATCCTATTTTGAAAATGGGATCCTGTTTCATAAAAGCATAATTTTTTTTTTATGAAACATGATCCCGTTTTTTAAAATTTGAATTTTTGGCCAGGTTTTTTCTTCGTTTTTTGGTTTAGGAAAAGGATTGGGGACCTGAACCTAAGCTTTGGATCTAGTTTGACTTGCAACTTGAAGGTCATGTTAATGTCACAAGAAAATAGTGACTTTGGACATATGTTTGAAGACCCTTTTGCAAAAAAAATTGACGAAATTAAAACCCATTATAGATGAGATAGTGTAGATTCCAAATATGTATTTTTTTTTACAATTGGATTTCTTTTTCTTTTTTTCAATTAATTTCTAATGAAATTGGTCCATAAACTTGAAATATTAGGGTTTTTTAATATTTTAATAACTTTTTATTACAATAATTTTTTTTAAATGAATTGTACGAAAAAATGTGCTTCAGACAATTCTTTTTCAATTTAAAAAAAAATAAAAAAATGATAAGTTTAGGTCATCTTATGCATGACGTACACGATGATTTTTCAAAACAACAAATATGGCCAATAAAAAAATAACAAAACAACTATTCAATAAAAATTTACAAAAAAATATTGAAAACATGCTTCAGTGAGTTACAAATCTTTTCCCAAAAGGATTTAGAAAAATATAATTATTTAGGTCAAAATATGGATGATGTACACGTGCATGGTATGGTAAAAAAAAATTGACTTTTAAACAATGGTTTTTAGAAACGCCAATTGAAAATCAATTTGTATCATTTGGGTATTGAAATAAATTGCATATTTGGAAAGTAGACTTTGAGTAAGTATACATTTTATGATCAATGATTTTTTTTAAGATTTCATCTCTAAGTGCTTCAAATTTTAAGGTCAAATGTAACAAATTCTAAAAATTAGGGAAAACACTTCCACTTTTTGGTCAAAAAGTGGACTCAACTTCTTGCACACACCCTTCTATCTTAACATCATTTGCATCCAATGACAAGATTTCAGTTGACTTGGTTATATGGTTGGAAAGATACAATTAACAACAGTTTGGTACACATTTCTCTATTTATATACCGGTTCAAGACGTCAGTTCCTTGGTCTGGATTTGCTCACAAAGAATGATATCTATATAGGATTTTGTACATAGATTTGTGTTTATGAGATTCATCTTATCTTGAAGTTTTATGATGATATATGAATGCATATGGAAGATATGAATAATAATGTTTTATTCTAAGGATTACAATAAGTCTGTATAGTGCGTTGATGTGGGAGATTTTGTATTTTCTCATATTTAATTGTCTTGCCTTGCGGAGTTGAAGATAAGTTATTTGATGTCGTCTAAAGGAGAATTTGATGCGTTAACAAGTTTTGGTGTTACACATTTGGAAAATTGCATATACATTTGAATTCTTTGATGTTTTATGTCTAACTCTGGCTGACCTAATTATTAATTGGTGTTAAGGAGGTTAAATATGCCTTGCAAATAACAATTGGACCTATCTTAGGTCTGTGCCAACTGATACCATATATTACACGTTTGTGTTGGGCGCGAGGATGAATATGTTTGGAGGATAATAAAGACAGAGTTAGTTTTGATTTGAAATAGGTCGACCTAATTGGTGTATGTGAATGTATATGGTATATATATATATATATATATATATATATATATATATATGAAAACACTTCTGAGAAGTTGCATGAATGAAGGAGTGCAAAAAAAGTGGTATGTGTGCGAATGAAATAATGAAGTGGTAAAAGTTAGAGTGATCAAGGACTATTATATGGTGTACATGTGTGAAACTATATGAATGAGCAGACAAAATTGTTGAGTACACTTGCAAAGAAGTGTTTGATATTTTGTGCTTCATTGGAACTGAACTCCAGCACAAGGAAGGTGCATTCTATCATAGTTCACCTCTTAGTAGTGATCAATACTCTATTTTGTAAACTATTTTAGGTTGTGATCCTTCAAGGACAGTGAGCCCTGGTAGTGAGCCATTGTAATATTCTATATCCGGATATATTATATTGTGAGGTATCGTGGTTTTTCCCATTTTGGGTTTTCCATGTAAAAATATTGGTGTTCATGTGTGTTGTCATCTTGTTTTGATTCCATGCTTTCACTTTTTTTTACAGTTAGAGTTGTGTTATTGCTTGGTTGGATATTATGAAAATGGTTTAATGGAATAGTGATTCACCCCCCTCTTAGTATTCTAGGTGTTCAACACTCTCTTCATTAGATCGGTGTTAGGAAGCATTTCCACATACCTTGCTTCCTTTCATAAGTGACTATAAATAATTAATTACATTAAAAATATCATCCAAGATAGTGTACATGCAATCCAATCTCTAATTCAAGCTCTCTAGAATGAATTTCCACCTTACATATTTAAAAACTTTAGCCACTAAGTTAGTGAAAAAATTGTAAGTATCTCAAATGTACCAAAGAAAGAACACAGAAGGAGAGTGGGAAATAAAATTCATCTATCTTCTCCACGTGATTAGATTCAAAGGTGCAACATGTGTAGACAACACAAGCCATACAGTTAAATTCTTTCATGGTGGGATGTGAATGTACTTTAAAAGTCAGGGTTATAAGAATTAAAAACTAGACAATTAAAATCTTCAAATGTGACATGTGAATGTACTCTAAAATTTAGGGTGTAGTAAGCCATACACTAAACATCCAACATCTATCTATTTCTTAGATCCAACTAGAAATTAATTGTAACATTTGAAAAAGACTTACAATAATAATAGTATAACTTTGAACCCACAATATGAGTTTGAACATTAACATATCATTGATAATATTTTTTTAAAGGAATACAGTACTTGCAATCACCACATAACAATTCTAGAATCTATTACATGTTGAATTGACCTCTAAGGGTAAATGCATGGAAATGGGGTACTAAAAGAGGGTCTTAAGTGGCCACCTTTGTTTTAAAAACAATAAAAAATTATATTGGATAAGAAATTGAAGATAGTTATGCTCAAAATGTGAAGACACAGTTCAAGAACACAATTCATAATGCTTTGAATATACTTTTTGACTACTAATTTGTTTTAAAATTGATGGATATTAAGGGGTTGAAATAGGGGGAGCACACAAAGTGCTTGTTTTTTTTCAAAAAAATATAACCTAACATCTGGTGTGCTCCCCCCATAATGTTAACACTTTTTAGTATTTAAAAATCACTTCGATGAAAAATTTGCTAACACCATGTAGTGTATGCCTAATTTTTCTGCTAATTTTTTAATGAATATATGATTTTTTACTAGTTTTCAAAGTGTACACATCCTAAAAAATGAAATATCGAGCACACGCTCCCCTAAATTATTTGGAAACTATTTGAAAATCATTTTTTTGAGTGTATAGAATAAATTCTAGTTTGAAAAAATGTAATGTGTTTTAGATTTTGACGAATGAGTAAAACATGAAACCAAAATACCATATATCTAGGTTTTCAAAAAAATGGAGACACTATCAAAAGAAATTAAAGATCAAGACCTTAACATATTTGAAATGTAGAAAATATTACATAGCTAGAAATCTAAGAAAGAGCTCCACATCATTTTGGTATTTTTTAACTCAACATTGAAAGACATGCAAACTTGATGGAGAACACATTCAATATAAATAGTCATTTTTTATAATTTAAAAAAAACATGCCTTTAGGTGTAGATATGCAAGCCCAACTATTTGGGTTGGATTCCCCAAGAAAATAAAACCCTAAGGGTTGGAAATACCTAAAGAAAATACAAACACACTCATGCTTGTGTGAAGAAAAAATCTATTTCTCTCCTTCCTCTCGATATCTTCATTTCTACCTCTATCTTCCTCTCTCCCTCTATGGTGTTATATCACATTCTATTAGATTTGGATATGGATATAGCCACACAAGATATAGAGGCCTAATGGAAAGCATAAGATACTCAAAAGATCAACATGACAAGAATAAAATGTATTCCTATCAAAGAATGCAAATAGAATGAATATACAATGTATGAGAGACCCTTGGTTATATAGGCCAAGGTGTTTAGAGGAGGGGATTCACTATCCCAAGTCTTTAGGACACAAAAGAGCCTAAAGGGAGAAAATTACCCTCAACTACCTCAAGCTTAACCGAAAGGGAATACCTACTAAAAAGGAAGGGGAAACTAAACTTTATTTTCTTTATGTTTTATGATGAAGATTTTTGGGAAATGGGTGAGCAAACCTTAGAGGTCTCAGATTAGAAACTCGTTGGCTCTTGAATAGAGTACGATAGCACATGAGTTAGAAAACAAGACATTGTGCTTTCATCTTTGAGGTGTGATGACATCTTGTATAGATAGAGAGTAGGATTTGTAGAATGAAACTTGCAGGGCGTGATAACAACTTGCGAATTTTAGATTGATAGTTTAACAGTGAATGAAAAATGCATGAAATAAAGAAAACAACAAGAAGAATACTATAACTTGGAAAGATAAATTATTCTAATAATTAAATGATGAGAGAAAAGGAAGAAGAGGAGCAACTCACAAAAGCTCCAATTCTCCCACAAGATCCTCATGAATAGATTGCACCTACACAAAAAGTAATGGAAAAGTGTTGTCGCTATGTTTTGGAGCTTGCCTAAGTCAAGCCCATGTTTTGGTGTCTCCAACTCCATAGAAAACTAATAGACCACAAGATATAAAAATGATAAAGAAAGTAGAAAGTAGACACAAAATGTAGAGTGAAAAGAAAATTTAAATGCTACTTTACAAACAAGACAATGTAAGTAAATAGATGGATATTACCCTCCTTTCCATGTGCTTGGAGAAGTCGAGAGAGGAAGGAAGAGAGCAAGAAAACCAGACCAATAGAGTAGAGCTTTGAATGCCTACAATAAACAATGGTGTAGAGAGTGAAGCAAGAGTGAAGCGAGTTGAGAGAGAACAAGAATGAAGTGATGGAAGATCGATAGAATGAATGGAATTGCAAGAGATATATTCAAAAGGTGTTTTTGAGCCAAATAGATTTTTTTGAGTGGTCTAGATTTGAAGAGGGACGTTACATTCACAAGGTGGAATAAAACGTAATGTCTCTAATGTCTCTTTATGTAGGAATCTTGTCAGGATGGCATCACGGCGCACAGATGTTCACATGGTGCTCAGGCATCCCTGACAAAAAATGTCAGGGACACATGTGAAAGGCAAGGAAAAATGTGGTAGATTTTTTTATTGTCAAGTTTATAAGGCTAAAGTGAGGTAATATAATGGTAAATTTCACTAGGTGTGATTTTACGCCATTACAAGGTGATACATAGGAAAATATATTATGACAAGTGTCCTAATATTATTATATGATACATAAAGTGATATCTATCTTATGTGTACCCTAAGTAAACTTAAGTGATAAGATGTGAAAAGGACCTAATAGTGGAACTTGTTAGGTAATACCCCTATTTTCACCAACACCCCCCTTAAGTGCAACTTAGGGGGAACAAGAAACATGAAAAGATGGGTCTTGACTACAAAACCCATTGAGGTGCCCATATAAAAAATGCAACCTCTCACAAACAGAGAAAATGAGAAAACCTAGTGGGACAAAACTCCTCCCCAAAAGAGAGAAAATATAAGAAAAAATGCTCTCTAGAAAAGAACAAGGACAAAACCTCATGTGAGGAAAAATTCCACCCCCCATAAATGATAATAAAGAGAGAAGGTCAAGTGACCCCTCTTGAATGTACAATCTCATACACTAATGGTGGATGCTTGACATGGAACTCTGAAGATGGTCCAAGATCGTCAAACAACATTCCTCCCCTTATGAAGAAATAAATCCAATGATTCATGTAGGATATTTTCTCATTCTTGTAAGGAATATGAGGAAAGAAGGATATAAACTTGTAGAGTTTACTCAAATGTCATAATTTCAAGAGTCTCAATCTTAACTAAAGAAGGTGAAAATATAGTGTTAGCACTTGGATTTTGCACCCTGATGAATGTGAAATTCAACAACCCAGTGTAACATGGGAATGATCTTAAAAGATATGAGATTTGAATAAGACCAAACCTCTGGGAAAGGCTGGTTTCCTATGCTAGTAATATCACCTAAACTATTGATTTTGAAGGAAAAGGGAAGACAAATGCTAATGAAAACAATTAAAATTAATACTGGTAACTGGTATTCCTTGTGGTGATACACCTAACTGACAGGAATTATGAAACAAAAGATAAACATACACTAGAAAACTGATGATATTTTCTTGCATCTACACAACATAATTTTTTTAAGGCTAATGCATAAAGACTTCATGAAAAGGCTTGATCTGCATATATTTTCAAGAAGGAAAGATGAAATCCACAACTTTTAAAAAGAATAAATAAATGCAAATCTAATAAGCATAGTTCACAATCTGTATAAACCAAAAGAAGAATGAAGGAAAGATGAAACTAACACTGGATTCCAAGGTAATTTATGTACTCCATATTCCCAAATGAGTCACAAAACATACATAAGTTGAGAAAGGATTGTTGAGAAATCACTAACTCCCCAAAATGCATTATCAGAATTGCCTAAAAAAATGAGTTACAAATATGACTAAATAGTCATTTTCAACCACCTGGGTCAGATGCACATAATTAGCCTAGAATATAGCTCCTAAATCATCTCCAAAAAGGCTTCAAATGGATGGAAACGTCATGCAATACTTAAAAAAACCATAACCACCTCTAAAAATGCTCCATATTAAGCCCACAAGTCTAAAATGACTACAAATACTTTTAAAAAGAAAAATAAAGAGGCTCCTATATAATCTCCTCTTGATTCTCAACTTCTTAAAAGGCAATTAAAGCCTCTCTATATGCTCTCCTTATGCTGGAAAACAAAGCTTAACTTACCAAGATTTTCTCATAGTCATAAATACAAATACAACCGTCCCTCCATATGTTGAAAACTCCACGACTTAAATAAATGGGTGTATAACTTTATTTGCATTTGGAAGTAATGTTTGAATTAAATGATTTATAGGTTATCATTTAAATTCAAGCATTTTACAAGATGAAGAAATGCAAAATTAAAACTACATTTATTGGCCAAGGAGACAAAATGTTAATAAGTCAAAAGTGACTTAAAAATTCTTAAGTCATAGGAGCTTGGGGTATTAGTTTGCATTGTATTTTGATAAAATAAAGGCAAAAAATGCCTATTCTATTGACCTCACACATTAGGGTTTTAACCCTAAGGAAAAAGGGAAAAATATGAAAGTTTATTTGCATTTTATTTCATCTGAAGCTTCTTGAAGAAGCCAAGTCCACCGCTATGAGAGTTTACCTTCTTGAAGCTCTGCCTCCAGTCACCACAGAAAGCAAATGAAGACTTCAAAATGGTAAGTATACTGGGAGCATGAGTTGTTTCTTTTGCTTGTTTTCTGAAAGTAATGATGCTCGACATGAAGCTATATTTGCAGAAGAGAAAAAGACTTTCTATTTTTCATAATCTTTGAAGATTTTATGTATGTTGTGGGAAAAGATGGTGATTTTGGGCTGCAGCCATACTATCTAATACCTGGTGATTTGAATATTCTTCCTCTTTATTTGCTTAGAACTCACGCCACCATCATGAAGGAAAAATCTGCATATTTTTTTTTTGTTTCTCTACTAGAAAATTTGAAATAAGTAGCATTTATTTAGTTGTGGTGATGATCTTAAACCATTGGTCTCCTGGTTCACAGCTTGAGTCTTTACTCAAACACTGGTACTCATTAATCATAATAGATGGGTTGGAAGATCCATCTAGGCATAATGTACTGCCATTCTTCACAGTTGCAGACAAGTGAAATTTAGAATCAGATATCATGTCCCACTTACTATTTTCATTATCACAAAACATTCCTAGCATTGCTTGTTTTCCTAGGCCACAAGCTTGTATGCAAAAGAACGTTCTTTTCAACATGATTTTTTTTGTTTTGTCTTCAATGTATTCCCATGCATCTGTTTCTGTGCAAGGACCCAGGACAAGATCTAAGCCCAAAAAAGTGTGCCTCTGTAGACACATTCCTATGGCTAGATGGTATATCATTTGATAAGGAGCATTTTCAGATAAACCAGGACCTTGAAATGGTTGTTGCAAAACACTCAATTTTTTTTAGAAAACTTGCATTTCTTGGTTGAGTCCAGTCCCCAGCAAGTAGTCCATATGTTGAAAACAACGCAACTATTCCTGATCTGATATAATAGCTTCCTTGAAGAGCCCAATGACCCCAGTCCAAGTCATTCTCAGCAGCAAAAAACCAGAAAGCAATTTATGTATCTATTGTCATTGGCATTCATTCCCCTCCCATCTATGCCAAATTCACTTATGAATAGATAAGCAGTGTAGGTCATATTGTGCATAAGTAAAAATCCTCCTCTATTGAATACACTTGACATCACAGACCCACAAACTTGGCTAGCATTCCCATTGGCCCAAGCTTGTCCATCAGAAAATGCATACCAGTGCATTTCAAAGACTATCTTTTCCTTGAAACTCAGGTCCACTGGTTTTTTAGATAAAAATCTAAGATTGGTGTCAAAGCTCAAGCCTTCCTTGACTTATTTTTGTTGCTCAACCTTGAATTCTCTCTGCATTTTTTTCTTTTTTTCTTTTTTGAGATATGCTTGAGAGTTTCATCATGTTTAGGCTCTGTTTTTTTTTTCCTTTTCTGTATAGAGGGATAGTTGTGACTTGAAGATCTCACTTCTTAATGCATTCTCAGGAAATCTGCTTAAGTGTTCTTATCTATATTCTTTTTCCTGCATCTTTGCATCATTTGTATATTGGACTAGGATTGTATTCCAAAATGAATATCCTTTCAATCAAGTTTATAAGTTTTGTTATGAAATATTCCCTTTTTGATGATTGAAAATTGTTCCTTGATTGTCAAATGTTGTATGCTTATTTGCTCCAACTGCCTTCATAACCTCTATTTGGTGAATGGGAATATGTGACCATGTTATAAAAGGACTTCCTGATATAATCATGTTGTCTTTTGTATCAAGTCCAATATGCGGAGAAAAAGACACTCACTGCACTCTGTTCTTAAAAAAAATCCCCTCATGGATTGTTAGACTCTGTAGTTTTGAATATCTCTGTCTTTTGAATATATACTATCATTATCATTGGACCATTAGCTTGATTTTCATGACTTTATACATATGTCATGATCCTATGGCTACTAAGGCACTGTTCTTGTACTTGGTTGTGTTCCTTTACAGTGAAAGATAAACAAACACATATGATATCTTCATTGAGCATCATTGATTATATGAAGGTCACCTTCAATCATATATAGATTGGAACAAACATTTTTTGCATAATCATTGATGGCTGCTTTTGATTACTTCATGCCCGTGAACACTGTTAAAAAGTGATTTCAACATTAGACAATAAAGAGGGACTGTCCCTTGATGTTTATGAATACCATAATCCCTATTGATATGAGTTGGGCTCAACCCTTGTGGGAGCCACATTTCCACCACTCATTTGATCATAACAAGATTGCACCTGTAGTTGCACATGAAGCAAACAGATTAGAAAAACATATGTGCATTTCAAGTGTGTTTGACAATTTTAATGGTTTTCTGGCGACACTTGTAATACACATGTTTATTAAATGTGGATCAGGACTAACTTATAGATGTATGGGTAAATGAGCATGTATGGTGTGTAACCTGTCATTGCTTAGAGCGCTGCTCTAACATATTTTCTGATTAATTGTAGGAAACAAGAACCTTAAGGAGCTAGGAACGGATCAGGACAACTGAACGACAACCAGCCAAGAAGACCTCAACAAATAACCAATCATTCATAGGCAATGACTGGTTACCCTCCCTATATGCACTTTTTAAAATTCATTTACTCATTCATGTATATGTTGATTTTGTTTCACATTGAATAAGCAAACCATAGTTAAACTCATGGCTTGTGTGAGTTAAATGAATATTTCTCTCAATAAAATAACTTTTCTTAGAAAATATGTGCAAAATATTTCTATGTTTCATACATTTATATAAATATAATGATTTTAAATTCTTGCAATCTTTTAAGGTTATTCCATTTGTATGATTGAATGCAACATAGGGAGGTTAAAATGTACCATTTGCATGAAAGTTTAAAGGGTTCTACTTGATTGAACCTATAGGTGAAAATCTGGTAACATGTAGAACAATGTGAAAATTGATGTAGAGCATGGATTGGTAAGTATGATGACAAGTCCTCTAATTTTTGCTCCAAAAATATACCAAACTGTGAGAAAGAGTGATATAAAGAATCATGTACCACTACAAAATATGTCAACATGATTGGTGACTGAGTTGAAATTGTCAACTCATGAGTATATGAAAAAAAAATTCATTATAGAAGCATATGGATGTGGAGAACCAGAGGATGTAAATGTACCCTCAAAGCATCTAAAGAGTGTGATGCAAACTCATGTTCAATATTTCATGAAAGAGGAGATGAATATCCTCAATACTATCATCAACATTTTGTATGTGGGATTCAACAAACAAATAGTGTATGTCTTATAATCAATTTCCAATAAGAGATGAAGAACCCCATGATGTAGTTTCCACACATGTCTGAGCATGAATAATTATAGAATCTCTAAGTGTTTAAAGTGAAGAGCCGGGTGCTGCCACAATAGTGGTTTACACTTTTTGGGAGATCCTGATTTTTGCTAAAATCACATATTTTTAGAAAATATAATGATTTAAGCCTTGAAAAGTTTCATTTCAAGGATTCCAATTGAAGAGGGTTTGATTAAACCACCTTAGACCAAGCCCCCTTGGATATAACTTCACTAGTTTTAAACCATACCTATAACGGAGTCTCCTTTACACCTATCAAAATGCTGATAAAAAACCACTTTTGATTTACCTTTTGGGGGATCAAATGAATTCATTTAAAATTTATTTTTTGTAAGTATGTATTCCTTATTATAAGCTTCCAAAAAAGTATAATTTTAATTAAATTTAATTTGATTATTATAATTATTTTTTATTTCTTGTGAATGTAGGTTTTTCACTGAAAATCAAGCTCTTTGTTCTGCACATGTAGAAAATAGAAGATTATCAAAAAAAAAATTAAAAAATATGAGCACCAGATATTGAAGTCCATGATCCAAAAAAAAAAAGGAATTTTGATACATACAAAAAAAAGTTACGCGTTATATGATCGCGCTATGTCTAAACTGTAATTGGTTTGACTTCGAAAGTTGATTAAAGAAAAAATATTCAACAAAAAACTATCTAACCAAGTGGAACCACTAAATATCAGAGTTACAAATCTTAGTTCGAAAGAATTAGAATTTTATCCTTCATGGAAAAAAATTTATGCGTTATACGGTGAGAGTCACCTTTTAAAAATGTTATTTTCTGAAAAAAAATAGTTTTCGAGGGAGATGGAAAAAGAAGTACAATCTAATTCCAAAAAAAAAGAAAAATATATATTTAGAATCTACAAATAAAATGTCACGAAACTCTAGTTTGCATCGTCTTCAAATTCCTCACGGTTTAGCCGCTATAGGTGCCCGAAAGTGAAAATTTAGTTAAAAAAAATTATTTCAATTTCCAGTTTGGCCAAAAATTGTAAACCACTATTGTGGGATCACCCAGCCCTCAACCTCTTGATGTTAACTTGAAGATGTAGGAGGAGAAGCCTTTATAGGAGTCACAAAATTTGAAGAATCAATTGATGTATTTGGAGGAGGAAGAGAACATTTGATGGCCCTTTTATGTTCAATTCTTTGCCAATAATTTAACACTTCTATGGTACCTTCATCATATGTAATATTATCACAATCATCTAGGAGAACTCAATAATCAAAGAGAGGATTATTTGGGAATGGAGGATCATCTGATCTCCATACATATCTTAAATTTAAAGCTAAGAAGAAATATAGGAATCAAAATATGATAGGATAATCCTTGTGTTGGAATTTACATTAAGACACATAGTTCCAAGAATATAAAATGTCTTGAGATACCACTCTCTATTCTCCCAATCATTTGGTGGTTGAGGAACCACTTCATAGAAGTAGGGAAAGAGGTTAAGCCATTTGAAATTTTTCATCATACCATATAGCCAAGCCTTATAGTTCCCTCTTTTCAAATCAATAACTGAAGGATGATCTGATATACTCATGATATTCTCCTCAAAGTAGTCAATAAATAGACTATTGTAGTAAAAGAAAATGTAGAACTACAAACATAACCCCCCCCCCAAAAAAAAAAAAATCACTTAATCATATCTAAACCCCCAAGAAAATAAGAGTTGGCACTTTATATTTAGTGTAGTTACTATTTCCATTTGCAAGTAAAAGCTAAGTGGAATTTCATCTCAATGCATTATAATTGCCAAAATAAGGCTATATGTTAAAATATAGTTTTTTATCATAATGACTATAAACTAATAGCACTAATGTGAATTAAATAAAAAATTGCGCACTTCTAAAAAAATACACCTAAAAAGGAGTCTATATGAGCCTAAATAGAGCCTTAAAATTTCCAAAAACAAGAATGGTTTAGCAACAACTATGACAAATTGCAATTTTTGATAAATTTATCTACCAAAATTAAAAGTTGTCTACACTAGTATGTAGAGCATGAAAAATGGTCTAAATAAAAAAAATCTCTAAAAAAGGAGGTCGTGAGCCTGAGATATTATCTTTCAAAGTTGAACTTCAAAACAAAAAACTCTCAATGGAGGAGGGGGGGAAAATTCAAAAATCACTTTTCATCAAATTTAGCAGAATTGTCACAAAACTTTAAAACTCCCGCAAAATAGAGTCTACTAGTTGAATTATTGTAGACATGTAAAAATGACCTAACACATATCACACATCTTGAATGACATTTTTTCATCGACATCATTATCAATAATATCATTACATTTCACATCATTTACATCAAAAACCCTATTTTCCTCTATTAATTGAATAATCTTTAATTATTTAATTAATTCACTATATTGTCAATTAATCTAACTTTTATTCCTCCGGATTAATTAAATAAACATAAATTATTTAATTATGTCACTAATATACCCTATTCGTCTAAATCAATTAAATTATTATCACTTAATCATTTAATTAAATCACTTTCCCCTCTCTAAACATGAATAATTAAATTAATTATTCGACGTCATTCAACATAGTCAACAAACAAGTACAACTTTATTTGTTAAAGTCAAACATGACTTGCACATTCAACTCAAAATATTAATTATTTAATTAATTAATTATCCTCACCCCTTTTTGTGATTGAGCAAATTATTACCACTGATTTCTCACTCTAATTGGTTGACTAACTCATCTATTCCTCAATCCCACTAACCACTCAACCTAATTCTTCAATCCCACTAACTACTCAACTTGATTTATTCAATCACACAGATTATGCAATCTAAATCCTTGATTATGCAATTAACATCCTTAATTGGATCAATCACAGAAGCTAACTGGCCAATCTATTTCCTCTCAATGGTTATCAACCGTCAATCATGATCTTTTACTACTAAATCTCAATCATTCATTAGGAAATAGGAAATTATAAAGAACTCTTCTACCTTCTCATAAATCATCTAGAATCTTCATAGCGAAGCGCTAATCAACTATCTCTTGAGCACATTGAGAGTTATTATCACATTATAGTTCACCATTATCAACACGAATCAAAGCTTTTGCAACAACAACAATGGAGGCTTTGTATTTAATCAAGCAATCTGACATCCAAATGTCAATACAAACATAACTCCGACATCCAACATGGTAAAGATTTTAAGATTTTGAATTCAATTTATGTTATCTTTAAGATTACATTGTTATATTGATTTCGTTATTTTAGAGCTTGATTTCATGAGTATGGTTGGAATTTAATCTTGTTTGAATTGATTTAGTTTAATTCATTTCTTATTTTCCTTATGCTTTATTCCTCCCTTATGACATTTGGCATGCTCGATGGGACCTAGGTCCTTAACTTTAATGTTTTTTTTGAGTTTGATAACTAGTTGCATACGCCTTTCTAAACAATATATTTTTCTAAACTGGAATGTTTTTCGATCCAAACTTAAGCACATTTTCCATTTTTGTTTTGTCACTATTGACCTAAACTGGGTTGCTATTGACCTAAAAAGGACTGCTATTGACGTAAACTTGATTGTTGTTGACATTTTTATGTTGCAGGTTTCTAAACAGAGGTCTTTCAATTGATATTTACAGGGACACTATTGACCTAAACTTGTTTTCTATTGCAGGTAACATGTTCGATGTTGATATATTCTCTAAATCTATCAAAATTTTACAAAACTCTTCTTTGATTTCACAAGTTTACCTAATGCTAACATTTGATTATTTGGTGTGTTTGGGAAGTTTCTAACATTGTTGGTGCATCCCTTGCAAGAGTATGGCATGTATTTTCATGAGAAAAACTAACAGTTGATTGCGGGGTTGGTGAACGGTCCAAGGCCATTTTAGTTTTAAAAATATTTATTAGTTAAAGACGCATTTCCGTTGGTGTTCAAAACTAAACCCACAACTTTCACATTTCCATTGGTGTTTAAAAATGAACCCTAAACTTTCAAATTTCAATTGGTGTTTAAAATTGAACAAGGCATCATTTCCCATGGATTAGATGCGACATCATATCATTAGCAACAGTGGTTACAATCAAAATGGTCAAAATTACTTCCAAGAGAGGAAACTTATTGGCGGTAGAAGTCTAGGGAGCTCTGGCTAAAGGATGGGGACAAAAACACACAAAAAATCCACATATCCACCCAAATAAAAAGAGCTCAAAGTTCAATCTTTTCAATCCATGACAGTATTAAAGGTGAATTTCTTAAGTAGGAGCAAGACATATAGAATGAAGGTGTCAAATTCTTCACAAATTTACTATTTTCCTCATTCCCACAAGTCTCTAATAGGGTGAGGGAAGAGCTTCTAGAGGCTATCCCACAAATAGTATAGCAAGAGGAGAATGATCGCTTAATGAAACCCTTCACCTTAGAAGAGCTTAAAACAGTAATTTTTTCTCTACTGCTAGATAAGGCCCCTAGACTAGATGGTTTCATGGATTTTTTTTCAGAAGTGTTGGGGTTTTTATGGAATGATCGCCTTCATGCTTTAGAAGAATCTCAAAAAAGGGAACTATCCTAAAGAAAATTGGGTTGCAAGCTAAGTGGGTTTAACCTTGGAGAAAACTCTATGACTAAGCATGCTTGAGATGGAGTAGTACTAGGATGGGTGACCTCCCAAGAAGGCCCAATGCTTTGCCTCTATGAGCATCACCTAGATGCAATGAGTACTAAGTGGACCATTCACTATCATGAGAGATGGGTTCTTGTGAACCACTACTCATGAAACATGGTTCAAAGAGTTTGACTCATAAAACTACATGGTTGAATCTTGATAGCAATATCACTATCCTAAAGCAGTTCAATTTGACACAAATAACAGTCATTCCCAAGGTCAAAGATCCTAAGAAATTTTTAGATTTTAGAACCATCTCACTTTGTAACACCATATACAAGATATTTACCAAATCTATATATCTCAGATTCTAACAACTCATACCTAAGATTATTTTAGAGGAACAAGGAAGATTTGTCCCAAGGAGGGAAACTGTAGAAGGACTATTGGTTGTGCATGAAGTCCTACACTCAATAAATACCAATACGTTTCCCTCCATAATAAAACTAGATATGATGAAAGCATATGATAAATTTGACTGGGATTTTATCATTCAAATTTTTTAAAAATCAGGTTCGGGCACAAATGGTGTAAATGGGTGCACTCATGCTTGTCAACAGAAAAATTCTCAGTCATTAGTAACGGGTCACCTATAGGTTTTTTCAACTCCACTCAGGGAGTTAGAGAGGGAGACCCCTTGTCACCCTTCTTATTTTTTCATACTGGCAAAAGCATTAAGTAGATCCATTCATCAAGTAAGAAATTAAGGCCTCCCAAAAGGTATATCATGTTGTGCCTATAACACACACACACACCGTTCAAAGCGAGGACCCTCTCTTTTTTGCCTTCACCAAGTTGCTTTCTCCTTCGTCTCATTTTTTATGCCCCATATTTTGAGTTCCAAATGGTCGAGTCATAAAATTTCCATCTTGAGTTGACCAAGTTTCACCACCCTGGAAATTTCCAAGTCTTTTGCCTTCGCGGAGTTCCTCTGACAGTTTTCCTTAAGTTTTTAAGGATGATGCCTTTCACACCATGTGGTTCCACCTATGCGGGTTTCCCATTGTGGGACTTTGTCCTCTCTTCACCATTTTCCTGGCAGCCAACCCAGGTAGTCCACTCGCTTTGCAGGACCTGCATCATCCGTCGCTGCCTTGTTGCCAAACTGTTAAACGACAAACCTTTAACTGCCACCCGGCCCACGAAACCCACCTTTCCCACTGCCAATTATTTTGAAAAGCATGTTCACCAACTTCGTCAACCACCATACAACATTTAATGCAGGTAATTAATGTCAAATTTTCTATAAATAACAAAGGTTCACCTATCATTTTCACCGAAATTCCTAGTCAGAAGTTGTCAGTGCGCCTTCTACCTTTGTCGCCATCGTGCCCGCATCACTTGGAGGATGAATTCAACTATTGCGGTCATCTTGATTCTTCAGAAGTATTAGGTGATTTCACTGCCACCATGGTTGTGTTCCTTCCCAGTTTGTTTTTTGAAAATTTGCAAAATCTTAAGGAAGATTACTTAGAAAATCCCTAGACAATTGTTTAAACGCCGAATCCCGCACAAAACCCATGTTATAAAATCTGAAAAAACCTTCAAAATTGGCTATTTAAGGCCATGCAGAACCAAACCCTCTAACTTCCACTCTTGACTAGAGTGCTTATATCCTTGTGGCCCGCAAGCTTACCTTCGTCGTTGAGTTAGCAAACCAAATGCCAAATTTCAAAACCTCAATCGTTGCCCTTGGCGATTCTGCACATGTGGGTAGATGCCATATCTTTGTCGTCGCTATTGAGCCATCAAAAAAATTAAGTTAGAGTCGAGGGTCTTTGAGTCGTTGCAGGCCTGTTCTTGCAGACTTTCATCTGCGGACCGCCCCTACCTACTTGTCGTTCCTCAAACGACTGCCTCCTTTTGGCTTTCTGCACGACACGCCCCGCCTATCCCACATCCTAAATGAAAACACTCAAGTCTCAAGTCGTCTGCGATTCGTTCTTCGTAGGTTTCCGCTACTCCTTCACCCCTATTTAGTGCCCATCATACAAGGAAAAACCTTGGCATTCTTCCACACCATGGGACCCATGCATCCCAATGTTGTCCCAAGTTTTCCCAAAATTTCCAAGGTCCGAAAATCCCTTGCGAGTCAGGCTTTGCGGACCGTTGTCCATGGGCCGCTTGTTCCCCTTCGCTGTTTACAACTGGCTAGGGAGCCCCGTTCGTCCACATTGTAGACTTTGCACCGTTCATCTCCTCTCGGCCCCTCACGCACAAAAAATGGCTAAGTAAAGTTGAGAGTGGGGAATTTCATTGCGGGCCGTCATCTCGTCTTCTTTGTTTCCTAAGGGTTGTGCCTAACCTTCCACCCACTTTGTGGGGCCTACTTCCCCTATCGTTGTTTGAGGTCCCTATAGACTAAAATTGATATCAAGGACTTCTATGAGCCACCGTCCCATCTCCACCGTCTTTGCACGATCATCACTTGACGACATCCTGCAAGTTCCTACCTGCATCACTTCGAACGACTTAAACTTAAAAGCTAAACTGAACCATCCTTTCTGCCTGCAGGTCCTGCAATGTGGGATTTTGTGTGTGGACTTTTGTCTTGCCAGTGCTATTTTTAAACGGTGGAACTCCAGATAGCCATGATAACCCTAGCTTCCGTACCCTTCGAACCTGCATGCCAAAATGATCAAACTAGCACCTTTGAAACTTCATAAACAATTAACCCACATGCCCAAATGCCTTAACACCTTGGTGGGCACCCGAATCAAAGGTGCAAAAATCTCATTGCGGGTGGTCACATGCGGGCCACTATGCCTTTTGCACTATTTCTACACTACCTTCTCCAGACAACTTCCAACCTAGGGAAACCTGCATCCCTAGGCCTGCATTGCCCTATCTTCCCCAAATGAGAGTCAAATGATGAATTTTAATGGATTTTATGATCTCTAACAATGATGTGCTTGATTTAACATCTATTTTTTCAGATTTTGCTAACAATCCCCTTGCTTTTCATGTGAATGTGCTTACAGCATCTCTATTTGTAGGATTTATGGAATCAGTTGTAGGATCATCAGGAGCATCTATGGAGAAAGATAAAGAGAAGAATCCTACCAAAGTTCCAAGAGGAAAATAGGATAAAGATCAGATGAAGTATCAATTCCAAGGAGTAGAAGTCACCTCCAAGGTCACTACTGCCTGGGACACGATCACAGATACCAACCTTGGACAAGTTGACATAAACGAATTCAAACAAAGGTTCATCATCAAACCAACCATAGAAAATGCTAGGAGAATCAGAAAGAGTCGTTTGGCTAAGGAAACTAGCTTCCTACCCACTCTTGTAGACTCAGAACTGGTAATGGCTTGCAGGGAGGCTTATCAAGTGGAAAGAAGAAAGATTATTGATCATGAGGGTAGGGTGTTGGCTAACTTGTCTACCAGTTCCATAGGAGAAACATTCCACATCCCTACATTTGACCCTATGGAAGACACAAGAAAGGAATATGCTAACAACACATGGAAGGTCGACCCTCTGAAATGTAAAAAGTTAATTAACCAATACTAGTTGAAGGAGACGAGGGGAAACACTAAAAAGGTGCCCCAAGAGTTGTTCAGAAGAAAATTTTATGAAGATTATCATGACTTGGTAACCTTGTTGAGCAGAGTCATGGGCATTCCCACTGCTACTTACTTTTAAGATTGGATGTTTTATTTCATCGAGGAGATTATCAGAGGGAAAAGCAAGTTTCATTGGGCCAAAGTGATCAGTGACAACTTGCATTAGCAGTTCCTGGAAGTCAAGAAGACCTCTTAGTTTTATATGACTTCATACTTGGTGTACCTCCTAGCCGAGCCATTTCCCTACATAGCTTTATTTATTGCACAAATCCCAACTCCAGGAAGGGAATTGAAAGTATATGACAAGCACCCATAGCTACAATATTGGAATTTCAAGAAGGATTACTATAGGGTAAACGATGCCTTCATTAGGCATATTATTAGGCTCCTTGGAGGGGACTTTGAGAGGAGAGTCACCACAGTACCCATGCATTCATTCATAGGTTCGAGTTTCTATTTATACAGTTCCCAAAATTTACGTACATCAAAACGAAGGGCTTCTTTGAAAGGCCATACAAGCTGCCTTGGTACCCAAATGATTGGCTGACTTTGCTAGAGGTCACTAGGAAATTGTATAATGCACACACTCTCCTCAGTGGTAAGCATCGGGCAGGGATACCATATCCCCTCACATTTGGGCAGGGAATGTACGCCCTCGTAGCTTCCCAATGTATAGAATATTTAGAAAGGGAAATTGTGGAATATAATCTAGATCTCCACACAACCAAACCAAGAATGGACCCCTATAGAAAATTAAAGAAGTTTTTCGGAAGAGAATATGTCCACCTGCACCACATTGAATATTTTTGGGAAAAATACCAGGACAATAAGGAGGTACACATGAGGGATTATATGCGTATGAACGCTTACTTTGTCAAGACAATCAATCTATTTCCAATATTGGACCAGATTGTAGAAGATGAAAACACCGTTGTGGATCTTAGATATGATGTTTTCGCCAACTTTCCATTTCCCTTGATAGACTAGAATGAAGAAGAGGTCAATGACCTCGACATTGTGACAAATCCAGTGGAGCATAGAACAAGAAAATGGATTGATGCTTAGATCGCTCAATTAAAGCTCCAGGGGGCCACCTTGACATACAGTGAGCTCGAGGATGAGCTCGAGAGTGAAATGGATAGTAGAGTTGTCACTAACCCAACCAAGGAAGCCACCAAATCTCCTCAATTCAAAATTTTGAGAAAGAGAAAAGAGGTAACTGAACGCCGGCCCAAGCATAAGGTTTATTCACAAAAGGCCTCAAAGGGTGAGACCTCAAAAAATACAAAGAAGTTGGGCAGATTCTCCAAGCTATTGACAATCCAAGAAGACCTACTAAATGAAGGAGAAGAAGAGGTTGAGCAACCAAAGTCACCACCTACCGCTTTTTCTCTTGCCATCACTATCACTGCCACTGCTAGTACTCCTCCCACATTTCAGGCACTACCTGTTTCCTCTCTGCTTGCGGTGGAAATATCGGTACACATTTCCTCCACCTTGCCAACTACTCCAATTATGGTGCAAGATTCCTCCTCTGCTACAACCTCTCCACTACCATCCTCCTCGATGTCTCCCTCAACTGTAGTCCCTTCAATAGCCACAACTACAATGCCTACTCTCATCCTGCCAGAAGCTTTTGCAAGGCATATGTGAATCATACCCATTGAACTCTCTCGGGTATTGATGAATCTTGTTGTCTAGGCTGCTATGGCTCAAGTTGTTGCTGGCCTTCTTGCCCCTCCTTTGAAAAAACCACCAAAAATGGAAGCAACCATGCAAATCTCAGAAGAAATGGAGAGATGACAAAGGGAGGTTGCTAAAGGAGTAGATGAGGAACTCGATGATCCATTTAATGATGACTACCATGAGAACCTAAAGCATTAGGACATGACCATAGATGAGGTGGAATATGAAGAAGAAGGATCATAATCCTCAAAAGAAGATGTTGAAGACCCAAGTGCCAAGTATATAGTAGAGCCCTTTGATCAAGAGCTTGAGGAGGAGTTATCCAAACAACTCAAGGATGTCGGGGAAGAGGTTGAGAGGTAGCCTTCTAGAGAAAAGGAGGAAACTAATGATGACATGGAAATATCTACGGGGCCTCCAACAGATGGGCAAGACAAAGGCCCCGATCAAGAAGAAGAAATACCTCCCGAGAAGGAGGGAAAGAAAGAAGTTGAAGTTGAAAAGAAGATAAGCTTGAAGAAGAGATTGAAATGATAAAGAGCCCTAAGCCAGAATACCATATAAAGCTCGAGCAAGAAGAAGAAAGGGTACCTAAAGGGGAGAACAACCCTAAAGATAATGTACCTACTACCAGGCCAAATGAGGAAAAGGCTATATTGATTCAAGACTCAGATGAAGAAGAAGAAGAAGAAGAGAAAATAGAGCAATAAGCCTCAGGCCACGAGAAAAGGGAGATCCAACGTGTCCAAGGAGAAAAAGGTGATCATGAATCACCAAAGGAGGGATCTCAAGTGCTTGATAGGTTGGAAAAATAGCTACAAAAGAAGGCCCTTGTTCTCATGGATCCTAAAGAAAGACTAGAGGCTATCTTGGCATGAGATCAAATAGGAACAAAGAAGGAAAATAAGTCAAGAGTTTGATCCCACATTACAATGGATGCATCTAGATCAAGGATAGTGAAAATTTCCACCCCAATAGTGGAAAAAGGAGAAGGGATTAGTTATAATATCTCTACCATTGACTTGGGTACCGCTATGAGAGAGAAAAAGATTGATCAGCTCCAGGGATCGGTTGCCACGATCATTCATCAAATGAACAAGGATCAATCCTCCAAGGAGGAGTTGGAGGCACAAGTGGCAGACCTCACTGCCTACATTCAATAGTGGTGATCGTTTGAGGAGGCACCAACGATGTCTTTGGCCCTGCCCCTACTTCTCTCCAAAGATCACATAAGCAAGTTGGAAAAGAGAAATAACTGGACCATGGCTACTGCAAAATGGTTCTAGTGAGTGCTCTACAATGGTGATATGGGTATTGGCCATGTTGTCCAAACAACCAATAAGTTTTGGGAAGTGCAAAATAAGCTTGAGGGCACAAAGAGAATTTGTCATAAATTCCTTGAACTATATAGGATTAGATATCCTAAGCTCGAGGCCATCCTTAAAATGCTCAAGAAGACCTAGGAGAAGGAGTTGGCCCTAGTGAAGGATGATCATTGGCTAGTGGAGACGTGGAAAATGGGCCTAGATCATAGAAGAGATGTCCTAGAAAGAGTGCTCCATGAGGTAGAGCTTGACCTTGAATGGGTCAAGGAACATAGAACAGACTGCGAGGAGTATCTAAAGCTCATGACGGATTACGACATGCCTGCTGTCGAGCTAGATCTAGAGAAGATTAGGTTGATTTTCCACAAGAAAATGGATAATGGGGCCACAAATTCATTATGATGCAATGCTAGAGGAAGAAAACAACTTATCTCATTCTCATTTAACAAAACTCAATATTCTTTGTCTGATTACTCATCTCAAATTCACTTATTCTTCACAAACACTTAATCCAACCATCCAAACTCACAAATTAGAGTTCCAAATTCTTGCATAACCTTCAAACACCTCAATCATCTTGAAAATAAATAATTCAAACAACTAAGTTCCTTAAAACATCAGTTTATGACTTCTACCAAACTATCCTCAAATGCATAACAATGACATTATTTGATCACAAACCCAAACTTGGAATTTTAAGGCGCAACCATTCAACTCTATTCTTGAGACATCTTCAATTAAGTTAAAGTAACAAGATAAAACTCTTTACAAAGTCTACCCATTCAAATGATTCATTTTCCTTCATTGACTGTCCTATCTCTAGTATCACTCTTAATATATATTGTCAAAACTATATTTTCAACCAGGGCTCTATTCTAGATTGTAAACAGTGGTTTGTACATCTATTTGAATGTTTTAAAACACACCAAAAGGTCAACACCAGTTTCTTTGAAGAATAGTGTATAAACTAGACTATCCATGTGCCAAAATAGGCCTAATTAGGTCATTACAAACATGGCTTATTGAATATACTACCTCCAATCACCAATTCACTTAACCAATGCTACAAACATTACTTATTTGAATTTTTCAAGCTTAATAATCCATTAGATGACCATTCCCATAAGCATTTATACAAACCCTAGGTTATAACCCACTTAAACCTCTATTTTACTAGTCTGTGCACAAATTATAGTCTAAAACTTAACTTTTGCCACACATTAATTTTACACTTTTTCCTTAAAACCAATGAAATATGAAAGGACATGTATAGAATATTAACCTCACAAAAAAAAGGATTCCATTCATTATTAAAGGAGAAACACAAGTTTTTATAACTTTGTTTACCCTAATCATGTTTTCAACAGTTTTATGGAAAAATGTTATAACTAACTCAAAATCAAACCAATTTGCATGAAACAAAAGGGAATTGGAAGGTGATTGATTATACCATAATTTAAAAACATCCACACATGTCTTCATGCCTGTACAGGGCCGTACCATGCAAGAAAACCATAGATTTCTGAAGAAAAATACACAGAAACAATGCTCTTTATTATTCTAATTCAACCCTACAATCACCCATGCCTTCCAAAGTGTTTAAAAAGAATTTTAAAGGAATTACATACATGGCTCTTGAGTTTCTAACTACCCTCAATGATGAAAACTAACTTTACCTTTCACCTTCCCCATTTTTACATCTTTTTGCAATTTTGCATTTTTGTATGACAACTTTTACATTTTTACAAAATTTGACACAAACATTAAATATTGACCTATAAACATATGAAAATGGCCCCTAAAACCTTGTTCCAAGGTTGAGACACCAAAAATTGAATCAAATTCCAAAATTTCCACATGGAGGCATAATTGTGTCTTGATGCTCCTGCATCACTTTAACACCAGACTTTATGGATTTTGTTGCCTGAGGCTTCGCCCAGTTGGAGTAGGTGATCAATAATACACTTAAGTGTATAAATAATTGGGAGCTAATCACACGTAGATCCAGGAAACTATCCTTCCAAGTGCTTCAATCAGACATCATGGAATGGAATAAACTTTAGACACTAATGGGTAAATTCATGGAGTATGCCACTGTCTAGAAGAATTAAGGAAATCCTGTCATTGATGATGAGTTCCTCACAGTGTAGCTGCAGCCCATAAGGCAAACCACTACAGGAAAAAAGTGTTATAGTGTCAGGCCACTAAAGGACAAAATAGGCAAAAATACAAGGAATTTATTTTAAATTGTGAAATATTGGGGGTAGGTGAAACCCTAATTTGTAATGAATCTTGGCCATTCATTTTGCTTTTGGAAAACTATAAATAGGGTGTCTCCTCTCATTTTCAAGAGAGAGAGAGTTGAGTTGTTGTAATAACATGTGCTATTGATATTTCAATAAAAATTCATTACTTTTGGTGGATTCTTGAGTTTCTCTCGTGTTTCACGATTCATCTCCCCATAGTTGATAGATTTGAGTAGATTTAATTTGTTGTTCTATGTATTTTGCATGCTTTTGGTAGTTTAGTGAATGTTGTTCATTGATCTTGAAGAATATTGTTGTGTTGATTCCCTTCCTTGTTCATGCTTTTTGTTGTTTGTTAATGATAAACAATAGTGTAAATCTAGTCCGAACATAAATTCATTGTTGCACTTAAAATTCATCTTTTATTCATGCTTTATGGTGAATGAACAGTTGAAAATCTATAGACCTTAGAAGATAGCACTAGTTTCATGATACTGTTAGCTAATTTGGTTAAGTGGAACTTAGTTTCAGGAAGGTTGTCCATTGCAGCATCCTCCATTGTCATTGTTCATCGACAGTTGTAGGTCTAGGAACTCTTACCTTTCCCTTTCCTTTTGACCTTTCTTTGAAATAGTAGTTTATGCAAAGTTCCAACATCATTGTAAAGCCAAATTTGATGATAAAAATGGAGTTTTAGACTATTGTTTTGAACTTGTAGCAATTGCGCATCATCTTCAAAATCTTAGGAACTCCATTTAAGGGTCCAATCTCCCTTCAACTTAGCATACGTAAGGTTTCCTTGTGATTACCAACAAATCACATGAACTAACTGAAACATTCCAAGAAAGTCATGACCTGACACCCAAGAGACCTTGGGATAGTTTTCTACAATTTTTTTGTGGAAAATTATCTTTCAAGAGAGGTGATGCACTTATGCATTACTTGTGTTGAGAAGTGCAAAAACACCCATCAACAAAACTGGCGCTAGAAGGAGGGCCTTCCTTGTGTTAAGTTAGATCGAATTGGTTCATTCTCCCTTGAATGATTCTAAAGAATATTGAGATCCACACCAAATAAATGGGAATTCCAAGAACTATAGCCTCCTACCAAGGCTAAAAGAGGGGAAGAAACTTCTTTAGCCTCATCCACTCCATCCACCTCTCCTCCATCCTCACTTCTCCCTTCCATCCCTTTGCACCACACTCATCCTTCCTTTCCAGCATCCACCTCTTCTTTTCAACTGCCCCAGGTTGCCTTCCAACTTATCACTTCCCATGGCTAGGGCATTTCCCCTGCCCTAGCCCTTCCGATCCAATGAGCTTCCTCAAGCATTATTACCCCTTTGCAACCCCAAGTTACAATTACACAACAAGCACAACCTCTTCCTCCCATCATGGCCTAGCTGGGAAATAATCCTTCTTCATTGTCCTTTCAGGTCTACCATGATATGCCAAAGAATTCAAAAGGATTTTGCACGAAATTATATCCTCATGATCCACATAGGACAATAGAAGAGCATATCAAAATCTTCCAAACAACACTGAAAGACATGCAAATAGATCAGGAAGATGTAGCTTTTCAACTCTTTCCTTATTCGTTGGGAGAAGAGGCCTTTTATTGGTACATTAACTTGCCTACAAGGTCCATCACCACTTGGGATCTCTTGAAGAATGCCCTCCTATAGAAATACAAGATTTTAGTTAGCCCTTCCAAACTGTATCAACAGTTCATGGTTGTTTGGAGAGAAGTCAACAAACCAATTAGTTCCTTTAATGATCGATTTCATCGTCCATATGTGAGGCTACAAGATCAGTACATGGTTGACGATCCCTCAGCTCGCTAGGTCTATTATGTTGCCATGGATAACCTTACATCTACATTGGTAAAGAGGATACACCCACTGCCAACCAGTTTGGTGGAAGCTTATGTCGACACAGTCACAACAAGTGCAGATTTGGGACAAAACGTTGTTGGCTCACTGCCATATTTGGGGCTAGTTTCTCACCCAATGCAAATCCAAGGACTCACCTAGGCCTTGGAACACCACACACCAATCATGAACCAAGTCCCACAGCTAACCATGGTGCCTCATTCAGGACAACCATTGAAGCAGGAACCTCCAGTGCCTCACTACTTGCAACTACAATAATAGCAAGTCTATCCTCAACCATCCCAAGTTCCTACATATCTGCAAGGGTCTGACTTTCTACCCGCTTAGCAAAATCAACCAGCAGTGCAGTCGGTCTTCCTCCAAACCCAAGCTTAGCAGCCGAGTAACACAGAGAAGGATCAGATAGAAAAATTGACGAAGATGATTAAGAAAATGTCAACAAAAATGACACACTTAAGAAATTAAAACAACCAGCTACAAGCCTCTCAACAGAGTATCTAGTCCAACCTCAATAGGTGTAATTGAGACAACTGTGATGCGGGTGCCTCTTCTGGACAAAACTACAAGAGGGGACAAAATTCCAATCAAAACTTCATAAGGAGGTCTTCACAAAGATAGAACCAGATATGGAACACAAGGAAAAAAATGGAGGCATTACTACTCCTCTTGACCAGCTGGCTAACGTAGACAAAACTACAAGCAAGGTGTACTTAGCCGAGGTGGCATTGTCTGGGTGGTGCTGGATCCATAAAACGAATACGAACTCCGAATTGGATTGCCCCGAGTTGTAGACAGCTACAAAAATCTTTCAAGTAGAGGTTCAGAATGTTGTGGACGTTGTTTGTTGTAGATATTTGGTGCCATATGAACCATATGACTCTTTAGTACTTGTGTTCAACCAATCTCCCTTCCCACGAAATGAAAGAAATGTGCCTAAAATGGAGATTGTTGCCTCAAAGGATGAAGAAGCAAAAGAGGTAAGTAGTGAAGACTCTTTATCCCAGCTCTTTACTTCAATAGACAATGGTCCAGTAGATGAAGAGGAGTCACATGAGGATGAGGTACAGATGTTCCATTAGAGGGAAACCCCTTATAATTTAAGGAATAGACAAGTAAGAGGACCTTTCACGACCTTTATTCCACCTAACAACTTCAACACTCCACCTGATCTGAACACTAGCAACAATCCAGGTTACCCCATGTGCCCACCCAGTACTTTAACAAACACAAGCAGCTAAATCAGATGCAAAACTAGTCCACCAACTCTTCCCAAGGCAAATCCTTTGAGGCTAAAATCAAACAAATGGGAGAATATGTAGCTGAAGAATTCAAGAAGGTCAAAATAAGCTTGTCTGACTTCAAGTTGCTTAAAATGGACTAGTAGTTAAGAATGTTTTCTTTAGAATGATTAATGGGACTCACTCCTCCAAGTCAGCACAAGAGGTACCTGCCAAGAGAGTCTCCTTTGATGAGTCATAGAATGAGCCTATAATCAAGGAAATTTTAGGCAAGAAAATAGATGCGCCTTCAAATTAGCAAACGGGAAAGCAACTCGCTAAAGAACAAAACCAAGTGCCAACCAGGGACAAGACCAATGAGAAGGATAAAAATCAAGTAGCCTAGGAAAACACACCAATGGGATTGTTCCAGGGGAATTTAGAAACACCACCCTTTCTCACCATTGTTAGTGTTGTCTACTAGATTTGCACCCTATTGAATGTGAAATTCAACAATCTAGTGAAACATTGGAATGATCCCAAGGTGTGGGTTCCTTGTATGAGATCAAACCTCTGGAGAAGTTCGGCTCCTTTGGTTATCACCTAAAACTATTTCTTTTACTATGAAAAGGGGTAAGGAGTACATAAACTGAAAACTACTCGTATGGTGATACACCATGTTGAACTGGACTATGAAACTTAGCCTACAAACACTTGCTTGCAATGACAGAAAACAAACTTGCACAACATATTATCGTATGTACTTGCATAAGTACTTCACATAAAGGTCTTAAATCTCAAACTTTAAAGGGGAAAATATCTCCACTACTAAAAGCTATTTTGCATTTTTATGACACAATTTGCAACCTGCAACAACACACTTTTGCATAAAGGCATCAATGACATGAGACAAAGTTAAGAGGTAATGAATACCATCTCATAGATGACTTGATCAATCATATGGAGATACACAATAATGCAATGAACAAGAAGGAAAAGATTTCATGTCAATGGCATTCAAGGCTTTCTCTGAATTTCATGTCCAAAAAACTGAGTTACATAGTTTATTGTATTTTCTACAAAGGACTCACAAAAGTCATAGAGTAGAAAATAACAAGTAAGAACCCCCTCAAAATGAGTCACACAAGTGATTATATCTCTCCAGTCAACAAGATCCATCAAAATAGGTTCTAGAAGCTCCATGAACTCGTATGCCTCCAAAAAGCCTATTTTTAAGCAACCAATACTCCTCCAAAAGAGCTCCAATATGTTGAAACAATCAATCTTGACCAAGTCTACCATAAAGGCATAAGAAAATAGCTCCAAACTTGGTCAAAAAGGCCTAAATTCCCTCCAAATGTCTCTCAACCTCTCAAAAATCAATTAAATTTCCCCTATATGCTCTCCTTTGTGTTTGTAAACTGCTTAACTTCCCCTATATGCTCTCAAAGTCATGAAGACTTCAACAAAACTCATAAGGGCACAAAAGGTATGCATCATATCTTTGCATTAAAATAGTCACATGACTTAATGATTTATAATATTAACATTAAATTCAATGTGCTTTACATTTAACTCAAATGCAAAAAATAAAAGAGATTATAGTTCGACCCTTATATGCAAGTAAGGTGAAAATACAAATCAAAATACTTAGCCCACAGTGCATATTAGTTGATGCATTTTTTTAAAATACTTAGGAAAAAAATGCCTAAAGTCTCATCAGCATGAATTAGGGTAAAAACCCTAAAATCAAAACAAGGCAAAAAATGAAGCACTTACTTCATTAGTATTTTGAAGCTTCAAGAAGAAGTTAAGCCACCACCAAGGTTTCAACAGAGCCTTCTGTAGACATGAATATGGCATTTTTTTTAGCTTATATTTTGGTGGATTTTCAACAAATAATGACTTCAAAATGTTGGGTAAGTATTCTGGAAGCATTTTCATCACTTTACTTCTTTTCTAAATGATAAAAATAGCTCATATCGAGCCATATTTGTAGAAAAATGAATACACTTGACACCTTTTAGCTAATCTGTGTTCTGGCATATATATTCCTTTCTTTTACTGTAGACTTTTGATCATGTTGCAAAAAATATATGGCTGCTTTTTGATTTCCATGGCTACGGCCATGTATTCTCTTGCGGGTATCAGGGGTTTTTCCACTTCATATCTATGTTTCATCTTAATATGAATGAAACTTCATGAGATACATTGCACAATATGATTTATTAGCATCATACACTGCCCTTGTGTTTGATCATTTTTTAAGATAATGATTGGCCTGCCTCTTGCTTAGTCAAACTATTCTCTACAAGAGTGTATTCTCACCATTTACAATTTCCTAAAAAAAAATACTCCATGCCTTTTGTGGCTATCATACCTTACTAGGAATGTTGCTCCTATAATTTCTTGAAACTGCCAAGGTTTTAGTTGATTATCCACTTTGTATTGGCCTTTCTATTCAAGGCATAAACCCTTTTTGCACAACTGTCAAAACTGTACACAAGTTGTCCTATCTGACAGCCCTCATGGCTAATTTAGGGTTTCATTGTTTAAGAGTGCAGATGACAATAATCATGGTCTACTCATCATAATTGTGATGCTTTTGACAATGCTTTGAAACTACTCTATAACCTCTTGTCATGCATAGATCTGAAATGTTCTTTGCATAGTGAATGTTCTTTGTCCTTTATTAACCTGACTCCTTCATTCTAGGTTATCCGTGCAACTTCATTATGTCATTGTCACAATGACATTGAAAATCCTCCATTGGTTATCAATTCATGAACATAACCCTTTAACTTATCGTACATTAATATGAGAATATCTCAATGTCCTTTATTATGCCTACCCAACAGCACATAGGGATACCACTATAGGATCATATTTTAATGTATTCCACCTTCTGCTCATGGAACTGTCACTTCACTTGCAATCACTATCATCTAACTATGATAACTTAGACAATTAAATCACTTGTTTGAGATCAACCTTTATGTTGCTAATCATTGAATACATGCTCTCTTTGAAAGAACAAACACTTTGACTGTGATCATTGTCCTGTATTTATGGCATTTAACTGCCCAAATATTTGTTCCTAGACTGTCACTGTGATCTCGACTATTCTGCATCACTCCAAAAAAACTCATTCACTTTCTTACTGTCATTACTTGTTTTTGTGGACACCTTGAATTTTCATGAACTACTCTTCTCTTTAAGTCAAGGTGGCTGCCTTAAAACCAACTTAAGGGGACTAAAACCCATAACTTCAAACTCATGTCATCTTATTCCTTGTTTGATAGTTGATTGTTGTCCTTCTTTACTAGACTATTATGTATGAATATTTATGTCAGAGGCTATGATTGATCTTAAGATTATACCTTGGCTTTCACAACTGACATATAAACCATCATAGTATATGCAACTACATACCTTCAATCCCCTTATATCACTATTCATCCTTCGTGGGTAGTGATTGTTTTGATGTTTGGCACTGTATTTTATGCATATGCTAATCATTCCTTCATAGCCTATATGATAGTCTCATCTTGAAGTGACTGTCCCATTAAAGTTCTCATTGGAAAATCAAAATTCTCACTATCCTTATATTGTGATTGTATTGGATAGACACTTGTTATTTATGGCAATGACTTAGTAAACTTATTGTCATGAATGATGAACATTTTCCCAATGTGACCAAAATATAAGTTATAGTCCTATCCCTCTCAAAAATCAGGAGGGCGGCATGTTGGGCTCAACCCTTATGGAAGCCATATTTTTCCCCACATATTGAAATTTAATAAAACAACAACAATGCTTTTCCTAAACCTTCACATGAAGCAAACAAGTTAGAAAAAACATGTGCACATGACTGATGTGCTTGATGGTCCTAATGCTTTCTTGGACACTTATAGTTTACATGCTTGTTTAATGTATTTGGAGATCAATTTATATGTTCATGGGTGCATGTACATGTATTGTTAGAGACTGCCATTGCTTAGACCACTGCTCTAACATCATTTCAATTTCCAGATGCAAGGACTAGGAGTAGGGAGCTAAGGAGGACACAAGGAAACTCAAAGCAGAAGATAGAACAAAGCAATAGACTTTGAACCAGTCATTAGGCAATGACTGGCCTCTTCCCCTATATGTGCATTATTTTTTCTTTATCCATGAATGTATAAATTGTTCTTCATTTTCATTGGACAAGTTAAGTCTCATGTCTTGTGTGAGACAAATATGTACTTTTTAATCAATAAAGATTACTTTCAGAAAGATTTGTGCAAATATTTTCCATATTGTATGCACTTGTATAAATGCAATAATCTATTACTAAAACTTGTAATCTTTCTAATTTTTATGTTCATACAATTGAATGCAATATAGGGAAGATAAAAATAAAATGTACCTCTCTTTCAGTTTGCAAACTCTTTAGCTCAATCAACTTGAACAAGTCACAAAAATGGGTAACAGTTAGGATATTCGAAAAAAACTTACACAATTGTCTACTTGATTTTGGGGGATTGTCCAATGTCATGTTGTTGGCCGTATGCAAGGCATTAGGAATAGTCCCTACTCCCTCATGAAGGAAGGTTACCCAACTGGATAAAACATAGGTGAATATAGTCGATGAAATCAATTGGATCCCTATGTAGATTGTTGTTGACCCGAGGGCGCAGCAAGTCATCGACATTCAAGTTACGGATACCCCGGACACGTATGGCATAATAATGGGAAGGGACTTCTCTAGGGCATTGAATGGATATGCTGCGACTGACTTTTCTCACCTATGGCTGCCATGGAAGGGGCTTCCAAACCATATCCACATAGACTAGGAGCCACACATGAATTTTATGATTATAGAGTACAACAATACCAATGAGGTGTTTTTTTTCTGAAATAGAGTTGGGAAATTACTGCCATGTGGCTTACCAAGAAGAATCATAATCCCAAGAAGAGGAGGTGACTGAAGAGGTCCTTCTTATGCTATGCAGTTCTCCCACTAATTTAGTCTACGCACCTCAAAGCACAGAAATTTCGGTTGAGTCTAATGGTGATGAGTCCTATGACTATGGTAATTTAGGGTTATTAGATGGATTCCAAGACTTCATGGAAAAATGTGTACAATATTAGCTCAGCTTAGGAGCGAGGATGGATTTCCATGAGCTCTTGTTTCCTAGTTGGTGTAGGATCCACAAAGCTTCCCATTCAAAATTCAAATGTTTCCTTCGTCAAACAACAGTTGCTCATAGCAGCAGCCAAATTTCACCAAGGGAGGAACCCCGAATGGGACAACCTAACCATAGCGATGGTGAATTTGTACCTTTCCCAAAAGTTGTAGATACAAGTGTGCAACCAAAGAAATATGAATGTATGATCAACCCTAGAGTTGAAGATTCCTCCAACTTTTGGACATTATGCTTTGATGGGTCCAAGTCCAAGCAAGGAGCGGGAGTCAGGTTTGAACTCATCAGTCCATAGGTAAGACCTACTTTGCTGCTCATAGGCTTAAATTTTATTGCACGAATAATGTAGTGGAGTATGAAGCACGAGTCCATGGTCTTTTGATGGCTCTAAGGAAAAAGGTCAAAATGCTGCAAGTCTTTGCTGACTCAGAGTTAGTGGTAAAACAAGTCAAGAAGTTGTATTCCTGACATGATAGAAGACTAGCAAATTACAAGCATAGGGTTTGGGATCTTTTAGAGAGTTTAGATGCCTTTAATATTCAGTTGATACCTCGAAGTAGGAATTATACCACTGGTGCCTTAGCCCAAGCAGCCAACACGCTCTAGCCCCTCTCTTTGTCTGGCCTGAAGAAATTCATTCTTGAGCTTACCTCCACCCCTTCAGTGCCAAATAACTTTACTAATTTCCAAGTGTTCAATGATGACAATCACATTTTAGATTTCATTACCAGTTCTGATGTATTTGCAACCCAAATAATTGATGAGACCGAGCTTGAAGAGGCTAAATTGGATATAGAAGGAGTCATCAATCTCAAGACCAACACGATTCCAAGGAGAATGGTCCAACTTGAATGAATATTTGACTTAGATCATATCAGAGATTAGGATCAACAAGAAAAGAAGGCTTCTATTTATAACCAATGTGATGCTCACAACCTAGGGACTGATGAGGAAATTAAAAATGTACTCATTGGCAAGGTGTGCACGCCAGAAGAAAATAAAGGGATCGTTGATGCCTTACACAAGTACCATGATGTGGTCACTTGGAGCTACGAAGATTTAAAGACAAACAACACCTCAATCATTATGCACACCATCCCTCTCAAGTCGGATGTGAGGCCCTTTCGGCAACAACAACATCCTATCAATGCATTGCTAGAACCCATCATCTACAAGGAAGTTCAAAAGTTTTTTTTTTCCAAATTTATCTTCCTAGTTAGGCACTCCACGTGGATGGCTAATTTGGTCCTAGTTAGAAAAAAGAATGGAGAAATCAGGTTGTGTGTATATTTTCACAACCTGAATAGAGCTTCGGAAAAGGAATATTATCCAGTGCCCTCATTGGATGAGGTGTTGTAGATTGTCAACGGATCTCAAATGATGGCTTTCTTAGATGGATACTTTGGGTACAATTAGGTAATGGTACAATACGAGGATAGGCACAAGACAACTTTCACCACCAAGTGGGCAACCTTCGCATATGGGAGGATGTCATTTGGGCTCATCAACGCTGGCACCACTTTCCAGCATGCAATGGATATCACCTTCAAGGATTTGATTGGAAAATGCAAAATCATCTACATGGATGATCTCATGATGTTTTCAAAGAAGCGAGAGGATCATGATTCCGATTTGTGCAAATTTTTCTAGAAGTGTAGAGAATTTGGTATATCCTTGAACCCAAAGAAATGTATCTTCGGAGTCACAGAGAGTAAGCTATTGGGCCATGTGATTTTAGAAAGAGGAATCTCAATATACCCTAAACGCATTCAAGCCATCCTAAAAATTTAGCTCCTAGGCAGCAAGAAGGAACTAAAATCTTTCTTTGGAGGATAAATTTCATCAGAAAAATTATCACCGACTTCACTGAGATAGTTAAGCCACTCAATCCAATGTTGAAACAAGATTCCAAAGTTGAGTGTACCTCAAAGGAAAAGCAGTCCTTTGAGGAAATCAAAGGGTGATTGTTGATGCACTTGTACTAGTCAGTCTTGATTACTTGAATCCATTTTACATTTACTCATTCACTTCAAGCCATTCCTATGCCAACATATTGACTCAAAAGGATGATGAAGGAAATGAACCCCTGATTTCTTTCATGAATGCTCCATTAAAAGATGCAAAACTGAGGTATCACAATGTGGAGAAGCAAGCATATTCCTTAGTTAGGCAAGTCAAGAAATTTAGACAATATATCTTACGAAACAAGGTGTTTTCCATTGTTCTTGACCCAACAGTAAAGACATTGCTAATGCAGAACGAGCTAGGAAAAATGAGAGCCAAATGGGTTACCTTGCTGAAAAAATATGATATGGAGAAGCTAGTTTGAGGGAAGGCCCTCACCTGAATGATAGTTGAAACATTGGTTGAGGCTGGACCCGAGCTCATAGTTTAGTAATATCAACTTGAAGATGTCTCCCCTAGAGAGTGGTATGAAGATATTGTCTACTACCTATTGAATAACAAGTGCCTGCCTTACCTATAGGGAGTCCAAAAATGTGCTCTCTGACTGAAAAGCAACAGATCCATGCTACAGGGGTCTATACTATACAAGAGGAATCATGAAGGGGTCTACTTTAGATGCCTTGGTAAATAGGAGGTAGTGAGAGTGTTGAAAGAGTTTCATGATAAATTTGGCACCGGTCATGGATCTGGTCCTTCGACTACTCATCAAATATTGCGGGATGGATACTATTGGTTGACATTGTTTAAGGATGTACACAATCATGTTTGAACCTGCCACATGTGCCAGACTGTTGCAACTAGAGAACGAAGTGTTTTTTTCCCACTGTAACTAGTCTTGGAGGTAAGACCGTTCTCTCAGTGGGGTTTCAACTTCATCAGTCTGGTAAGCCCACCATCCTCTGTGGGTCACAGGTACATTCTAACCTCTTCTGATTATTGTAATAGATGGGCAGAAGCAATTGCATGTAGGAAATGCACTACTGAGGTGGTTATTAATTTTCTTCAAAGCTTTATTTTCAATCGTTTTGGTTGCCCTTATGCTCTCATATGTGATAATGGCCCTGCCTTTTCCTCACTCAAATTCTCTAGTTGGGCCTTTGGTTATGGCATCACCCTCAAGTTTTCATCCAATTACTACCCCCAAGGCAATGGCCTCGTTGAATCCACAAACAACCGTGATCAAGAAATTTCTTGATAAAAACCCCAAAGACTGGCACACCCAACCACGTTTTTCCCTCTAGGATAATCGTACACATCACAAGGCCTCCCTGGGTGATTCCCTATTCCATATAATTTATGGTTTGAAGCTTATGTTTCCCATCCATCTCAAGATCCCCACCATCCAATTCATCAACACCTTTTACGAAGAGTCAGATCGTCGAGAAGCCCATTTAGCTGAACTACTCCACTTAGAATAAGTTTGTGTCCAAGCTATTGAATTTTTTTCCAAACATCAGGGCGTGGTTAAAATATGGTTCGATCGTCGAGCCAAATTTAAGGCCTTTAGAATTGCTAACTTAGTCCTTTGGACAAGGCCCATGAAAAGAAAGAGGGACATGGAAAATTCGACAAGCTCTGGCTTGGCCCCTTTCAGATCTCTAAAATTTTAGGACATAATGATTTCTACCTTAAGACACTAACTAGTGGAGATGTCCCATTTCTTGTCAACGAGCAGTACCTCAAGCATTACTTCCTTTCCTGAGCTCTTTTAAGCTCGTCTTTGTAACTACTTGTATATAGGTTGGTTTAGGTTTCCTTTGTTTCATTGTCGCACTTTGCTTCTGTTTTGCTCGTTGTCCAAGTTGCTTTGTTTTGTCAAGAGTGTTTTTATGTTTCTAATGCAGTGGTCGTGCTTGGTTTGATGGATAGTTCACTTTGTTTCCCACTCTCATGTGTTCTCTGGATAAATCTTCACTCACAACTATTGATCTCTGATCACTTCTATGGAATGGTTTCCTTATTTGAACTCTGACTTGACCTAGAACATGACCCCTGGTTGAATCCTTTCACACTCATCTCAAATCATGCACAAAATTCACATTAATTTTATTTCTAAATATCTATACAATGGCTATTGTGAGGGCCTAGCAAGTGAAAATTCTTAAGTCTTCTCTAGTGACAATTGTGATTCCAAACCCATAGTAAGCTTCGATGCTTACATAGTTGAGCAAAGAAAGAGCACCAAAAGGGAAATATTTGAAAAGAAAGTAATGAAAATAAAGCAACAATGTGGGTGTCCGAACAACTCTATCGAGGCTATGGATGCCCAGCTAGCAGTAGAGCAATGTTCGTGGGGTTAGGAAATTTACGTAGCTTGCTTCGCTTGACTAACGGTTGTTTTCTATAGTCTCTAGAGAAAGGGAATAAACTCACGATACACACACTTCTAAGATACCCCTGTGATTTGATTCATCTAAGGATCCCTTCCTCCTTCAAGTCTCCTAGTTCACTTATGGGAATTAGCTCCTGGTCTATAGAACCAGAGATTCTAGGTTCTGAATGAATCTTTAACCTTAGAATGCTCAAAAGTGTTCTTCCAGAAGAGTCGCCATTTGTTGTGCCTATAGTTCATCCACTCCATTCAGAACAGGGACCCTCTCTTTTATGCCTTCGCTAGGTCACTTTCACCTTCATCTTGTTTTGTGTGCCCCCTATTTTGAGTTAACCAAGTTTCACCACCCTAGAAATTTCCAAGTCTTTTTCCTTCACAGATTTCCTTTGACAATTTTCCTTAAGTTTTTAAGGTTGGCGCCTTTCGCACCATGCAGGTCTGCCTATGCAGGTTTCCCATCGCAAGACTCTATCCTCTCTTCATTGTTTTCCTGGCAGCCAACCCAGGTTGTCCACCCACTTAGCAGGGCCCGCATCATCCGTCGCCACCTCATTGCCAAATCGTTAAACGATGACCCTTTAACTGCCACTCGCCTCGAGGACCCACCTTTCCCGTCACCGATTATTTTGAAAATCGTGTTCACCAAATTTTTCGGCCACCATATAGCATTTAATGTGGGTAATTAATATCAAATTTTCTATAAATAGCAAAGCTTCATCTATCATTTTCGCGGACATTCCTAGTTAGAAGTTGTCAGTGCACCTCCTACCTTCGTTGTCATCGTGCCCGCATCACTTGGAGGACGAATTCAACTACTGCATTCATCTATATTCTTCAGGAGTATCAGGTGAGTTACCTGCCACCATAGTCATGTTCCTTCCAAATTTGTTTTTTGAAAATTTGCAAAATCTCAAGGCAGAAAACCTAGAAAATGCCTAGGCAGACGTTTAAATGTCGAATCCCACACAAAACCTATGTTATAAAATCTAAAAAAACCTTCAAAATTGGCTATTTAAGGCCATGCAGAACTAAAACCTTTAGTCATCTTTCTTGACCAAAGCGCTTATGTCCCTGTGGCCCACAAGCTTACCTTTGTCATTGAGTTAGCAAACCAAATGAAAAATTTCAAAACCTCAGTCGTTGCCCTTGGCGAGCCCACACATGCGAGTAGACACCATCTCTTTTCCACCATTGTTGATCCAACGAAAAAACTTAATTTAGAGTCAGGGGTCTTTCAACTATTGCAGGCCCGCTCTTGTATACTTCCATTTGCGGACCGCCCCTACTTGCTCTTCGTTCCTCAAATGGCTGCCTCCTTCTGGCTTTCCACATGGTGCGCCTCACCTAGCCCTCATCCTAAATGAAAACACTCATGTCTCAAGTCGTCTGCAGGTTGTTCTTCACGGATTACCGTTGCCAGTTTAATTCCCATCATACAAGGTAAAACCCTAGCATTCTTCGGCGTTGTGGGACCCACGCATCTTAATGTTGTCCCAAATTTTCCCAAAACTAGCAAGGTCCAAAAATTCCCTTGCGGATCAAGCTTTGCGAACCGTCATCCGCGGGCCGCCTGTTCCCCTTCGTTGTTTACAAATGGCTAGGGAGCCTCATCTGTCCACATTGCGGACTCTGCACCATTCATCTCCTCTTGACCCCTCATGCACAAAAAATGGCTAAGTTGGGAGTAGGGCATTCTATTGTTGGCCGCTATCTATGGGTCATCGTCTTGTCTTTTCCATTTCCTAACGGTCGTGCCTAACCTTCCACCCACTTCCCCTATCGTTGTCTGAGGTCCTTTCTCCACACAACTATCACCTGACGACATCCCACAGGTTCCTACCTACATCACTTCAAACGACTTAAACTTAAAAGTTAAACTGAGCCATCCTTTCTACCTGCGGGTCGCACAATACGAGATTCCATGTGTGGAATTTCGTCTTGACAGTGTCATTTCTAAATGGCAGAACTCCATACGGCCATGATAACCCCAACTTTCACGTGCTTCGAACCCACATTCCAAAATGATCAAACTAGCACCTTCGAAACTTCATAAACAATTAGCCCACATGCCCAAATTCCTTAACACCTTAGTGGTCCCCTGAATCAGAGGTATGAAAATCCTATTGTGGGTGGTCGCATGTGGGTCATCATGCCTTTTACACTACCTTCTCCAGACGGCTGCCAGCCTAGGGAAACCCGCATCCCTAGGTCTGCATTACCCTATCTCCCCCAAACAAGAGTCAAATGATGAATTTTAATGGATTTTATGATATCTAATGATGATGTGCTTGATTTAACATCTGTTTTGCTAGATTTCACTAATGCTCCCCTTGCTTTTCATGCGAATGTTCTTACTACATCTCTATTTGTAGGATTTATGGAATCAACTGTAGGATCATCAGGAGCATCCATGGAGAAAGATAAAAGTAAGAAGCCTACCAAAGTTCCAAGAGGAAAAGAGGATAAAGATCAGATGAAGTATTAGTTCCAAGGAGTAGAAGTCACCTCCAAGGTCACTACCGCCTAGGACATGATCACAGATACCAAACTCAGACAAGTTGACACAGATGAATTAAGATAGAGGGTCATCATCAACCCAACCACAAATAATTCTAGGAGAATCAAAAAGTGTGGTTTGGCTAAGGAAACTAGCTTCTCACCCACCCTTGTAGCCCCAAAACTAGTAATGGCTTGCAGGGAGGCCTATCAAGCGGAAAGAAAAAGGATTATTGATCATGAGGGTAGGGTGTTGTTCGACCTGTCTGCTAGGTCCATAGGCGAAACATTCCACATCCCTACATTTGACCCTATGGAAGACACAATGAAGGAATACACTGAGAACACATGGAAGGCCAACCCTCTGAAATGAAAAAAGTTAATTAACCAATGTTGGTTGAAGGAGATGAGGGGCAATACTAACAAGGTGCCACAAGAATTGTTCAAAAGTGACTTTTATGAAGATTATCATGACTTGGTAACCTTGTTGAGAAGAGTCATGGGAATTCCCATTGTTGCTTACTTTCAAGATTGGATTTTTTATTTCATCGAGGAGATTATTAGAGGGAAAAGAAAGTTTCATTGGGCCAAAATGATCAGTGATAACTTGCATCAGCAGTTCCTAGTAGTCAAGAAGACCTCTCAGTTCTATATGACTTTGTACTTGGTGTACCTCCTAGCTGAGCCATTTACCTATAGAGGTTTATTTTTTGCACAAATCCCAACTCTAGGAAGGTAATTGAAAGTATATGATAGGCACACATAGCTACAATATCAAATTTTCAAGAAGGATTACTGCAGGGTGAACAATGCCTTCATTAGGGATATTATCAAACTCCTTGGATGGGACTTTGAGAGGAGATTCATGCACAATTCCCATCTGTTCATTCATAGGTTCGGGTTTTTATTTATACAATTCCCAAAATTTACTTACATCAAAATGGAGGGCTTCTCTGAAAGGCCATACAAGCTGCCTCAGTACCCAAATGACTAGCTAATTTTGCTAGAGGTCTCTAGGCAATTGCAGAATGCACACACTCTCCTCAATGCAAGCATCAGGAAAAGATACCATATCCCCTCACATTTGGGTAGGGAATGTATTCCCTCATAGCTGGCCAATATACGAAATATTCAGAAAAGGAAATCATGGAATATAATTTGGATCTCCACATGAACAGACCAAGAATGGACCCCTACAACAAATTAAAGAAGTTTGTTAGAAGAGAATACGTCCACCTACACCACATTAAATATTTTTGGGAAAACTACCAAGATGATAAGGAGGTACGCATGAGGCATTATATGTGTATGACCACTTACTTTTTCAAGATAATCAATTTATTCTTGGTATCAGACTAGATTGTAGAAGATGAAAACAACGTTGTGGATCCAAGATATGATGTTGTTGCCAACCTGCCATTTCCCTTGATAGAATAGAATGAAGAAGAGGTCAATGACCTCCACATTGTGACAAAGCCAGTGGATCATAGAACAAGACAATGGATTGATGCTTAGATTGCTCAATTGAAGCTCTAGGGGGCCACCTTGACATATGGAGAGCTCGAGGATGAGCTCGAGAGTGAAACGGATAGTAGAGCTATCATTGCCCTAACTGAAGAAGCCCTCAAATCTCCTCCAGCCACAAGGTCGACAAATAGAAAAGAGGTAACTGAATGTTAGCACAAGCATAAGGTTTATTCACGGAAGGCATTAGAGGGTGAGACCTCAAAAAGGAAAAGAAGTTAGGAATATTCTCTAAGATTCCAAAAATCCAATAAGACCCACTACAAGAAGGAGAAGAAGAGGTTGAGCAACCAAAGTCACCACCTGCCGCCTCTACTCTTGCCATCACCACCACTACCATTGCTACTACTCTTCCCACATTTCAGTCACTGCTTGTTTCCTCTCCACCTACGGTGGACATCTCGGTACACCTTGCCTCCACCTCATCAACTGCCTCCAATTATGGTGTAGGATTCCTCCTTTGCTACAACCTCTCCAGTATCATTTTCCTCGATGTCTCCCTCAACTGTAGTCCCTTCAACAACAACAACTACAATGCCTACTCTCACCCTGCCATAAGCTTTTGCAAGGAACATGCGAAGCATACCCATTGAAATATTTGGGATATTGATGAATACTACTATCTAGGCTGATATGGCTCAGGATGTTGCTATCCTTCTTTCCCCTCCTCTGACAGAACCACCAAAAATGGAAGCAACCTTGAAAATCTTAGAAAAAATGGAGAGACGACAAAGGGGGGTTGCTAAAGGAGTAGATGAGGAGCTCAAGGATCCCTTTAATGATGACTACCATGAGCACCCAGAGCATCAGAATGTGACCATAGATGAGGTGGAATATGAAGAACAAGGGTCATAGTCCTCAGAAGATGTTGAAGACCCCAGTGCCAAGTATATAGTAGAGTCCTCTGATCAAGAGCTTGAGGAGGAGTTATCCAAACAACTCAAGGACGTCGGGGAAGAGGTTGAGAGGCATCCTTCTGGAGAAAATGAGGAAATTGATGATGACATGGAAATATCTACGATGCCTCCAGTAGATGGGAAAGACAAAGGCCGCAATCAAGAAGAATAAATACCTCCTGAGAAGGAGGAGGGAAAGAAAGAAGTTGAAGTTGAAAAAGAAGATAAGCCTAAAGAAGAGATTGAAATGAGAAAGAGCCCTGAGCTAGAACACCATGTAGAGCATGAGAAAGAAGATGAAAGGGTACCTAAAGGGGAGAACAACCCTAAAGATAATGTAACTACTACCGGGCCAAAAGAGGAAAAGGCTATATTGATTCAGGACTTGGATGATGAAGAAGAAGAGAAAACAAAGCAGAAGCCTCAGGCCATGAGAAAAGGGAGATCAAACATGTCCAAGAGAAGAAGGTGATCATGAATTTCCAAAGGATGGATCTCAAATACCTAATTGGTTGGAAAAACAACTAGAAAAGAAGGCCAATGTTCTCATGGATCCTAAAGAAAGACTGGAGGCTATCTTGGCATGAGCTCAAATAGGAACAAAGAAGGAAAAGAAGTTGAGATTCTGATCCCACATCACAATGGATGCATCTAGATCAAGGATAGTGCAAATTTCCACCCTAGTAGTAGACAAAGGAGAAGGGGTTAGTTATAATATCTCTACCATTGACTTGGGTACCTCTACGAGAGAGAAAAAGATTGATCAACTCCAAGGATCGGTTGCCACAATTTTTTATCAGATGACCAAGGATCAATCCTCCAAGCAGGAGTTGAAGGCACAAGTGGTAGACCTCACTTCCTACTTTCAACAATGGTCATCCTCTGAGGAGGCACCAATGATGTCTTCATCCCCGCCCTTGCTTCTCTCCAAATATCACATAAGCAAGTTGGAAAAGAGAAAGAATTGGACCAAGGCTATTGTAGAATGGTTCCAATTAGTGCTTTACAATGGTGATATGGGCATTGGACATGTCCAAATAGCCAATAAGTTTCGAGAAGTACAAAAGTAGCTTGAGGGCATAGAGAGAATTTGTCATAACTTCCCTGAACTATATAGGATTACATATCCTAAGCTCGAGACCATCCTTAAAATGCCCGAGAAGACCTGGGAAAAGGAGCTAGCCCTAGGGAAGGATGATCATTAGTTGGTGGAGACATGTAAAATAGGCCTAGATCACAGAAGACACGTCTTAGAAAGAGTGCTCCATGAGGTAAAGCTTGGCCTTGAATGGGTCAAGGAACATAGAACGTATTGCAAGGAGTATCTAAAGCTCGTGATGAATTATGACATGTCCACCGTCGAGCTAGATCCAGAGAAGATCAAGTCATTTTTCCACAAGAAAATGGAAAATGGGGCCACAAATTCATTAACAACAGACTTCATGGATTTTTCTGCCTGAGCCTTCACCCAGTTTGAGCAAGTGATCAAGAATACACCTAAGTGTACAAAGAATTGGGAGCTGATCACAGGCATATCCAGGAAACTATCCTTCCAAGTGCTTCAATCAGACATCATGGAATGGAATAAACTTCAGGCACTGATGGGTAAATTCATGGAGTATGCCACTGTCTAGAAGAATCAAGGAAAGCTTGTCATTGATGATGAGTTCCTCATAGTGTAGCTACACCCCAAAAGGCAAACCACTATAGGGAAAAAGTGCTATAGTGTCAGGCCACTAAAGGACAAAATAGGGAAAAAGACAAGGAATTTATTTTAAATTGTGAGATATTAGGGGTAGGTGAAACCCTAATTTGGAATGAATCTTGGCCATTCATTTTTCTTTTGGAAAACTATAAATAGGGGGTCTCCTCTCATTTTCAAGAGAGAGAGTTGAGTTGTTGTAATAACATGCTACTGATATTTTAATAGAAATTCATCGCTTTTGGTGGATTCTTGAGTTTCTCTCATGTTTTATGATTCATCTCCTCATAGTTGATAGATTTGAGTATATTTAATTTATTGTTCTATGTATTTTGCATGCTTTTGGTAGTTTAGTGATTGTTGTTCATTGATGTTGAAGAATACTGATGTGTTGATGCCCTTCCTTGTTCATGCTTTTTGTTGTTTGTTGATGATAATCGACAATGTAAAGCTAGTTTGAACATAAATTCATTACTGTACTTAAAATTCATCTTTTATTCATGATTTATGGTGAATGAACAGTTGAAAATCTGCAAACCTTAGAAGATAGCACTAGTTTCATGATACTTTTAGTTGATTTGGTTAAGTGGAACTTAGTTTCAGGAAGGTTGTCCACTACATCATCCTCCATTGTCATTGTTCATCGACAGTTGGAGGTCTAGGAACTCTTACCTTTCCCTTCCCTTTTGACCTTTCTTTGAAATAATAGTTTATGCAAAGTTCCAGCATCATTGTAAAGCCAAATATGATGATAAAAGTGGAGTTTTAGACTGTTGTTTTGAACTTGCAGAAATTGCGCATCATCTTCACAATCTTATGAACTCCATTTAAGGATCCAATCTCCCTTCAACTTAACATACATAAGGTTTCTCTGTGATTACCAACAAATCACATGAACAATTGAGGCATTCCAAGCAAGTCATGATCTGACACCCGAGAGACCTTGGGATAGTTTTCTACAATTTTTTTGTGGGAAGTTATCTTTCAAGAGAGGTGATGCACTTATGCATTACCTGTGTTGAGAACTACAAAAACACCTATCAACATATCATTTCCATCAACAAGCATAATGGTCTCCCACTCCCTATTTGCAGATGACACCCTCTTATTTGAGAAAGCATCCCTACAAGAATCCAAACATTTCAAGGTCATCTTGGATAAATACTCAGCAGCATCTGGACAAAAGGTAAATGCAGCCAAATCAAAGATTTATATTTTCAACTCAAAAGTAGCATTGAAAAGACAAATTTTAAAACACCTTGGTTTTCAACCTGTAGAATTGTTGTGTTCTTATCTAGGAATACCCTTCTTCTCAAGAGAAAATAAGGTATCGTACTGGAACAAAGTAATCTAAAGCATCTAGTCTAGAATCTCCTCATGGAAGGGCCACTGGTTGTCTCTCTTAGGAAGAATATTAAAGGTGAAATCAGTCCTCTCCACAATCCCCAACTATTAAATGGGAGTTTTGAGACCTCCAAAGTCAATAATATTAGAAATAGAGAAATTAATTAGAGGTTTTCTATGGAAGGGAAACATGGACAACAAAAGGAAAATTCCATTGGTTGCACTAGATAAAATATGCATGGATAAATACAAAGGTGGGACAGGGATCCATAATTTTTCTATTAGGAACTTGTCTTTAGGGGAAAAATTTGTATGACATATGTACGCTAAACCCACTCAAAGTGGTGCAGAATAATGCAAGAGAAATACTTGGACAATGACTCCCCTAGTAGAATATTCACCATTTCAAATCCCCCAACGAGATCCACAATCTGGAATTTTCTGATTGAGTGCAAGAAAGTAATTACTCATTATTTAACATGGGAAATATATAGTGGAGAAGAGGCACTATTATGGGAAGACTCATCGAATGGCTTCCCTCCTTTTGAGACAACACGTGATTTGTAAATAACATAGAAATTGGGGTAGGAAAGTGAAATATTACTTTGGAATGATGGATGAAATGTCTGGTAAAATCACATGGAAATAATTTTCCACATTGTCGATACCTTTTGACCAAAGGACTATACTAGATAAGCTCCTAAAGGAAAGGGTAGTATTTAAGTCAAATAGACAAATTGTTATGGGCCCCTTCAAAAATAGGTGAATACTTAGTTAGTCATGGTTATAAGGTGCTCTCAAGTAGTAGGGAGAACCTACAATCTCAAAGGGTTTTTTCATTCTGCTAGAATACAATGACACTTCCAAAAGTTGGTTGCTTTGCATGGCTTGCACTCAAAAATAGGATCTTAACCTATGACAAATTATCAAAACTGGGAATATCTACCCCTTTCTCATGTGTGTTATGTCAGGAGGCTTTGGAGGATGTCAACCATTTATTCATAGAATGCAAATTTTCTCAACAGTGTTGGTATTTCATCCAAAACAAACTGAATTGGTATTCCCCTTTGCAAAATTCACTCTGGGTAGTATTCTCCAGTTGGCCGATATTATAAAAATCCTCATTGTTTGCCTGCATTTGGAGGGTAGCACCAACAATTTTGATTTGGGGAATTTGGTGGGAGAGGAACAAATGGATATTTAGAAAACAAATAATAGGGGTGGATCAAGTTTTGGTAGCTATGGAGAAATCAATTTTAGAGGTTGTAAATGCATATATCCTAAAAGCTAAGTCAATATCATCTATATTTACAAACTAGGATGCAACCTTGCTCAAAGGTTGGAAGTATTTTTCATTTCCATTTAAAGGAAGCCTTCACCAACCATAAAATAACATTGACAAAAATACCATCTCATGGATTCCTCCCCCACAAAGTTTTAGTAAGTTAAACTTTGACAAAGCCTCCAAAGGTAATCTAAGTATATTAGGCTCAAGGATAGTGATAAGGGACTAGAAGGGTGAATTAGTAGAAGCTAAATCAATTAGGTTACCTCAAGGTACAAATAATATGGTAGAGGAATAGGGTTTACTCTTTGGACTCAAGATGGGAATTGATCAGAAAATCTCAAAACTTCAAGTAGAGGGGGGCTCTTTACTAATCATAAACGCATGTAAAGAAAGGAGGATTCAGAATTGGAGATTGCATTACATCCTACAACAAGTATGGGTATTATTGTCCAAATTTGAAAGAATACATATTAAGCACACCTATAGGGAGGGAAAAAAATTAGCCAACCTATTGGAAAACATGGCCTATGAGCAAAAGGAAGAAGTGGTCATATTTGACAAAGAAAATATTAACAAGAGTGAGAAATTGAAGACAGTCCTTTTATTTGAAAAAAGGTGATCACATAGGGGATTGCCACCTAACATTGATTTAATCATCATGTTGCAAGGATGGGTAAAACAAAATGAGTTGGTGGCTATCAAATTGAAATTTAATTTGAGGTTAGATGAAGCTCATGGCTAGTTGATAGTTGACACAAGTCAGAAAGTGATCTGTATATGATCTAGACTAATTGCGAATCTGAATGCTTAATTATAACAACTTAATGGAATTGCAATTCATGCATACATTATTGAAACTATGCATTAAAAACTTAAAACTTAAGGTGAAAATCAGAACATGAGAGAGAAGGAGAGAAAAAGTGCAAACAATTTGATAACGGAGTTTGCCACAAACGTGACTACGTCTCCAGGTCCGCTCCAATAGAGTGAGACCAATCCGATTAATCTCCAAAAAGGATTACAAATGCACTATGACCATTCCTTCTAGCACTTCAGTAGCATAACAATACTCTGATGTACAAGAATGGCTCAAAGAATTCCTTAGAAAATCTCCCTATTTCTCCAATCACCACCTAGACTTCAAAAAATCTCCATGAATAAAACTCTCACACCTAAACCCCCTTTTTATACATAATTTTTGCATATGGGGTTAAAAACCACCATAATAAATAAAATAACAATTTAAGCCCCCTCCTTTGGCTTTTATAATTATAAGCCTTACAAAAAAACACTACCCGTTTATATAAAAACAATAACTTCCCTGTTAAAAATAAAAACATTAAACAACCCCTTAAATAAACATTTGGAATTTGTTTTAAAACCCTTGTCTTATTATATTCACGGGCTATTTGAGTTTAGGGAGTTTAGTTTAAAATTAAAACAACAATTTAGTGTTATTTTAGGAGGTTTTATTTTCACATGAGTTAATTCCGTTGATTTTTAGGAGATTTGGATCCCACCAAATCCTCTTGGGATCCCACAAAATCCGATGGATTTTTCGTGAGATAAAATAAGCCTCCACACTTTATTTTCAAAAATAAAGCATGGTACATGAATTTATTTTTGTGATATTATTGCCACATCACCTGCAATTCCATGTCACCATCTACTCAACTACCATGTCACATGCTGACATCATGCTAATGTCACTAGCTGTACCACCAAGTCAACTGAACTTTGACTACCAATATCTCGAGCATACGATGTCGGATTTCGATGAAACAAATGTTTCTGGAATCGTCTCGGCGAGCCCTTCGACTTGATGCTGCTTATGATGATTTCCAATACGATCATTTTTTTGCCTTTCTAGATGCCCCTTGGTGCCTGTTTGACCAAATGTTTGACTGACCATAACTCGAGCAAACGGACTCCTTTTCACTACGTTCAAGTTGTGTTGGAATCAGGATGCCGAGCTCTTTCTAATGGTACTAAAATCAAGAGTATTGGAGACACTTCAATTTTTAGTGAAAATATCCCCCGGATCAGAAAGGATGCAACATGATAATGGCACGCATAAGCATGCCATAAAAGACCTACACGGGGATTAGGGAACTTTGCTTCAACAAGCTAAGTTAGCATCTAGGAACCAATTCATCCCCCTCAACATTGTTAAAATTCCCTATGACCCACCCAAAAGAGCCCAACTTAGTAATGAAATACCATAGTTTATTCTAAAGTGTCTTCTTGCAGATCAAAAATGACCATCATAATATGAAATGAGCTAAGGATCAACTCATTTCACACATTTGAGTCTAGATTTCACACAAGTAGTAAAGCTATTGAGATGGGGTGAAATAAATGATATGCAGTGATGTGACAAGGGAAATAAAAATTAAAACACCTAGAATGTGGTCATTTTCCATCTTTGTTGGCTTAATCTTAAAATGCCTTCCACACCATTTCATTTGCATTTCTAGAGTATTCTATTGGCTCTGGCTGAATTAGGAGAAGTGTGGAGATTTGTGGGAGTGAAAATTTCATCCAAGTCTATAGAATAGAGGAATGCAAGGTGGAGTTATGGAATTCAAACCCTAGAATTTTCATGTAACCATGAAAGTAAAGGCATGGGAAAGGCCATTTGAAGGTTACTTGTTGCATGAATACTTGGATATTGTCTTCAATGTCGATTGTTCTAGAGTGGAGGATTGCATTTGTATAGTATTGGGGATAGAGATAACTAGTTTGACTGCGAGAAGAGCTTTGTTCCCTTTGTAGGTCCTCTTTATCTTCTTCTCGAACTTGTTTGATTTTCTCTAGTCACTCAATGACTTAGAAGAAATTGTTGATAAATATGTGAAGGATGTATTCTTGGTTGATAATGACCTCCCAAAGGGATTTCAAGAATATGATATCTACAAAGGGAAGGGGTTTATTGGTGGGCTCTTTCCAAGGAAATACCTAAAGTAGCGTCAGAGGTTTGTAGAAATCTACAATGCTATCAAGCATGCGTTTGAACACAAATGTGAGTGAATTCTCCTTAGAGCTATGCACCAGAACTCAAATTTCCTCTGCACAAGCATGGACATGAACATTAAGGAAAATTACTATGTGGTGGCCTTTCTTAGAGCACATTCACACCACCCTCCAATGCATGGCTTCCAAGGGAATTCCTCTCAGGTAAATTCTCTACCTCTAATAGTTCCAGACTTCAATGCTTCCAAAGTGCAGGTTGATACAGAAGCGACAAAGGCAATGAAAGTTGCAGAAGGCCAAGGTGAAAACTCCATTGACCTTGAGCGAATGGAGGAGTAATATATGCACTGAGTCTACAAATTTTGCTTATACCCAGTATCTATTTTGTTTCCAAAAGTCTTTGAAATATTTCCATGGCATTCACGAGTATATATCAAGATATCTATTGTAATGTATATCGGGTGGCATAAATTTTGGTTAAAGTCACGATAGGAGAAAAAATCAAATGCAAATGTGTATGTAAATCTAGCCTATCGGGTGGTATTTTTTTGATAAATTTTTGACAGGAGCATGAGTCAAATGTAATGTATAGAAAAATTTATCCTTTCTTTGCATATGAAATGCTTGAAATGTCATGATCTACCCTCTAATGCTAGGCATCATGTTTTGAGTATGCTTAATCTACCAATCCCTTTGTAGTTAGGGAAAATCAGATATAACACTAAAACAACAAGATATCAAACCCTAACTAGCAAAATAGAGTATGAGAAAGCATGAAAATCAAAATAACAAGTGAATGCAAACCAAAATCCATGCTAAACTCGATTTATCTCCATTGCTCTTCTCAACCTCGCATGAGAATGCAATATTTCAAAGGATTGATTGTTGATGGAGGAATGTTGGTTGCTCACTATTTCAACATAACATTAAGATGAAGATGATAGATGATAGAGGATAGATAGATAGATGAGAATTTTGGTAGAGTGAGGATACTAGAAGAATATGGATATAAATGGCCTATGTGTGGCTAGATTTATAGGTAAGAGCTGATAAGATTCAATGGATAAGATTAAAAGTCAATTGTGTGATGTGTATGGCTAGGATTAAAAGTTGATTTTAGTGCCTATGACACACATTAAGTGGGTTACGACATGAGGCTAAAATTAGGATGTGAGGGAATAAGTGGGATTCTTTTATTTATTTTGGAGAGAAAAGATGCCTATGACGCATAATGAATGGGGCTAAAAATAGGATATGAGTGGGAATCTCATAATTTAAATAATAAAATTGTTTAAATTATTTGTGCATATGAAGAGTTGTAGTCATGTGACACATGTTACAAAGTGGTAATAAGTGAGGGATTAATTCAAATATTTAATTTGAATTATTTTGAGACATGTGAAGGGGAATTAATTAAATAAATGACATTTATTTAATTAATTAGAGAAGATGATTAAATGGAATAAATGGGATATGTGGGATAATGTAATGACCTAGGGTAAAATATTGCAAGATGTCTTTACAAGGTCATGTATGACTAGGTAATGTTAAGACATGGACAATTTTGGGTGTCTACATTTTTTCCCTCTTTGAGATGATGTTTGAGATGATGAGATTTATGTCGAGTAACATCATTTCAAACAAGCTAAGGTATGGATAGAGGAAAAAAAGATGATGCCCCAACCACTTGAGGAAGTGAGGAGTAAGATAAATGAAGGAAAGGGATGATAGAATAATATGATGATGCAAAAGATATGAAGAAATGGGATGATGATGTATAGGGGAAAATTTGCACCCCATGCACAAATTCCCCTTTTTCCTCTTTCCACTTTAGAAAACCAAGTTTGGAGGCTTAATTCCACCTAAGCCCGTTGCTTGCATCCCACTTGGCACCTGTTTTGAGCATCGGTGGAAGCGTTTCTATTGGGGACGCCTGTGTGGAACGAAGATGTCTACATGGTGCGCTTACGTCCCTGGCAGATTCCTGCGACTGAACCTGCAGAGGTGTTACACTTCTCATTGGAGGTCAAGTTGTAACGCCCCCTTCAGCTGATCGACCCGAATATGGCCATTTTCTTCTACTCTTTCTTCAAATTCATTCTTCCAACTTGCATTCCAACTCTTCACAACTTCAAGCTTCCATTCTTACACTCACATTCACTTTCAAACATTCAATCAACATTCTTGCACCTCATTACAGCCAAAGCAACACCCCATCACTTTGGTAGAGTAAGTTTGGTACCACGCCATTGCAATAGAGGCTCGAGTACTCTCATATTCTCCCCTAAGCAGCCTTGAGTACTCTTGGTGGAGGTGGTAAGCTTCCCTCTCCTCTTCTCTATCACTTGGTTGAGTTGGGACTTTACTATTTTGTAGTGATTTTGTGCTCTTTATTACATTACTTTCTTTATCTCGTTTCCTTTGGTTGTTTGTGGAGGTGGAAACACCTAAATGAGGGTCTGATTGAGGTAGGCCACTATACAGCGACCCAACATTTTTCTCTCTTATTATGTGTAGGAATATGGGCTCTTCGAGGGATCAACTGGTAAATGAATTCCTTGGTGAGATCCTTCTTGCTCTCTCCACCCTTGCATTCTTGCTTTACAATATTAGAGAATATTTCATTTATTTAATCACATCATTTTGGCCCTTTAGTTAGTCAGTTGGGTCGTTAGCTAGTTTTCCTTGGTTTGACCATGCCTTTACTGTTGTTTGGTTGTACGGACTTTAGCACACTTTAGATATGCCAGCGCGTCGTACAGAGACCGCACTTTCGTCCCTAGAAAAATAGCTCCCAGAGGCATAGTGTTGGACTTGAAAACTGGATCACCTAGCCTCTCCCTTGATTTCGAGTCTGTAGAGTGACTGAGAGGCCTTACGGTCCTCATTACTCTTGTCTCACATTTCCTAACACTATACTTAGCTGAGGTAAGTTAGGGCAGCCTCTCACGTCTTGTCCCTCCGTGACCTAGGGTCTTGCACGTGGTGGTCCCCCTCTCTTACAAATGATATAGGATATGATGATGATGATAGTGCCCCCTCGAGAGGATAGGTGGGTTGGACAAACACGGGTATGCTCTCGAAATGAATGAATGAAATGATAAAGGAGGGATAAGATGAATGATACGAGATAAGAAGTAGATGAAAAAGAAGAATGACACACTATGTTACAATAAAGTGAGCAATCATATGTTTGATATAGCACTAGACGTTATACACCAAGGTATAAGGACCAAGGTGATGATGTTTCTCATGCCCCAACATAATAAAAACTTGTCTAGATACAAGATATGAATATTAGCTCGAAGTGATTCGGATTTGATGCAAATGCAAGATAAAAATGATAACACACACTAGCAAGCAAGCATGCATGCACAAATGATACCAAAAAAAAAAGGTATTTCCCCAGTCAAGTTGTAAACCGATGAGTAATTGATTGATTGATGATGATGATAGTATTTTCATTGCAGAGAACAATATATCCCTAGATCAACACAAGGATGATTGATTGATTGGGTTTACAACAAGGCTAGGATCAAGAACAAAGGATGTGATTGGATAATTTGGCAATATTGATTAGCTTGGTTGGAATGAATTAAGAATTGACTTACATTTGGATTATTTCTTGGAATGATTGAAGATGATTGATTTGAAGATTTGGATGATGATTGATGAATTGAATTGAGGAATTCATTTGCTTGGAATTATTTTGATTGATTGGATTGATGAAGAAATGATTTGATTTGATGATAATGATTGGATTGATTAGAAGAATGGGTTTGATTAGAAGAATGGATTTGATTGGATAATTTGATAAAGAAATTGATTTGTAGGATTGATTTGAAGAAGTAGAATTGATGCATTGAATTGATTGGAAGAAGTGATTTGGTTTGATTTTATTGCTTGGATTTTGGTTGGCTATTTAATTTTTTTGTCTTTTTATGAATATTTATTTTTTTTGGATGTTTGGAAATGTTTTTTTTTTAGATTTTGGGAATATTTCAATTTTTTTTTTGATTTTTGGGATGTTTTGATTCTTTTTTAGTTTGTTTGTATTTTTTGTAAATGTTTTGATGTGTCAATAGATGACAATTTGGGCAGCATTTGTGTTAGATACCAATTACAAGGGAAAACCAAGTCTAGGTGCAAGGAGATAGATGGGATTGATGGATGAAAGGGTGGGTGATAGGATAAGGGATAAAAGGCTCATGATAGATGGATGGATAAAAAGGATAGGTCATAGTGAATGGAATGGATGTATGCATCATAAGAGAGAAAGGATGTGATCTCTAAAGACTATGTTGCATAGGAATAGCATGCCCCATTTTAGGTACAATACTTAGGATTTTTATGACAATGCTTAGAACAACAGGATGGTGATAAGATTGCATTGGAAAAGATGAGGTATGTCAAGAGATACCCAAAAACATGTTTCAAAATTTGGCCCCTATGTATTCATCAAGATCAAAAGGAGAAGGGTGGATAAGTGGACTCAATATGATGGCTATGTATGATGGATAAAGATGGTAGGTAGGATGGAAATGATAAGTAATGACATGATAGGATAGATAGTGTGGATGAGACAAAGTGCCCCCAAGTGTAAGTGACATAGAAGATCAACCTACACATGACACCTATTTGCCAGGTTTTCATCATGGTACTTATCTAGGGCACCTGTTTACTAGGTTTTCATCATTGGACGAAGGGATTTCTCTTTACTTTTTCTTTTTTTTTCTTTTTTTAATTTTTTTAATTTTTTAAATAGGAGAAGGGGAAAATGGATAGGAGGGACTCAAGTGTCTAGTTCCATGAAAGCTGATAGTCCTACTAGATGGATTTCATCGCATGGACCATGTCAAATGTCATTATGCTCATAGATGTTGGTAAGGGATGACATGAAAGGGAGATGGAGTAGGTAGATGATGGATTATGATGTGGATTATGGAGGGAAATAGTAGATTATGATGTGGATTGTGTAGGGAAGATGAATGGGAGGCTTAGCCAAAATCATGGACCATAGGAAGGTGATGGGGGGGATATGTAGGATAATGAGTGAAGGATGAGGAGATGGAGGTATGTGGAATTGTTGTGAAATGGAAAGGAACCATGACCAATGGTTGCACACACTGTGATAAATGTTGAAGCTTTTGATGTGAAGGGGGTGTAGGAAGAAATGGAGATGTTTGCTAAGAAGATGGATGACAAAGTGCTTTAGGTACCCACATAGACTTAATATTTTTATGAGTTTTATTTTTCTCGTGGGATTTAGGAATTTGATATTTTTGAATGGAGTAAGATTTTTGGGATTTCTGTATGGAAGAGGATTGTTGGGATTTTTGTGATTTGGATGCCTCATTTGACTTGATTTCTTTTTGCTTAGGTACCCAAACCATTTTTTTTTTAGACTTTTCTTTTGAAGGTATGGGCTTATATTGCTTTTTAGATGGATTTTTCTTTGATTCTTTGCTTTTGTGTCCTAAGGCATGAGGTTCCTTAGGATTTTTTTCTTTATAGGTAGAGGCATCAAAAAAATTGCATTTGAATCCCATGGGTATGGTGGACTGAGTGGAAGCTTCATGTTTAGACAATGTGTGCATTAATTTGTCATGATTTTTAGAAGATTTATAGATGGATGGATAATGGGATTGTATAATGGAGATATTAGGTGTTGGGAACTTAATGGAGGTAGATTAGATGGAGGGATATTAGGAGTTGGAAGCAATGGTGGAAAATTTTATGGTGGAAGGTGTATAGTCACATGCTTTTGAAATTTGTAGGATGATGGAGGTAGAATGGAAACATATGTTTTGGGTGTATGATAGGGCTTATGATGGAAGGAGGTGGACTTAGGATGCATGGAGGAAGTACCAACATCTTAATATTTGTGTCCTTTGGGGGTATATCCAAGGCCATAAGAGCATGGAGGGACCTTGACATGGATTGGCTCCAAAATACCTTGTTCATAAAGGCCTAAGACTTTACCTTGATAGTTCATGTTTTGGAGTATGCGATGGACAATGGGACTAGGTGTGTTTTGGAAACTATAATTGAGTTCATTATTAGATTAATAAGATGAAGTGGATAAAGGTTGTTGTTTTCCTAAGGAGGAACATTCATGGATGAAGGTGGTAAGACCAATAGGATATGATGGTGGACTTGAGGTGGGATTGATAGTTGATGTGGAAGGATCATTAGGATCTTTATTATGTTCATGTATATCCAAGTTATTTTTTTGATCTTTTTTGTGCTTGAGAGGCACATGTCTCATCATGACAAGTGGGAGTTTGTACATCATGGATAGGGCTAGATGGAGGGGAAGTTTCTTCGCTTCGAAGGAAGGCCATCAAACAGGGTGAATGTCCAAGTGGGTCAACAAGACTTTCATTATGTGTTTCTTGGGTTTCTTGTTCATGAATGGTAGTGGGGGTATGGATAAGATCAAGTTTCCCATGGATAGGTTCTTCATCGTGAATAGTGTCTTGATCTTGGAAAAGATATATGTTATGGATAGGTTGAATGAAAATGATTTGATCTTGATTAGTAGGAGGGCTTGATGTTTCCCCATGCTTAGGATTAGGCTCTTGACATACCTCTTGGATTTATTGAATGGAAGTGGATGAGGAAGGCTCTTGGAGGGGCTCGACATGTTCTCGATGGTCAATCTCATGAGGGCATGATGGAGGTTGAATTGGGCCCATGGGGGGAGACTCTAGGATAGGTTCAAGGGGTTGTGGGTGACATGATGGAATTAGAATACTAGGCATGGTGTTGGAAGAATATTTTGTAAGCTCAAGGATGGGAAATGGTTGACATGGTTGACTCCTTGCTAGTAGCCATTGGGTCACATCCTTTTTAGGTGGATGGGTGGATTTGGGTTTTCTTTTGTAATGTTTGAACTTAGGGCATTGAATCGATGGAGGATTGGATGATGGTGTGGGTAATGAAGGTTTTGATGGTTGGAATGTGTGGGGACTAATGGATTTGGACTAGGACATGGTGGCTTTAGGACAGGCCTTTGATTGGATGGTGGTATAATATATTTATAGGATGCATGAGCTAGATTGGTATTTCCCTTGTCAAAGGTGGCATTAAGACTTAAAGGATTTTGATCTTGTTGTGAAGGTGGACTTTGGATCACATGTGCTTATTGTGGGATGAATTGATAGGTTGATGTAGGATTGACATGGAAAGAGGTGGGATAAGGTGATGTGGAATTGTTATAGAATGATGTGGGATAAGGTGATATGGAATTTTTTTGATAGGTGGATGGATTATATTGATATGGAATGGAGGGAGATGCCACATAGGAATGAGGTGGAATTGATTAGTGTTGAATGAATAGAGGATGATGTGCTTGTTGGGCTTGACAAGTGGCTATGAGATATTGGGCTTGTGTTATGATATTTTGCATTTGAGGTGATTGGCTTGATTGAGGTTAAAATTGTTGCATGAGGCCTTGGAGCCTATGTATAGTTTTTTGGTCTAAGGATTGTGGTGCTTGATAAAGTGATTGGAGGAGGTCTTTGAATTGGGGTACTAGGTCTTCTAATGTTGGCATGGTGTAAAATTATGTTGATTGGATTAAAGAGATGATGATGATTAGGATATGATGTGGAATGACAAGATTGGATGATTTGGATGATGTGGCAAGTGTTTATTAGAATTTTGACTTGGGAAATATCAAACACAAGATGTCACATTTAAATGCATGAACACACACACCAAACACAATAATAAATTTTTCTTTCAAGATTAAATGTTATGATTAAGCAAACACTTGAATACACAACAACAAGCCTAATGTTAGTCAAATGGGTATGGCCAATTAGGTCTTAAGCTAGGATGCACGAGGTTGACTAGGGATGATTTGAAAGAAAAATCCTGCTACATAGCCAGGAGAAAGGGGTAACCCACCCTTCACCTTCACTTCCCAAAGGTATAAAGTTCTTTGGGGCTTAGCCAAGAGTGACAAGATTTCAACTCCCAAAGGTGGGTGTCTTTTTATTCACCTCTCGATTGAGGTTGTCCCTTAGAGTGGTGTGTCTCCAAGCAGGCCTACTAAGAAGGGTATGACAAAAGAAAACCAAGTGAGGTTTTTTTGATCTCCAAGATCACCTTGTGGTGCGAGGAGAGAGCATACACACACACAGTTGTTTATTTCCCTTTAGAAAATTGAAATGTGTGTAAAACAGTTCAAGCACTTATTCTTTTTAGATCCCAAAGCCAAATGTGTAGGAAGATAGTTATTCATTTTAACCCAATTTCAATGATGTGATAGAAAACAAGATGTTATTTTTAAGCCCAAAATCCAAGTGTGTGATCAAACAAGTTGTTCTTCTTTAAGCCCCAAATTGAAGTGTGTTGACAAGCAATGATTAGAGATGAAAGATGGAATGTATACACCTAAGTGTTTTCATCCTTAAATCTGTTGTAGATGTTGATGCCAATAATGTTCCAGCTCCTTAGATTCACCTACAAAATCAGAAAATGATATTATCATGCAGCCATAAGAAAAAAAGCTCATTAGACAAGTAAAATTGTAATTTCAGATACATAGCCAAATTATATTTGATTATTTCAAGACATTTTTTATCTAAAAAATAAAAAATTAGAGAAGAGACCCCTACTATTTTTCTAAGAGATTTCCATAAATGTAAAGAAGTCAAAAAAATTCCCTATTTTGCACCCAAAAATGTGGATTTGTGAAAACCCTAGAGAAAATAAAGATTGGATCATTTAGCACCTTATTTGACCTCAAAATCAAATCTGTAAAAAAAATACCCCTATTATAATTTTAAGATATTTCCAAAAATGTAAAAAAATTCTAAAAAAATTTCCGCTTTGTGCCCAAAAAGTCAAATTTATGAAAAAACATAAAATTGTGATAACTCCTACAAAAATGGTGATAAACCCGAAATTTTTCTGTTGTAGGTTTCCTTAGATGATAGAAAAAATTATGTGAAAATATTGTAGAAAAATTCGTAACCATTTGGAAGATATGATGAAATATTTAAAACCTAATGTTTTGTCCAAAAAATGGTAAATTTGCAACAAAAATTCAATAAAACCTGCAAAAAAGCAAGCTAGATCAAAGGATTCACATTAGGTTCACCAATGTAGTTAGGAAAAATCAGATATAAAACTAAAATAGCAAGATATCAAACCCTAACTAGCACAATAGAGTACGAGCAAGCATGAAAATCAAAATAACAAGCAAATGCAAACCCAAATCCATGCTAAACTCAATTTATCTCCATTGCTCTTCTCAACCTTGCATGAGAATGCAAGATTTTGAAGGATTGATTGTTGATGGATGAATGTTGGTTGCTCACTATTTCAGCATAACATTAAGATGAAGATGATAGATGGTAGAGGATAGATAGATGAGAATTTTGGAAGAATTTTGGCAGAGTGAGGATATACTACAAGAAGATGGATATAAATGGCCCATGTGAGGCGAGATTTATAGGCAATAGTTGATAAGATTTGATGGCTAAGATTAAAATTCAATTGTGTGATGTGTATGGCTAGGGCTAAAAGTTGATTTTAGTGCCTACGATGCACATTAAGTGGGTTATGACATGAGGCTAAAATTAGGATGTGAGGGAATAAGTGGGATTCTTTTATTTATTTTGGAGAGAAAAGATTCCTATGACGCACAATGAATGGGGCTAAAAATAGGATGTGAGTGGAAATCTCATAATTTAAATAATAAAATTGTTTAAATTATTTGTGCATGTAAAGAGTTGTAGTCATGTGACACGTGTTGCAATGTGGTAATAAGTGAGGGATTAATTCAGATATTTAATTTGAATTATTTTGAGACATGTGAAGGGGAATTAATTAAATAAATGAGATTTATTTAATTAATTAGGAAGGTGATTAAGTGGAATAAATGGGATAAGTGGGATAATGTAATGACCTAGGGTAAAATATTGCAAGATGTCTTTACAAGGTCATGTATGACTAGTTAATGTTATAACATGGACAATTTTGGGTGTCTACACCCTTAATGGCAGTAATGCACTGTAATCTCTATCTTAAATTAATATAATCTTTATAGGCTTCATGCCTTTTGCCAAAAAAAAAATGAACAAGGCAACTTTCACATTTCAATTGGTGTTTAAAATTGAACAAGGAAAACTTTCATATTTTGCTTTGGTGCTTTTAAAAATGAACAAGGGAAATCTCATATTTCGCTTTGGTGCTTAAGAATTGAACAAAGAAACTCACACATTTTAATAAGTGTTCCTAAAATTGAATGTTTATCATTTTGATGTTAAAAGCGAAAGTAGTTTCATTTGTTGACCCTTTAAAATGAACAACGTGATTAGAAACATTTCTTTGGTGTTATAAAAATTGAACAAATCAATTTTGATTTGCACATTTCTATATCTTGCTTGAAGTCTAAAACACTTCGAAATTGGTGTACTTAAAAATTGAATTGATATCTTCACACATTTCAAATTTTGGGACTTAAAAAGAAATTGCGATGAATTGTATATAGTTTTCACCGTGCTTAGCAAACCAAGTGTGCATCCTCTCCCCTCATGTCTTTTGACGATCTTGGGTTATGAAAATCACTTTGGCTTTCATATTTGTTTACTTTACAAGCATTACCTTTATATCGGGCCTGCCTTGAGATACATCCCGCACTAGAGAACTGAAGGTGACTCAAAATGATATTTCCCTCAAGCCGCTATATAAATGATCAAGGCTAAACACCAATATCTAAAAGGTGATTACTTGGTCGACAGTGTCATTCAGAACGGGGAGGTACCTTTAGGTATATAGAGCCCCTAGTAGGAGTGGTTAAAGCCTTTAGTGGCTTGTTGGATGATAGCCAGACATTGTGTCCCCTAAGCAGTGACTAAGAACTTTATAGTAGAAATCCACCCTTTGATTGAGATATTCTACTTGGCGACACGGTTTAGTGCAAGAGATGTACACTGTACTCTAAAGAAATTTTCTCACCATATGAACTCCCTTGAATTGAGATAGAAATATCTAGCTTGTATAAGTTACTTGTAGCTTGATTCTTGTAACTTTCTGAGGAGAGGGTGATTGGGTCATCCTTCCATTCCTGGAGGCCCCTATATGTCCATTCTCAAAAGACTTAAGTGTATACACTTAGAAGGGTGTCCCTACCTTACTTCAAAGGAGCTTCCAAGTTGTGGGCCTACAAGTGTTGAAATTGGCCAATTTGACCTTAGGGATAATATTGATTGATATCTTTCTATGTTATTACCATTTTAAACATGGGTTGATTTTGGCTCCTTATCATCAAAACATTTTGATTAGTTTTGTGTACTTTGATTGATGTGCTTTATCACTTGCCAAAACTCGAACAAATATTCTCAAAACAATCAAATCCACCAAACATCTCAAAATTATAAACTTTTCCAAATTGCTATTAAACGAAAACTGGAAACAAATTGAAGAGTTGCTATTGCGTAAATTTCTACCACTTTTGACCTTAAAATTGTTCGCTATTGCTCAAAACGGTCGCTTTTACTATCCCTATTTATGACAATAACTGTCAAAAGAGGGTCGCTTTTGAAAAATAGAGGTGGTTTTGAAAAAAGAGGTGCTTTTGACCCAAATAAAGTTGCCATTGAAAACTTTGCCACTGTTGATCTAAAAATTACCATCGTAAAATTAAATCTTGCTTGTCGTTGCTCAGAATTGTTGCTATTGCTATCTCTAGTTTTTGATAGTCACTATCAAAACAAAGTTGCTTTTGTTGAACTTGAGCACTGTCGTCTGAAATACCAATAGCTTTTGATCTAAAAGACTACTAATATTGTCTTGTTTTCTAGTACAAATCAAAAATTAGTCCAAAATGGTAAATCATTCATCTTTTTGGAAACAAAACAATTAGAATTTCAAACACCTCATATCTGCATCTTTCCATATCCATTTGCAAAATCAAACACATCAACCTAGTTTTAGGATTCAAATCAAACACAACTTGGATTATTCCCTTTCTCTCAATTTCTACAATATTAACATTTTCTTGCAACCCTAAGGCTAGTTCAAGTAGATCATCAACATATCATTTAGAAAAATAGAGTAAAATATCCAAAACATCCACCAAACATAACTCATACTTTAGGGTCTTGAGCATCACAAACCATAGCAAACCATCAACACCTTTTTCCAAAAGGTTTCTTTTGCATCATTCTTTTAAACAGAAAATCCCAAAAGCAAGACACCATTCCATTCCATAGTTAGTGATCACCGAATTTCTGAAGTTCTTGGAACTTGTTTATGACAACCACAAGATCTCAACACAAGAAAAATATGGAAGCCAACAAGGGTAATTCAAGTGCACCTATGAAAAACACCACCAATGAGGAAACCCTACCATGGGGTTACAACCCAAATGGCCTTACAACTCCTCAAAGAGAACCCACATTTAAAGCAAACCAAGATCAACCACCTAGTGAGGCAGAGATACTTCTTAGACATCAAGAAGGAATTGATAAAAAAAACCAACCTCATGATTCTCAAACTTACACTGTAGAAGAAGAGGATAGTGATGAGGAACTTACTGAGGAAAGACTCCTAGAACACTTCCAAAATCCTAAGATGCAAAAGCTTATGGACAAGATGCTTGGGATAACTACAAACTAGTATTTCCTCACACTCACAAAACGTGGTGTTAAACTACCCATAGAATTCAACGTGGACATGCTAAAAGATCCTAATCTTATTCCACTAGGAGATCAAACAGTAGTTACACAAGTACCAAAACCAACAATAAATCGCAACATACCACCATTGTTTTCACAAAATAATGATCAAATGCAACCCATGGATAACCAATTGTTTATACCGCCATCCCAAATTGAACAAGCAATTGTGGCACAACAGTATCAAGGAAGTGCACCCCAAAACATGCCACAAACTATGCAAAACATGGGAAAACTTCCAATGGACCAACAAGGTAGAAACCCATCACAAGGGTAATGCATTCCACAAAACACATCATACATTGACCCTTCCAACAACGTACAATACCAACAAGGGAAATTATCACAAAATCCATAACAAGGTGTACCATCAATGAACTACAAAGGTACCCTTAAACAAAATTAACAACAACAAGGTGTACCATCAATGAACTACCAAGGTACCCTTCAACACAATCCACAACAACAAGGTGTACCATCAATGAACTACCAAGGTACCCTTCAACAAAATCAACCACAACAAGTTGTACCATCAACGAACGACTAAGGTAACCTTCAAAAAATTCAACCCCAACAAGGTGTACCCTCAACAAACTACCAAGGTACCCTTTAAAAAAATCAACTACAACAAGGTGTACCATCAACGAACTACCAAGGTACCCTTCAACACAATCCGCAACAACAAGGTGTACTACCAAGGAAATACCAAGGTACCCTTCCACAACATCAACCACAACAAGGTATACCATCAATGAACTACCAAGGCACCCTTTAACACAATCCCCAAAAATATAATGTACCCCAAACAACAAACTACCAAGGTACACATCATCAAGGTATTCCTCTACAACAACAACAAAGCGTACCACAAACAAATTACCAAGGAATACATCAATCACAATACCATGGTATCCCCCCAAATCAAAATCAGGGAGGACAACACAACCAATACCTAGGGGTACCTCAATAGCAATATCAGGGTCTATCACAGATTCACCATACCTCCAACACGCAACAAGGACCCAACATACCTTATACACAACATGGTCCTCATAGCCCCATGACTATAGAATATCCTGGTTATGACCAAACAAACATCATGGATAAAAAATCTACAATACCCAAAATCCTCAAGCAAGCACACCAAACAACATAAATGTGCAACTACAAACACTCAATCAAAGAATATCAGACACAAATTGGAAATCCAAAAAAGAGCTATGCTTTATAGGATATTTGGTTGTATCCTTTGGATCAAATTTTATACATGGTACCTTTCCCCAAAGGCTTTGAAATACCAAAATTTTACAGGTATAGGGGGAAAGGAGATCCAATAGAACATGTGTGCAAATTTTTAGTATCTTGCATGGAGCTACATCAGAATGATACCTACTTAATGAGGCTTTTTCCATGGAGTCTTAGTGGGCCCGCTATAGACTGGTTCTCTTGTTTACCGCCAGGTATCAGAACATTTGATGAATTGTCAAATAAGTTTGTCAACCCTTTCTCGTATAACATAGAACAGGACATTACGATCATCAATCTCTAAAAAATAAAACAAAATCAAGATGAATCATTTGCCTCATACCTACAAAGATGGAGACACAAAGCGAGCAAATATAAATGGATCATTCCAGAGAAATAGCTTGTAGATATCTTTATCTCCAACGTACATGCAGATATCAATTACCAACTCACTGTGTTATGCCCAAGCAATTTTGAAGAAATTGTTGAAAAGGGAATACTTATTGAAAGAGCCCTCATTGTAAGGGGAGTAATCAAACTTTACAACCCCAAAGATCAACTTTCTACTTCAAATGACAAACCCAAGATATGGGCTAAAAACAAAAATGTAGCCAATGATGGAGTAGTTGATTCTAAGGTTGTACGTAATGCACAAACTCACAATGTACCACAAAATCATGTTCAAACAACACAAGGATATACTTCAAATAACCCACAAAACAACCAACCTAATTATCAATAGAACAACCAACTCAGTTATCCTCAGAACAATCAACCAAACAACCAACAACACAATCAAGGACAAGATAATGAAAGGAGACCACCAAGAAAATATGACCAACCATGAAGAAAATTTACTCCATTGGGAGAATCCCTTGAGGTGATTATGCACAAGCTAGTCAAAAAGAACCTCATCAAGATTAATGACAGAGAAAACTATGAAGAACCAAAGTTCAAACCCCCTTGGTATAGCGAGAACAACCAATGTGAATTTCACAAAATCGAGGGGCATACCACCAACAACTGCATGAGACTCAAGAACATTGTGCAAGATTTAATTGAAAAGGGAGAGGTTGACATAGAACATCGACTTAGAAACAAAGACCTACAGATCTACAAGGATCCAATCCCTAACCATTATAGGGGAAACAACAAAGGAAAATAGCAATATTACTGAAATTCCAACTTCACCCTATGGAAAACTCATAGGAAATATCTCTTATGACGATGATACCTTCCAAGTTGTAACAATACTAGGTGGAAATCATGAGTGCAATGTAACTACCCAAAGAGGGAGAGTTACAATCCAAGGAGCCCCACCCCTAGTAAAAGCCACAAGTAAGCCATCAAATGACTATAATATTGTGGAACAGCTTAAGAAAACTATGGCCTTAATTTCCATCCTTGAGTTTTTGAAGTTTTCATTAGCCCATAAAGAAATCCTAGAAAAAGAACTTGTTGAAGCTTTGGTTCCTAATGACCTCAATGCAGATTAGTTTCAAGCCATGGTTGGTAACATCACCTCCACCCATCATTTAGTCTTTTTTTGAGAAAGACCTTCTACAAAAATCTTTCCACAATCAATCTCTTTATCTAGAAGTTAGTGTCCACAAACATAAAGTCAAGAGAGTGCTAATAGATAACAGTGTAGGCTTGAAAATTTGTACCTTAAAATTAGTGAAACAATTGGGGTATTCTAATGATGTCATAGATAACCAAGAGCATCACCATCAAATCTTATCAATAAGAATTCCTATACAAATTATCCTAGCACTATCAGAGACTACATGTCAAGTAGTAGATCTCGAGCTACCATACAACCTTCTTTTGGGACAGCCATGGATACATGCCTTACAAGCAGTCCCTTCCACATTTCATCAGTTTCTAAAATTTCCTCATGATAATAAGGAAGCTACCATATATGTCGACCCCAAACCCTTTCATTACTGTGCTAAATTGGAGGAGAAGTACAAGAATATTTTGTAAATACCCAACAATGATATATCCTTCCACTCTTTCTCATATGCAGACCCATAATCACTATCTTCGTCCTCCACTGCAACTCCATCAATTGAACCCCAAAAATCCAAGAGCTTGACAAATGTTGTGGGGAGTATCATTTCAACCAATCCTTTTGTATTGGAATGCTTCCTCCAACACCTAAGACTTATGGAGGACCATGATAGTCAAACCAATCATTTTCACTAAGTGAGGAGACATGCAAGATGAGGAGGTGTGTGAAGAAGACCTATCTTCCTGGACATACAAATAAGAAGGATAGGAGACACCACTACCTCCCCTTCCTATTGATCAGAGAAGCAAAGAATATTAGATAGCCAAAAGCATGGGGTTCATTAGACAAGGAGGCCTTGGTTTACATGGACAACGTAGAAGAGAACCTGTTATCATGGAAAAGCACCTGAAGAATCTTGGACTGGGTTATGGTTCATCTCACGTGATTACCCCAAGTCTTGCAAGCACCTCTTATGAGGAAGGAGCTATTTCTACCACTAATGAGACATCAGATAATTGTGAACATCTAGACGACTATTTGTATATCCAAAACACATGTTTGAAAACCTCAACATAAATACTATCGTTGTTGAACCTACATCCGAACTTATATCTAACGATGACCATATTGAAATGGATTCCAATGAATACGAATGGGATTCTTGTGACTCTAGTGAGTATAACCTAGATACCTTATGGAGCCTTGGTAAAACCAATGTACCTACCCTAGCAACAACCTCCATAAGATTTGTTGATACTAATGACAAAATATCCTTGCATTATCCATAGTTGATAGACTGGGACCAACAATATCATACACCTATTTTGGACACATTTCAAAATGATGAGGCTATTGTAGATTTCATGGGACTTCAAACCGATATGCCACAAGGAGATCATAAAGTAGGTTTTGTAATGGAACTAGATCAAGGAGCATATTTTGGAGGGGAGATTATTCCTTCTAGTTGCAAAAATAAACTACAAAACTTAAAAATCAAAAATAGGTCCCCTAAAGAAAACCACAATGTGGCTTTATTGGATCAGGAAAAGAGAAAAACAAAGGACGCATTTGAGGGTGAAAACCTCTTTGAGGCACCCTAAGATGGAGGATTCAATCTCCCCACTATAGAATATCAAGAGAAATCAACACTCCTAGTTGAAGACGTTGAACCTATCAATGTTGGCACAACAAAAACACCAAAAATCACATATCATGCAGCATAACTAGATCCCGAGGAAAAGGTAAATTTCTTAGCATTTATCAACGAGCGCAAAATTAACTTTGCATGGACATATACCGACATGCTAGGGTTGGATCCTGCCTTGGTAGTACATCACCCAAAAGTGTTTCCTAGAGAAAAAACTATAAAATAGAAGCTATGTAAAATGCATCCATAGATAGCACTCTTGGTTAAAGTAGAACTTCAGAAACTTCTAGATATGGGTTTCATTAGACCCATCGAATATCCTAAGTGGGTATCTAATCTTGTACCAGTATCAAAGCCCACTGGGGGCATAAGAATCTGAAATGATTTTAGGGATCTCAACAAGGCATGCCCGAAGGATGACTTCCCTCTACCCAACATCGACATGATTGTAGACCTAACTGTGGGATATGAAATGTTGTCACTGATGGACGGTTTCTTTGGATATAATCAAGTAAAGATCTCCCCCAACAACCAACATAAAACAACTTTCACTTGTACGTGGGGAACCTTCTACTGGAGTGTCATGCCATTTAGTCTGAAGAATGCAGGGGAAACCTACCAACAAGAAAAGACCACCATTTTTTATGATCTGTTGCATATCACTATGGAGGATTATGTGGATGACATATTAGCAAAATCCATCAAAAGAGAAGATCATTTGGCTAACCTATCAAAGTTATTTGACAGGCTAGAGGAATACAACCTATGACTTAATCCTAAGAAGTGCATATTCAAAGTGACATCTGGAAAAAAAATTGGGGACATTGTGTCTAGAAGAGGCATCGAGGTGGATACCGCCAAGGTAAAATCTATATTAGAAATTCCTCCTCCAAAAACATTGAAGCGGCTGAGAAGTCTACAAGGTAAACTATATTCCATCAGACGATTCATTGTACAGTTGGTAGACAAGTGCCATCCATTCACCCATTTGTTACACAAGTACATAACATTCAAGTAGGATGGAAGATGTGATCAGGATTTCCAACAGGTCAATGATTACTTACACACTCATCTAGTATTAATACCTCCAATTCAAGACAAGGCAATGATCATGTATGTATCTACAACCCCAGTAGCATTAGGAGCTTTGTTAGCATAATTGGATGACAATAACAAAGAAAGAGTGATATACTATATTAGTTGAACACTAGTGGGCTATGAATTAAACTATACGCCCATAGAGAGAGCATGCATATCTGTCATCTTTGCAACACAAAAGTTGAGACACTACATACTAAACAGGAAAGTAAAGTTGATATCAAAAGTGGATCCCCTAAAGCACCTATTGGCAAAGGAAACTCTATACAGATGAAGTCTAGACGAAACATTACTAGCAAAATTGTATATTAGAAATTCCTCCTCAAAAGAAAAGCCATAAAGGGACAAATAATAGCAGATCAACTAGCAAATGCACCAATGGAGGATCATCAACCTCTAGTATCACAATTCCCAGATGAAAGCATACTTCTAATAGAACAGTCAAGTCATTGGACCTTGTACTTTAATAGGTCTCACACTCAACATGGCTCGAGAGCTTATATCCTCGTTCTCACACCACAAGGAGATAGTACACCCAAGGCTTATAGGATTTCCTTTTCATGTACCAATAAAAATTTTGAATATGAAGTGCTAATCATTGGATTCAATATGGTTGTAGAATGGAGGATAAAAGAACTACAGGTCTATGGATACTCTCAACTAGTAATAAGACATGTAAATGATAAATATCAAATAAAGGATGACAAGCTAATGCCTTATAAAAAGAATGGTGGACAGATTCAAGCAGCAATTTATCATCATCACCTTTGAACAAGTTCTTAGAATCAACAATAGATCATTTGACACTATGGAAATAATAGGTTCACTCCTCGACATTCCACAAAACATTCCCAAATACAAATTCCTCATGGAGCAACTACTTATATTGGCATTTGATATCCCAGAATCATAACTTTTTTGCGATGTTGTTGGTCCTAACTCACCTTGGTACCAAGATACATTTGACTATATCCAGCATGAAATCATACCCCCTAACTTAACAACAAACCAAAAGAAAACCTTTGTTCATAGAACTTCCTGATTCACCATCTTAAGAGATACCCTATACAGATGAAGTCTAGACGAAACATTACTTTGATGTATTAACATAGAAGAAGCACAAACCGCTTTACAAGAAGTGCACGAAGGTATTTGTGGGTCTCACTCTAGTGGACCTAATCTAGTACAAAAATTGTTGAGAGCAGGGTATTATTGGCCCTCAATGGAGCAGGAATCCATTCATTTCTCAAGCAGATGTCGCTAATGTCAACAACACAGTGATCTTGTCAGTAATTGCAATCTATAACAACACCATGGCCTTTTTCATAGTGGGGACTAGACTTGATAGGTAAGATATATCCCACTTCATCCAATGGGCACAAGCTCATTATCACTACAACTGAATGCTTCACAAATTGAATAGAAGCCATTCCATTAACTTACATCATAGGAAAGAAAATATCCAAGTTCATCTTGAATTATTTGATTTTTCACTATGGAATTCCCCAAACTATCATAACATACAATAGAACCCCATTCAAGAACCAAGATGTTTATGAGCTTTGTTCCAAGTTTTCTATCCAACACCAATTCTCAACCCCATACTATCCCCAAGGAAATAGTCAGGCTGAAGAATCTAATAAAACCATTCTAAAATTATTGAAAAAGACTATTAATGATGTCAGGAGTGATTGGCATTTGCAGCCAAATCCATCCTTATGGGCTTACTGAACTAGCATTTTCCCACCTAAAGGTTCCACACCTTTTTCCTTGGTCTACGGATTTGAAGCGATCCTACCTATTGAAGTTGAAATCCCCTCATTGCAAGTATCCCTGAAAGGCATGGTCAACAATGAGGAATATCGGGTGTCCAGATTGAATGAGTTGGAACTCCTAGATGAAAGGCATTTGAGTGCGTTAAACCATCTCCAAGTTTATCAGAATCGTCTCAAACGAAGCTACAAAAAAAAGATCAAGAATAGAAACTTTCAAGTTGGTGACCTAGTGCTAAAAGAGAATCACAAAATCCATCTAAATCAAGATGGAAAGGGGAAGTTTGAACCAAACTGGTTAGGTCCTTTCATCGTAACATCAAGCTATGGCTCAAGAGCATATCAGTTGGCTACTCCTGAAGGAGAACCTTTAGCTGAACCTATGAATAGAATCCACCTTAAAAGGTTTTATACTTGAGTGCATCAAAATACCATCAGCAAAAAAAATCTAAAAAAAAAAGCAAAAAGAAAAAAAAAAAAAAAAAAAAAGAGTCAAGAGAAATAAAATGTTCTTTAAGTCAAAACCACTTTATGGTGCTTCTACGACAGGTACCATAGTGAAAACCTGGTAAACAGATGCTACGTTTGAATGAGATCTGCATCTTTATCTATCAACACTATCTATAACATCCACCCATTCATCCCATAATAAAACATGCAACCAATGATGGCTCAATGACTGATCAAGTGTTGCACCATCAAAAATCCATCTACTCTAATGAACGTAATCTTGTCTTGAACTAGGGGAAACTTCCTAAAATAGTGGATTGGATCCTTGTACATCCCATCACGGTTGAAAAATATCAAAATAAAAAGTATCCAGAAAATAAATGAAATCAAAAGAAAATCACAAACATCAAAAATCCCAAAAACATTTTATGCTTTAAAGTCAACACCAGTTGAACTTTGTGGTCTCTAGGTGTATAAAATAGGAAAGGCTAATATTTGATCAGCCCCCTTAGGTGTCTGTCATAATCTTTAAACTTAGTCGAAAATCCAAAAATATTTGAAAAATCAGAAAAAGTCAAAAACATAATCTTATCAAACAAGCGAACTATGAGTGTTTGTGTGGATATCATAGGAAAGGCCATCAGCAATGAGCCCTCGAGGCCCTAGGTTAGTCCCCCAAAATGCAACAAAAAAACATCCAAATATCTTATCAAAATCCAAAAACATTCATAAAATATAGAAAACTCCAAAAACAATGTCACTCAATACAATCGAATTATGATGTCTTTGTGTTCATCACGTAGGCAAGGCTAATTTGTTATCATCCCCCGAGGCACTAGGTCAGTTCCTTTAGGTTCCCCTAATTGTCTCTAAATTCCCCGAAAAACAACAAAAACAACATCAAATAACTCAGAAAACTACAAAATTTCCTACCTCCATTGTCACCTATCCACAATAAACTCTCCATCCATAATAAACAATCGTCACCCTCAACCTTTGACAAAGAAATCTACAAACAAAGAAAACATCAAAATCAAAACTTCCAAAGTAAAAATTGAAACGACTAGATCACTACCAAGATAGAACAATGCCTAAAGTATTAACTACCTACCTACCGATAATTCATCATCAACATCCTAACATGTGTCTTAACGAATAAAACGTTCCTACAATAAACATCACTAATGGATAACATCCTGAAACATCAAACAACTATGGAAAATGATACTGCATTGTTTATCTTTTTATGATCTTATCTTTTTAATTTATAGTAATATCATGTTCCCAAGATCTCTCGATGATGTCCATAAGGATTTAGAGAGGAAGGAATGGTGATATTGATCATCAACTTATGTTTATTCTATTTGTCAGATATTTTTGTAAAACTACCATGGCGAATACTTGCTTTGTTTGATGTGTGGAAATCGTTTTAAGGAAATTCTTGTAGCAGTTGCATGTTAGGTACTCCATACCTCTTTGTATAATTGGTCTGAAATGTGTTAAATCTTCTCACCCATACACTCTAATAGGGTTTTTGTATGTCTGGTATGAGCAAGAATATTCTTTGTTTGTAGAGTCAAAGTCCACACAATGAATACAAATCCACCTCACTTATTAATACCCAGGTGCATCATGTCTACTTGCTACATCAATAAGGAATGCTAAAAGATACGAAGCCTCTATGAAAGCAAAAGAAAACTCATCAATGACTAACAAACATCAATTCTTCTATCTCTAATCTAACTAACACATCTTCTGAACATCTCCATCCTGCATCCACAAACTCATCAGTGCATATCATGAGCATATAATTATATTCATACATCCATCCATAGCATATACATGCATTAAAAAAGAACAAAAGCATGAGCAAATAATTATAAACCATTCATTCAGGCATCTCATATACATACATACATTATATATAGATATATATAGATATATATATATATATATATATATATATATATTGCATCAGAAAATACAAAAGCATCATCAACACATATAAGTATCAATGATCATCTATATCTATCTCAATAACACATAATAAATCCAAATCGAAACATGGTATATCATATATCATCAAAAATGGATAGTGTCAGATCATCAAATGTCATTTGTGATACAACATCAAAGGATATCAAAATAAATAAATATATACAAGGCCTCAGCTGGGCTGATGAATATATATGCAAAAATATGTCTACATAAGTCTCTGATACAATACATATAAAAGGTATTAAACAAAATCACCTCTTCTGGTCGTCTGACAGTGGAGATCTAGGTTGATGCTTGCTATGATGAGAGGATGGTTGTGGGACAATTGGAGACTATTTGATAGACTTCCCACTCGACTCTGCACTTGTCTGTATACTCAACTCTCCAAAATGAGGCCATCTATGATCCCTCAACACAAATGCCTCATATAGCGTCTGATAGTATGTACATTGTTGTCAAAGCCTATCTTGCTCAGCCTAATACTGGGCCAAGGGAATGGCAGAGGCCAAGGATATCTTTGTTATCAATTTGTGCTACCTTTCGGTAGCCAACTCCTATCTCAATGAGTCTCTCTCCTAATGGAGAGCATCTCGCTCTATGGTAAGAGAAACCACCTTTGTTTGGTGTCGCTCAATCTCTACATCCCTAGTCGTTGTCATCTAAGCTAGCTAAGCTACCATATCCCCTTGTGGGGGAGGACCTTGAGGAGCCTATAGTCCCTGCTGCTACTGCTACCCATCATGTTGTTGATGTCGTTTCCCATCATGTTGTTGATCCTACTGGTCTTGTACATGTTGCAGTTGCTCGTGAGCAATCCTAAGATGTTGTTGATCCTCTTGACACCCAACATGACCTCCTATGTGAACACCTAAAACTGGACCTCTAGGAGGCATAGTCAATCTCAAAGGCCTACGGAAGGCCCACCAACCATCAAAAACATGAGTCATCCCAGGATCTATGGGACCAATTTCCCAACCCCATGGAAAAGGTCTCAATGCTCTAAATGTTGCCACTATTGTGCCAGAATCACCACAAGGCCCCCAAGCAGTCTCCTCACATGTAGTGTGTCCAAATATGGAAATATAATCATTGGCAAGTCAAGTTTGGCACTCACCGAACTATCTCAATACTCTTTTTGGTAAATATCTCTTAAGAAAAAGATTAGAACAATCGATCAAAAATCAGGTCTGCCTACAATAGACCACCTACTCCTGGTCATCTAGCCATGCCTCACAATCCCTATATGGCCACCATATGAAATCTATCACATCATCAAAAACTTCCCTCCAATAAGATAGTCTACCAGGCTGAGTATAATGTAGATAATCATGGTATTGATAAGCATAATGATCATGAGCTCCCTATCCCACATGCCCTCTAGTTGAGTAATCGCTATCCTCTCCCAGGCCCAAAAATGCAACAAACTGGCTCCAGCAGATATACTGCTACCACCTCTATAAATGACGTTGTGCATATATCTGTAAAGGTGGGCCAGTACACACTGACCCCAAGCATAAACTATGGCCTCCTCCATCATCTACTCAATAACGATGCCCCAACCAACAGGGAACCTCTTAGCCCTCCTATTGGGCATCAGAGGTCCGGTGATAATACCTTCCAAGATGGGAACCATAAGATCGAAACCATCAACAAGAGACCCCAAATCGATCTCAGAATCAACAACCTGCAACTTCTCCACACCAAGTAATCTCTCCATCGCTAAGGTACCCCTTTGAATGTTGTAATCAGTTAGCTAACCATGAATGAGGATCCTAAGAATCCTCCAGACATCCTCCAAGGTAACCATGCACTCTCCAGTAGGAAAATGAAATGATGAGGTCTCAGAATGCCACCTCTCTATCAAAGCATTCATCATGGCTCGATGAGCTCTGAGCAATGGCAAGTGAGAAATATAGCGTAAACTAGTGGCATCGAGAAAGTCTCTCTGCGTATCATAAAAATCAACTAACCCGTCCATCAACCGAGGAATTTTCTCTCGCATAGACAAAGGCTTAAGGACAACTTGCAAACATTCAACGCACAACGTCAATATTTTTGAGAACTTAAACTAAAACTAAACATTGCCAATCAATTATTTTGGAGCA
>VDFB02047230.1:23352769-23396484 GCA_007258455.2 Sequoia sempervirens | reverse complement strand
AAACGGGAAAGCAACTCGCTAAAGAACAAAACCAAGTGCCAACCAGGGACAAGACCAATGAGAAGGATAAAAATCAAGTAGCCTAGGAAAACACACCAATGGGCTTGTTCCAGGGGAATTTAGAAACACCACCCTTTCTCACCATTGTTAGTGTTGTCTACTAGATTTGCACCCTATTGAATGTGAAATTCAACAATCTAGTGAAACATTGGAATGATCCCAAGGTGTGGGTTCCTTATATGAGATCAAACCTCTGGAGAAGTTCGGCTCCTTTGGTTATCACCTAAAACTATTTCTTTTACTATGAAAACGGGTAAGGAGTACATAAACTGAAAACTACTCGTATGGTGATACACCATGTTGAACTGGACTATGAAACTTAGCCTACAAACACTTGCTTGCAATGACAGAAAACAAACTTGCACAACGTATTATTGTATGTACTTGCATAAGTACTTCACATAAAGGTCTTAAATCTCAAACTTTAAAGGGGAAAATATCTCCACTACTAAAAGCTATTTTGCATTTTTATGACACAATTTGCAACCTGCAACAACACACTTTTGCATAAAGGCATCAATGACATGAGACAAAGTTAAGAGGTAATGAATACCATCTCATAGATGACTTGATCAATCATATGGAGATACACAATAATGCAATGAACAAGAAGGAAAAGATTTCATGTCAATGGCATTCAAGGCTTTCTCTGAATTTCATGTCCAAAAAACTGAGTTACATAGTTTATTGTATTTTCTACAAAGGACTCACAAAAGTCATAGAGTAGAAAATAACAAGTAAGAACCCCCTCAAAATGAGTCACACAAGTGATTATATCTCTCCAGTCAACAAGATCCATCAAAATAGGTTCTAGAAGCTCCATGAACTCGTATGCCTCCAAAAAGCCTATTTTTAAGCAACCAATACTCCTCCAAAAGAGCTCCAATATGTTGAAACAATCAATCTTGACCAAGTCTACCATAAAGGCATAAGAAAATAGCTCCAAACTTGGTCAAAAAGGCCTAAATTCCCTCCAAATGTCTCTCAACCTCTCAAAAATCAATTAAATTTCCCCTATATGCTCTCCTTTGTGTTTGTAAACTGCTTAACTTCCCCTATATGCTCTCAAAGTCATGAAGACTTCAACAAAACTCATAAGGGCACAAAAGGTATGCATCATATCTTTGCATTAAAATAGTCACATGACTTAATGATTTATAATATTAACATTAAATTCAATGTGCTTTACATTTAACTCAAATGCAAAAAATAAAAGAGATTATAGTTCGACCCTTATATGCAAGTAAGGTGAAAATACAAATCAAAATACTTAGCCCACAGTGCATATTAGTTGATGCATTTTTTTAAAATACTTAGGAAAAAAATGCCTAAAGTCTCATCAGCATGAATTAGGGTAAAAACCCTAAAATCAAAACAAGGCAAAAAATGAAGCACTTACTTCATTAGTATTTTGAAGCTTCAAGAAGAAGTTAAGCCACCACCAAGGTTTCAACAGCGCCTTCTGTAGACATGAATATGGCATTTTTTTTAGCTTATATTTTGGTGGATTTTCAACAAATAATGACTTCAAAATGTTGGGTAAGTATTCTGGAAGCATTTTCATCACTTTACTTCTTTTCTAAATGATAAAAATAGCTCATATCGAGCCATATTTGTAGAAAAATGAATACACTTGACACCTTTTAGCTAATCTGTGTTCTGGCATATATATTCCTTTCTTTTACTGTAGACTTTTGATCATGTTGCAAAAAATATATGGCTGCTTTTTGATTTCCATGGCTACGGCCATGTATTCTCTTGCGGGTATCAGGGGTTTTTCCACTTCATATCTATGTTTCATCTTAATATGAATGAAACTTCATGAGATACATTGCACAATATGATTTATTAGCATCATACACTGCCCTTGTGTTTGATCATTTTTTAAGATAATGATTGGCCTGCCTCTTGCTTAGTCAAACTATTCTCTACAAGAGTGTATTCTCACCATTTACAATTTCCTAAAAAAAAATACTCCATGCCTTTTGTGGCTATCATACCTTACTAGGAATGTTGCTCCTATAATTTCTTGAAACTGCCAAGGTTTTAGTTGATTATCCACTTTGTATTGGCCTTTCTATTCAAGGCATAAACCCTTTTTGCACAACTGTCAAAACTGTACACAAGTTGTCCTATCTGACAGCCCTCATGGCTAATTTAGGGTTTCATTGTTTAAGAGTGCAGATGACAATAATCATGGTCTACTCATCATAATTGTGATGCTTTTGACAATGCTTTGAAACTACTCTATAACCTCTTGTCATGCATAGATATGAAATGTTCTTTGCATAGTGAATGTTCTTTGTCCTTTATTAACCTGACTCCTTCATTCTAGGTTATCCGTGCAACTTCATTATGTCATTGTCACAATGACATTGAAAATCCTCCATTGGTTATCAATTCATGAACATAACCCTTTAACTTATCGTACATTAATATGAGAATATCCCACTGTCCTTTATTATGCCTACCCAACAGCACATAGGGATACCACTATAGGATCATATTTTAATGTATTCCACCTTCTGCTCATGGAACTGTCACTTCACTTGCAATCACTATCATCTAACTATGATAACTTAGACAATTAAATCACTTGTTTGAGATCAACCTTTATGTTGCTAATCATTGAATACATGCTCTCTTTGAAAGAACAAACACTTTGACTGTGATCATTGTCCTGTATTTATGGCATTTAACTGCCCAAATATTTGTTCCTAGACTGTCACTGTGATCTCGACTATTCTGCATCACTCCAAAAAAACTCATTCACTTTCTTACTGTCATTACTTGTTTTTGTGGACACCTTGAATTTTCATGAACTACTCTTCTCTTTAAGTCAAGGTGGCTGCCTTAAAACCAACTTAAGGGGACTAAAACCCATAACTTCAAACTCATGTCATCTTATTCCTTGTTTGATAGTTGATTGTTGTCCTTCTTTACTAGACTATTATGTATGAATATTTATGTCAGAGGCTATGATTGATCTTAAGATTATACCTTGGCTTTCACAACTGACATATAAACCATCATAGTATATGCAACTACATACCTTCAATCCCCTTATATCACTATTCATCCTTCGTGGGTAGTGATTGTTTTGATGTTTGGCACTGTATTTTATGCATATGCTAATCATTCCTTCATAACCTATATGATAGTCTCATCTTGAAGTGACTGTCCCATTAAAGTTCTCATTGGAAAATCAAAATTCTCACTATCCTTATATTGTGATTGTATTGGATAGACACTTGTTATTTATGGCAATGACTTAGTAAACTTATTGTCATGAATGATGAACATTTTCTCAATGTGACCAAAATATAAGTTATAGTCCTATCCCTCTCAAAAATCAGGAGGGCGGCATGTTGGGCTCAACCCTTATGGAAGCCACATTTTTCCCCACATATTGAAATTTAATAAAACAACAACAATGCTTTTCCTAAACCTGCACATGAAGCAAACAAGTTAGAAAAAACATGTGCACATGACTGATGTGCTTGATGGTCCTAATGCTTTCTTGGACACTTATAGTTTACATGCTTGTTTAATGTATTTGGAGATCAATTTATATGTTCATGGGTGCATGTACATGTATTGTTAGAGACTGCCATTGCTTAGACCACTGCTCTAACATCATTTCAATTTCCAGATGCAAGGACTAGGAGTAGGGAGCTAAGGAGGACACAAGGAAACTCAAAGCAAAAGATAGAACAAAGCAATAGACTTTGAACCAGTCATTAGGCAATGACTGGCCTCTTCCCCTATATGTGCATTATTTTTTCTTTATCCATCAATGTATAAATTGTTCTTCATTTTCATTGGACAAGTTAAGTCTCATGGCTTGTGTGAGACAAATATGTACTTTTTAATCAATAAAGATTACTTTCAGAAAGATTTGTGCAAATATTTTCCATATTGTATGCACTTGTATAAATGCAATAATCTATTACTAAAACTTGTAATCTTTCTAATTTTTATGTTCATACAATTGAATGCAATATAGGGAAGATAAAAATAAAATGTACCTCTCTTTCAGTTTGCAAACTCTTTAGCTCAATCAACTTGAACAAGTCACAAAAATGGGTAACGGTTAGGATATTCGAAAAGAACTTACACAATTGTCTACTTGATTTTGGGGGATTGTCCAATGTCATGTTGTTGGCCGTATGCAAGGCATTAGGAATAGTCCCTACTCCCTCATGAAGGAAGGTTACCCAACTGGATAAAACATAGGTGAATATAGTCGGTGAAATTAATTGGATCCCTATGTAGATTGTTGTTGACCCGAGGGCATAGCAAGTCATCGACATTCAAGTTGCGGATACCCCGGACACGTATGGCATAATACTGGGAAGGGACTTCACTAGGGCATTGAATGGATATGCCGCGGCTGACTTTTCTCACCTATGGCTGCCATGGAAGGGGCTTCCAAACCATATCCACATAGACTAGGAGCCACACATGAATTTTATGATTATAGAGTACAACAATACCAATGAGGTGTTTTTTTTCTGAAATAGAGTTGGGAAATTACTGCCATGTGGCTTACCAAGAAGAATCATAATCCCAAGAAGAGGAGGTGACTGAAGAGGTCCTTCTTGTGCTATGCAGTTCTCCCACTAATTTAGTCTACGCACCTCAAAGCACAGAAATTTCGGTTGAGTCTAATGGTGATGAGTCCTATGACTATGGTAATTTAGGGTTATTAGATGGATTCCAAGACTTCATGGAAAAATGTGTACAATATTAGCTCAGCTTAGGAGCGAGGATGGATTTCCATGAGCTCTTGTTTCCTAGTTGGTGTAGGATCCACAAAGCTTCCCATTCAAAATTCAAATGTTTCCTTCGTCAAACAACAGTTGCTCATAGCAGCAGCCAAATTTCACCAAGGGAGGAACCCCGAATGGGACAACCTAACCATAGCGATGGTGAATTTGTACCTTTCCCAAAAGTTGTAGATACAAGTGTGCAACCAAAGAAATATGAATGTATGATCAACCCTAGAGTTGAAGAGTCCTCCAACTTTTGGACATTATGCTTTGATGGGTCCAAGTCCAAGCAAGGAGCGGGAGCCGGGTTTGAACTCATCAGTCCACAGGTAAGACCTACTTTGCTGCTCATAGGCTTAAATTTTATTGCATAAATAATGTAGTGGAGTATGAAGCATGAGTCCATGGTCTTTTGATGGCTCTAAGGAAAAAGGTCAAAATGCTACAAGTCTTTGCTGACTCAGAGTTAGTGGTAAAACAAGTCAGGAAGTTGTATTCCTGACATGATAGAAGACTAGCAAATTACAAGCATAGGGTTTGGGATCTTTTAGAGAGTTTAGATGCCTTTAATATTCATTTGATACCTCGAAGTAGGAATTATACCACTGATGCCTTAGCCCAAGCAGCCAACACGCTCTAGCCCCTCTCTTTGTCTGGCCTGAAGAAATTCATTTTTGAGCTTACCTCCACCCCTTCAGTGCCAAATAACTTTACTAATTTCCAAGTGTTCAATGATGACAATCACATTTTAGATTTCATTACCAGTTCTGATGTATTTGCAACCCAAATAATTGATGAGACCGAGCCTGAAGAGGCTAAATTGGATATAGAAGGAGTCATCAATCTCAAGACCAACACGATTCCAAGGAGAATGGTCCAACTTGAATGAATATTTGACTTAGATCATATCAGAGATTAGGATCAACAAGCAAAGAAGGCTTCTATTTATAACCAATGTGATGCTCACAACCTAGGGACTAATGAGGAAATTAAAAATGTACTCATTGGCAAGGTGTGCACGCCAGAAGAAAATAAAGGGATCGTTGATGCCTTACGCAAGTACCATGATGTGGTCACTTGGAGCTACGAAGATTTAAAGACAAACAACACCTCAATCATTATGCACACCATCCCTCTCAAGTCGGATGTGAGGCCCTTTCGGCAACAACAACATCCTATCAATGCATTGCTAGAACCCATCATCTACAAGGAAGTTCAAAAGTTTTTTTTTTCCAAATTTATCTTCCTAGTTAGGCACTCCACGTGGGTGGCTAATTTGGTCCTAGTTAGAAAAAAGAACAGAGAAATCAGGTTGTGTGTATATTTTCACAACCTGAATAGAGCTTCGGAAAAGGAATATTATCCAGTGCCCTCATTGGATGAGGTGTTGTAGATTGTCAACGGATCTCAAATGATGGCTTTCTTAGATGGATACTTTGGGTACAATTAGGTAATGGTACAATACGAGGATAGGCACAAGACAACTTTCACCACCAAGTGGGGAACCTTCGCATATGGGAGGATGTCATTTGGGCTCATCAACGCTGGCACCACTTTCCAGCATGCAATGGATATCACCTTCAAGGATTTGATTGGAAAATTCAAAATCATCTACATGGATGATCTCACAATGTTTTCAAAGAAGCGAGAGGATCATGATTCCGATTTGTGCAAATTTTTCTAGAAGTGTAGAGAATTTGGTATATCCTTGAACCCAAAGAAATGTATCTTCAGAGTCACAGAGAGTAAGCTATTGGGCCATGTGATTTCAGAAAGAGGAATCTCAATATACCCTAAACGCATTCAAGCCATCCTAAAAATTTAGCTCCTAGGCAGCAAGAAGGAACTAAAATCTTTCTTTGGAGGATAAATTTCATCAGAAAAATTATCACCGGCTTCGCTGAGATAGTTAAGCCACTCAATGCAATGTTGAAACAAGATTCCAAAGTTGAGTGTACCTCAAAGGAAAAGCAGTCCTTTGAGGAAATCAAAGGGCAATTGTTGATGCACCTGTACTAGTCAGTCTTGATAACTTGAATCCATTTTACATTTACTCATTCACTTCAAGCCATTCCTATGCCAACATATTGACTCAAAAGGATGATGAAGGAAATGAACCCCTGATTTCTTTCATGAGTGCTCCATTAAAAGATGCAAAACTGAGGTATCACAATGTGGAGAAGCAAGCATATTCCTTAGTTAGGCAAGTCAAGAAATTTAGACAATATATCTTATGAAACAAGGTGTTTTCCATTGTTCTTGACCCAACAGTAAAGACATTGCTAATGCAGAACGAGCTAGGAAAAATGAGAGCCAAATGGGTTACCTTGCTGAAAAAATATGATATGGAGAAGCTAGTTTGAGGGAAGGCCCTCACCTGAATGATAGTTGAAACATTGGTTGAGGCTGGACCCGAGCTCATAGTTTAGTAATATCAACTTGAAGATGTCTCCCCTAGAGAGTGGTATGAAGATATTGTCTACTACCTATTGAATAACAAGTGCCTGCCTTACCTATAGGGAGTCCAAAAATGTGCTCTCTGACTGAAAAGCAACAGATCCATGCTACAGGGGTCTATACTATACAAGAGGAATCATGAAGGGGTCTACTTTAGATGCCTTGGTAAATAGGAGGTAGTGAGAGTGTTGAAAGAGTTTCATGATAAATTTGGCACCGGTCATGGATCTGGTCCTTCGACTACTCATCAAATATTGCGGGATGGATACTATTGGTTGACATTGTTTAAGGATGTACACAATCATGTTTGAACCTGCCACATGTGCCAGACTGTTGCAACTAGAGAACGAAGTGTTTTTTTCCCACTGTAACCAGTCTTGGAGGTAAGACCGTTCTCTCAGTGGGGTTTCAACTTCATCAGTCTGGTAAGCCCACCATCCTCTGTGGGTCACAGGTACATTCTAACCTCTTCTGATTATTGTAATAGATGGGCAGAAGCAATTGCATGTAGGAAATGCACTACTGAGGTGGTTATTAATTTTCTTCAAAGCTTTATTTTCAATCGTTTTGGTTGCCCTTATGCTCTCATATGTGATAATGGCCCTGCCTTTTCCTCACTCAAATTCTCTAGTTGGGCCTTTGGTTATGGCATCACCCTCAAGTTTTCATCCAATTACTACCCCCAAGGCAATGGCCTCGTTGAATCCACAAACAACCGTGATCAAGAAATTTCTTGATAAAAACCCCAAAGACTGGCACACCCAACCACGTTTTTCCCTCTAGGATAATCGTACACATCACAAGGCCTCCCTGGGTGATTCCCTATTCCATATAATTTATGGTTTGAAGCTTATGTTTCCCATCCATCTCAAGATCCCCACCATCCAATTCATCAACACCTTTTACGAAGAGTCAGATCGTCGAGAAGCCCATTTAGCTGAACTACTCCACTTAGAATAAGTTTGTGTCCAAGCTATTGAAATTTTTCAAAACATCGGCGCAGGAAAAGATGGTTCGATTGTCGAGCCAAAGTCAAGGCCTTTAGGATCGTTGACTTAGTCCTTTGTTGGGACAAGACCCATGAAAGGAAAGGGGGACATGACAAATTCAACAAGCTCTGGCTTGGCCCTCGGGATTCTCTCTAACATTTAGGACATAATGCTTCTACCCAAGACACTAACTTCATTGCTTCAACGCAGTACTTCAAGCATTACTTCTCCTTTCCCTCAGCCCTTCTCTAAGCTCGCCTTTGTAACCACCGCATAGGTTAAGTTTATAGGGTTCTTGTTTCATCGCTGCACTTTCTTTGTTTCCTTTGCTTGTCTAGCTGCTTTATGGTCGTAAGAGCGTTCTTTGTTTCCCCAATGCGCTGGTCAGATCGGCTTCTGATGGACAAGACACTTTGTTTCCCACTCTCATGTGTTCTCTGGATAAATCTTCACTCACAACTATTGATCTCTGATCACTTCTATGGAATGGTTTCCTTATTTGAACTCTGACTTGACCTAGAACATGACCCTTGGTTGAATCCTTTCACACTCATCTCAAATCATGCACAAAATTCACATTAATTTTATTTCTAAAGAGCTATACAATGGCTATTGTGAGGGCCTAGCAAGTGAAAATTCTTAAGTCTTCTCTAGTGACAACTGTGATTCCAAACCCATAGTAAGCTTCGATGCTTACATAGTTGAGCAAAGAAAGAGCACCAAAAGGGAAATATTTGAAAAGAAAGTAATGAAAATAAAGCAACAATGTGGGTGTCCGAACAACTCTATCGAGGCTATGGACGTCCGGCCGGTAGTAGAGCAATGTTTGTGGGGTCACAATGACAACCCATCGCTATGGACACCGATTGGGAGTGTGGGACGTTTGCTACTAAGTTAGAAAATTTACTGCAGTAGCTTCTTCTCATTTACTAATGCTTCTCTATAGTCTCTAGAGAAAGGGAATAAACTCACGATACACACACTTCTAAGATACCCATGTGATTTGATTCATCTAAGGATCCCTTCCTCCTTCAAGTCTCCTAGTTCACTTATGGGAATTAGCTCCTGGTCTATAGAACCAGAGATTCTAGGTTCTGAATGAATCTTTAACCTTAGAATGCTCAAAAGTGTTCTTCCAGAAGAGTCGCCATTTGTTGTGCCTATAGTTCACCCACTCCATTCAGAACAGGGACCCTCTCTTTTATGCCTTCGCTAGGTCACTTTCACCTTCATCTTGTTTTGTGTGCCCCCTATTTTGAGTTCCAAATGGTCAAGGAGTCATAAAATTTCCATTTTGAGTTAACCAAGTTTCACCACCCTAGAAATTTCCAAGTCTTTTTCCTTCGCAGAGTTCCTTTGACAATTTTCCAGTTTTGCTACGCTTTCAGCACTATGTGTGGGTCCGCCCATGTTTCCCATCACAGAATCGTCCTCTTCATTTTTTCCTCGAAACCAACCTAGGTCCTCCACCCACTTAGCTGGTCCCACATCATCCATCATCACCTCATTTCAAACCGTTAAATCCAGGATTCCCTTTACCTGCCACCACTCTCGTAGGACCCCGGGGCCTTTTCCTCGGCCATCGGTTATTTTGAAAAGTGTGTTCACCAAATTTGTTGACCATCATATAACATTTAATGCAGGTAATTAATGTCAAATTTTCTATAAATAGCAAAGGTTCACCTGTCATTTTTTCCAACATTCCTAGTTAAAAGTTGTCAGTGCGCCTCCTACCTTCGCTGCCATCGTGTTCAAGATCACTTGGAGGATGAATTCAACTACTACATTCATCTAGATTCTTCGACAGTATCAGGTGAGTTTGTTGCCACCATAGCCGTGTTCCTTCCAAATTTGTTTTTTGAAAATTTGCAAAATCTCAAGGAAAAAAACCTAGAAAATCCCTAGACGGATGTTTAAACGTCAAATCCCGCACAAAACCCATGTTATAAAAATCTAAAAACCTTCCCGCTAAAATTACATGCCATACATAATCCAAACCCTTTGGTCAATATCATTCTCTTGACCAAAGCACTTATGTCCCTACGCCCACAAGTTTACCTTTCCATTGAGTTAGCAAACCAAATGACAAATTTCAAAAACCTGGTCGCTATGCGCTTGGCCTCAAGCATACGCGTGACACCATCTCTTTGCCACCACATTGTTGAGCCAACGAAAAAACTTGTTAGAGTTAGGGTTCTTTCAGCCTATTGTGGTTTGTTTTGCATCATCTCATGACTACCCCCTACCTTGTCAATACTGCTCCTCAAATCCACCACCTCCTTTCCTTCTCCACAGACGCCACCTAGCTCCTCAAGCCCTAAATGAAAACACTCAGTCTCAACAAGCAGCTTTTCTTTCACGAAGTTACCGCTTACCGCTTTAATGTCCATCATACAAGGAAAAACCCTAGTATTCTCTCGCCACTAGGACCCATGCATCCTAATGTTGTCCCAATTTTCCAAAGGTCTGAAAATCCCTCATGGCCTAAGGCCATAATCAAGGTCACCACCTCTTTACAATGCTTAAGCATAAATGGCTAGAGCCTCATTCATCCACATTGCAAACTTTGCACCATTCATCTCCCTCTTGGCCCCCTCAAGGTACGTGCAAAAATGGCTGGAGTTGGGAGTTGTGGGTATTCGCCATTGTTGGCCGCCATTCACGGTCACCATCTTCAGTTTTCCATTTCCCAATCCGCCGCATCAACCTTCCACCCGCTTTGCGCGCTCCACTTCCGCTACTATCCGAGGTCCTTGGCGGACTGTAAAATTGATATTGAGGCCTTTTTCGACGCTGCGCACTGTCCGTAGGGTGGTCGCCTCGCTCAATACTATCACCTTACGGCAGAACTCCGCGTTCTACCTACATCACTTCAAACGACTTAAACTTAAAAGTTAAACTGAGCCATCCTTTCTACCTGCGGGTCGCACAATACGAGATTCCGTGTGTGGAATTTCGTCTTGACAGTGTCATTTCTAAATGGCAGAACTCCATACGGCAATGATAACCTCAACTTTCACGTGCTTCGAACCCACATTCCAAAATGATCAAACTAGCACCTTCGAAACTTCATAAACAATTAGCCCACATGCCCAAATTCCTTAACACCTTAGTGGTCCCCTGAATCAGAGGTATGCAAATCCTATTGTGGGTGGTCGCATGTGGGTCATCATGCCTTTTGCACTACCTTCTCCAGACGGCTGCCAGCCTAGGGAAACCTGCATCCCTAGGCCTGCATTACCCTATCTCCCCCAAACAAGAGTCAAATGATGAATTTTAATGGATTTTATGATATCTAATGATGATGTGCTTGATTTAACATCTGTTTTGCTAGATTTCACTAATGCTCCCCTTTCTTTTCATGTGAATGTTCTTACTACATCTCTATTTGCAGGATTTATGGAATCAATTGTAGGATCATCAGGAGCATCCATGGAGAAAGATAAAAGTAAGAAGCCTACCAAAGTTCCAAGAGGAAAAGAGGATAAAGATCAGATGAAGTATTAGTTCCAAGGAGTAGAAGTCTCCTCCAAGGTCACTACCGCCTAGGACATGATCACAGATACCAAACTCAGACAAGTTGACATAGATGAATTAAGATAGAGGGTCATCATCAACCCAACCAAAAATAATTCTAGGAGAATCAAAAAGTGTGGTTTGGCTAAGGCAACTAGCTTCTCACCCACCCTTGTAGCCCCAAAACTAGTAATGGATTGCAGGGAGGCCTATCAAGCGGAAAGCAAAAGGATTATTGAACATGAGGGTAGGGTGTTGTTCGACCTGTCTGCTAGGTCCATAGGCGAAACATTCCACATCCCTAAATTTGACCCTATGGAAGACACAATGAAGGAATACGCTGAGAACACATGGAAGGCCAACCCTCTGAAATGAAAAAAGTTAATTAACCAATGTTGGTTGAAGGAGATGAGGGGCAATACTAACAAGGTGCCACAAGAATTGTTCAAAAGTGACTTTTATGAAGATTATCATGACTTGGTAACCTTGTTGAGAAGAGTCATGGGAATTCCCATTGTTGCTTACTTTCAAGATTGGATTTTTTATTTCATTGAGGAGATTATCAGAGGGAAAAGAAAGTTTCATTGGGCCAAAATGATCAGTGATAACTTGCATCAGCAGTTCCTAGTAGTCAAGAAGACCTCTCAGTTCTATATGACTTTGTACTTGGTGTACCTCCTAGCTGAGCCATTTACCTATAGAGGTTTATTTTTTGCACAAATCCCAACTCTAGGAAGGTAATTGAAAGTATATGATAGGCACACATAGCTACAATATCAAATTTTCAAGAAGGATTACTGCAGGGTGAACGATGCCTTCATTAGGGATATTATCAAACTCCTTGGACGGGACTTTGAGAGGAGATTCATGCACAATTCCCATCTGTTCATTCATAGGTTCGGGTTTTTATTTATACAATTCCCAAAATTTACTTACATCAAAATGGAGGGCTTCTCTGAAAGGCCATACAAGCTGCCTCAGTACCCAAATGACTAGCTAATTTTGCTAGAGGTCTCTAGGCAATTGCAGAATGCACACACTCTCCTCAATGCAAGCATCAGGAAAAGATACCATATCCCCTCACATTTGGGTAGGGAATGTATTCCCTCATAGCTGGCCAATATACGAAATATTCAGAAAAGGAAATCATGGAATATAATTTGGATCTCCACATGAACAGACCAAGAATGGACCCCTACAACAAATTAAAGAAGTTTGTTAGAAGAGAATACGTCCACCTACACCACATTAAATATTTTTGGGAAAACTACCAAGATGATAAGGAGGTACGCATGAGGCATTATATGTGTATGACCACTTACTTTTTCAAGATAATCAATTTATTCTTGGTATCAGACTAGATTGTAGAAGATGAAAACAACGTTGTGGATCCAAGATATGATGTTGTTGCCAACCTGCCATTTCCCTTGATAGAATAGAATGAAGAAGAGGTCAATGACCTCCACATTGTGACAAAGCCAGTGGATCATAGAACAAGACAATGGATTGATGCTTAGATTGCTCAATTGAAGCTCTAGGGGGCCACCTTGACATATGGAGAGCTCGAGGATGAGCTCGAGAGTGAAACGGATAGTAGAGCTATCATTGCCCTAACTGAAGAAGCCCTCAAATCTCCTCCAGCCACAAGGTCGACAAATAGAAAAGAGGTAACTGAATGTTAGCACAAGCATAAGGTTTATTCACGGAAGGCATCAGAGGGTGAGACCTCAGAAAGGAAAAGAAGTTAGGAATATTCTCTAAGATTCCAAAAATCCAATAAGACCCACTACAAGAAGGAGAAGAAGAGGTTGAGCAACCAAAGTCACCACCTGTCGCCTCTACTCTTGCCATCACCACCACTACCATTGCTACTACTCCTCTTCCCACATTTTAGTCACTGCCTGTTTCCTCTCCACCTACGGTGGACATCTCGGTACACCTTGCCTCCACCTCATCAACTGCCTCCAATTATGGTGTAGGATTCCTCCTCTGCTACAACCTCTCCAGTATCATTTTCCTCGATGTCTCCCTCAACTGTAGTCCCTTCAACAACAACAACTACAATGCCTACTCTCACCCTGCCATAAGCTTTTGCAAGGAATATGCGAAGCATACCCATTGAAATCTTTGGGATATTGATGAATACTACTATCTAGGCTGATATGGCTCAGGATGTTGCTATCCTTCTTTCCCCTCCTCTAACAGAACCACCAAAAATGGAAGCAACCTTGAAAATCTTAGAAAAAATGGAGAGACGACAAAGGGGGGTTGCTAAAGGAGTAGATGAGGAGCTCAAGGATCCCTTTAATGATGACTACCATGAGCACCCAGAGCATCAGAATGTGACCATAGATGAGGTGGAATATGAAGAACAAGGGTCACAGTCCTCAGAAGATGTTGAAGACCCCAGTGCCCAGTATATAGTAGAGTCCTTTGATCAAGAGCTTGAGGAGGAGTTATCCAAACAACTCAAGGACATCGGGGAAGAGGTTGAGAGGCATCCTTCTAGAGAAAATGAGGAAATTGATGATGACATGGAAATATCTACGACGCCTCCAGTAGATGGGAAAGACAAAGGCCCCAATCAAGAAGAATAAATACCTCCTAAGAAGGAGGAGGGAAAGAAAGAAGTTGAAGTTGAAAAAGAAGATAAGCCTAAAGAAGAGATTGAAATGAGAAAGAGCCTTGAGCTAGAACACCATGTAGAGCATGAGAAAGAAGATGAAAGGGTACCTAAAAAGGAGAACAACCCTAAAGATAATGTAACTACTACTGGGCCAAAAGAGGAAAAGGCTATATTGATTCAGGAATTGGATGATGAAGAAGAAGAGAAAACAAAGCAAAAGCCTCAGGCCATGAGAAAAGGGAGATCAAACATGTCCAAGAGAAGAAGGTGATCATGAATTTCCAAAGGAGGGATCTCAAATACCTAATTGGTCGGAAAAACAACTAGAAAAGAAGGCCCATGTTCTCATGGATCCTAAAGAAAGACTAGAGGCTATCTTGGCACGAGCTCAAATAGGAACGAAGAAGGAAAAGAAGTTGAGATTCTGATCCCACATCACAATGGATGCATCTAGATCAAGGATAGTGCAAATTTCCACCCTAGTAGTAGACAAAGGAGAAGGGGTTAGTTATAATATCTCTACCATTGACTTGGGTACCTCTACGAGAGAGAAAAAGATTGATCAACTCCAAGGATCGGTTGCCACGATTGTTTATCAGATGACCAAGGATCAATCCTCCAAGTAGGAGTTGAAGGCACAAGTGGTAGACCTCACTTCCTACTTTCAACAATGGTCATCCTCTGAGGAGGAACCAATGATGTCTTCGTCCCCGCCCTTGCTTCTCTCCAAATATCACATAAGCAAGTTGGAAAAGAGAAAGAATTGGACCAAGGCTATTGTAGAATGGTTCCAATTAGTGCTTTACAATGGTGATATGGGCATTGGACATGTCCAAATAGCCAATAAGTTTCAAGAAGTGCAAAAGTAGCTTGAGGGCATAGAGAGAATTTGTCATAACTTCCCTAAACTATATAGGATTACATATCCTAAGCTCGAGACCATCCTTAAAATGCCTGAGAAGACCTGGGAAAAGGAGCTAGCCCTAGGGAAGGATGATCATTGGTTGGTGGAGACATGGAAAATAGGCCTAGATCACAGAAGACACGTCTTAGAAAGAGTGCTCCATGAGGTAAAGCTTGGCCTTGAATGGGTCAAGGAACATAGAACGTATTGCAAGGAGTATCTAAAGCTCATGACGAATTATGACATGTCCACCGTCGAGCTAGATCCAGAGAAGATCAAGTCATTTTTCCACAAGAAAATGGAAAATGGGGCCACAAATTCATTAACAACAGACTTCATGGATTTTTCTGCCTGAGCCTTCACCCAGTTTGAGCAAGTGATCAAGAATACACCTAAGTGTACAAAGAATTGGGAGCTGATCACAGGCATATCCAGGAAACTATCCTTCCAAGTGCTTCAATCAGACATCATGGAATGGAATAAACTTCAGGCACTGATGGGTAAATTCATGGAGTATGCCACTGTCTAGAAGAATCAAGGAAAGCTTGTCATTGATGATGAGTTCCTCATAGTGTAGCTACACCCCAAAAGGCAAACCACTATAGGGAAAAAGTGCTATAGTGTCAGGCCACTAAAGGACAAAATAGGGAAAAAGACAAGGAATTTATTTTAAATTGTGAGATATTAGGGGTAGGTGAAACCCTAATTTGGAATGAATCTTGGCCATTCATTTTTCTTTTGGAAAACTATAAATAGGGGGTCTCCTCTCATTTTCAAGAGAGAGAGTTGAGTTGTTGTAATAACATGCTACTGATATTTTAATAGAAATTCATCGCTTTTGGTGGATTCTTGAGTTTCTCTCATGTTTTATGATTCATCTCCTCATAGTTGATAGATTTGAGTATATTTAATTTATTGTTCTATGTATTTTGCATGCTTTTGGTAGTTTAGTGATTGTTGTTCATTGATGTTGAAGAATACTGATGTGTTGATGCCCTTCCTTGTTCATGCTTTTTGTTGTTTGTTGATGATAATCGACAATGTAAAGCTAGTTTGAACATAAATTCATTACTGTACTTAAAATTCATCTTTTATTCATGATTTATGGTGAATGAACAGTTGAAAATCTGCAAACCTTAGAAGATAGCACTAGTTTCATGATACTTTTAGTTGATTTGGTTAAGTGGAACTTAGTTTCAGGAAGGTTGTCCACTACATCATCCTCCATTGTCATTGTTCATCGACAGTTGGAGGTCTAGGAACTCTTACCTTTCCCTTCCCTTTTGACCTTTCTTTGAAATAATAGTTTATGCAAAGTTCCAGCATCATTGTAAAGCCAAATATGATGATAAAAGTGGAGTTTTAGACTGTTGTTTTGAACTTGCAGAAATTGCGCATCATCTTCACAATCTTATGAACTCCATTTAAGGATCCAATCTCCCTTCAACTTAACATACATAAGGTTTCTCTGTGATTACCAACAAATCACATGAACAATTGAGGCATTCCAAGCAAGTCATGATCTGACACCCGAGAGACCTTGGGATAGTTTTCTACAATTTTTTTGTGGGAAGTTATCTTTCAAGAGAGGTGATGCACTTATGCATTACCTGTGTTGAGAACTACAAAAACACCTATCAACATATCATTTCCATCAACAAGCATAATGGTCTCCCACTCCCTATTTGCAGATGACACCCTCTTATTTGAGAAAGCATCCCTACAAGAATCCAAACATTTCAAGGTCATCTTGGATAAATACTCAGCAGCATCTGGACAAAAGGTAAATGCAGCCAAATCAAAGATTTATATTTTCAACTCAAAAGTAGCATTGAAAAGACAAATTTTAAAACACCTTGGTTTTCAACCTGTAGAATTGTTGTGTTCTTATCTAGGAATACCCTTCTTCTCAAGAGAAAATAAGGTATCGTATTGGAACAAAGTAATCTAAAGCATCCAGTCTAGAATCTCCTCATGGAAGGGCCACTGGTTGTCTCTCTTAGGAAGAATATTAAAGGTGAAATCAGTCCTCTCCACAATCCCCAACTATTAAATGGGAGTTTTGAGACCTCCAAAGTCAATAATATTAGAAATAGAGAAATTAATTAGAGGTTTTCTATGGAAGGGAAACATGGACAACAAAAGGAAAATTCCATTGGTTGCACTAGATAAAATATGCATGGATAAATACAAAGGTGGGACAGGGATCCATAATTTTTCTATTAGGAACTTGTCTTTAGGGGAAAAATTTGTATGACATATGTACGCTAAACCCACTCAAAGTGGTGCAGAATAATGCAAGAGAAATACTTGGACAATGACTCCCCTAGTAGAATATTCACCATTTCAAATCCCCCAACGAGATCCACAATCTGGAATTTTCTGATTGAGTGCAAGAAAGTAATTACTCATTATTTAACATGGGAAATATATAGTGGAGAAGAGGCACTATTATGGGAAGACTCATCGAATGGCTTCCCTCCTTTTGAGACAACACCTGATTTGTAAATAACATAGAAATTGGGGTAGGAAAGTGAAATATTACTTTGGAATGATGGATGAAATGTCTGGTAAAATCACATGGAAATAATTTTCCACATTGTCGATACCTTTTGACCAAAGGACTATACTAGATAAGCTCCTAAAGGAAAGGGTAGTATTTAAGTCAAATAGACAAATTGTTATGGGCCCCTTCAAAAATAGGTGAATACTTAGTTAGTCATGGTTATAAGGTGCTCTCAAGTAGTAGGGAGAACCTACAATCTCAAAGGGTTTTTTCATTCTGCTAGAATACAATGACACTTCCAAAAGTTGGTTGCTTTGCATGGCTTGCACTCAAAAATAGGATCTTAACCTATGACAAATTATCAAAACTGGGAATATCTACCCCTTTCTCATGTGTGTTATGTCAGGAGGCTTTGGAGGATGTCAACCATTTATTCATAGAATGCAAATTTTCTCAACAGTGTTGGTATTTCATCCAAGACAAACTGAATTGGTATTCCCCTTTGCAAAATTCACTCTGGGTAGTATTCTCCAGTTGGCCGATATTATAAAAATCCTCATTGTTTGCCTGCATTTGGAGGGTAGCACCAACAATTTTGATTTGGGGAATTTGGTGGGAGAGGAACAAATGGATATTTAGAAAACAAATAATAGGGGTGGATCAAGTTTTGGTAGCTATGGAGAAATCAATTTTAGAGGTTGTAAATGCATATATCCTAAAAGCTAAGTCAATATCATCTATATTTACAAACTAGGATGCAACCTTGCTCAAAGGTTGGAAGTATTTTTCATTTCCATTTAAAGGAAGCCTTCACCAACCATAAAATAACATTGACAAAAATACCATCTCATGGATTCCTCCCCCACAAAGTTTTAGTAAGTTAAACTTTGACAAAGCCTCCAAAGGTAATCTAAGTATATTAGGCTCAAGGATAGTGATAAGGGACTAGAAGGGTGAATTAGTAGAAGCTAAATCAATTAGGTTACCTCAAGGTACAAATAATATGGTAGAGGAATAGGGTTTACTCTTTGGACTCAAGATGGGAATTGATCAGAAAATCTCAAAACTTCAAGTAGAGGGGGGCTCTTTACTAATCATAAACGCATGTAAAGAAAGGAGGATTCAGAATTGGAGATTGCATTACATCCTACAACAAGTATGGGTATTATTGTCCAAATTTGAAAGAATACATATTAAGCACACCTATAGGGAGGGAAAAAAATTAGCCAACCTATTGGAAAACATGGCCTATGAGCAAAAGGAAGAAGTGGTCATATTTGACAAAGAAAATATTAACAAGAGTGAGAAATTGAAGACAGTCCTTTTATTTGAAAAAAGGTGATCACATAGGGGATTGCCACCTAACATTGATTTAATCATCACGTTGCAAGGATGGGTAAAACAAAATGAGTTGGTGGCTATCAAATTGAAATTTAATTTGAGGTTAGATGAAGCTCATGGCTAGTTGATAGTTGACACAAGTCAGAAAAGGGCAACATGATAATGGCACGCATAAGCATGCCATAAAAGACCTACACAGGGATTAGGGAACTTTGCTTCAACAAGCTGAGTTAGCATCTAGGAACCAATTCATCCCCCTCAACATTGTTAAAATTCCCTATGACCCACCCAAAAGAGCCCAACTTAGTAATGAAATACCATAGTTTATTCTAAAGTGTCTTCTTGCAGATCAAAAATGACCATCATAATATGAAATGAGCTAAGGATCAACTCATTTCACACATTTGAGTCTAGATTTCACACAAGTAGTAAAGCTATTGAGATGGGGTGAAATAAATGATATGCAGTGATGTGACAAGGGAAATAAAAATTAAAACACCTAGAATGTGGTCATTTTCCATCTTTGTTGGCTTAATCTTAAAATGCCTTCCACACCATTTCATTTGCATTTCTAGAGTATTCTATTGGCTCTGGCTGAATTAGGAGAAGTGTGGAGATTTGTGGGAGTGAAAATTTCATCCAAGTCTATAGAATAGAGGAATGCAAGGTGGAGTTATGGAATTCAAACCCTAGAATTTTCATGTAACCATGAAAGTAAAGGCATGGGAAAGGCCATTTGAAGGTTACTTGTTGCATGAATACTTGGATATTGTCTTCAATGTCGATTGTTCTAGAGTGGAGGATTGCATTTGTATAGTATTGGGGATAGAGATAACTAGTTTGACTGCGAGAAGAGCTTTGTTCCCTTTGTAGGTCCTCTTTATCTTCTTCTCGAACTTGTTTGATTTTCTCTAGTCACTCAATGACTTAGAAGAAATTGTTGATAAATATGTGAAGGATGTATTCTTGGTTGATAATGCCCTCCCAAAGGGATTTCAAGAATATGATATCTACAAAGGGAAGGGGTTTATTGGTGGGATCTTTCCAAGGAAATACCTAAAGTAGCGTCAGAGGTTTGTAGAAATCTACAATGCTATCAAGCATGTGTTTGAACACAAATGTGAGTGAATTCTCCTTAGAGCTATGCACCAGAACTCAAATTGCCTCTACACAAGCATGGACGTGAACATTAAGGAAAATTACTATGTGGTGGCCTTTCTTAGAGCACATTCACACCACCCTCCAATGCATGGCTTCCAAGGGAATTCCTCTCAGGTAAATTTTCTACCTCTAATAGTTCCAGACTTCAATGCTTCCAAAGTGCAGGTTGATATAGAAGCGACAAAGGCAATGAAAGTTGCAGAAGGCCAAGGTGAAAACTCCATCGACCTTGAGCAAATGGAGGAGTAATATATGCACTGAGTCTACAAATTTTGCTTATACCCAGTATCTATTTTGTTTCCAAAAGTCTTTGAAATATTTCCATGGCATTCACGAGTATATATCAAGATATCTATTGTAATGTATATCGGGTGGCATAAATTTTGGTTAAAGTCACGATAGGAGAAAAAATCAAATGCAAATGTGTATGTAAATCTAGCCTATCGGGTGGTATTTTTTTGATAATTTTTTGACAGGAGCATGAGTCAAATGTAATGTATAGAAAAATCTATCCTTTCTTTGCATATGAAATGCTTGAAATGTCATGATCTACCCTCTAATGCTAGGCATCATGTTTTGAGTATGCTTAATCTACCAATCCCTTTGTAGTTAGGGAAAATTAGATATAACACTAAAACAACAAGATATCAAACCCTAACTAGAAAAATAGAGTATGAGAAAGCATGAAAATCAAAATAACAAGTGAATGCAAACCAAAATCCATGCTAAACTCGATTTATCTCCATTGCTCTTCTCAACCTCGCATGAGAATGCAATATTTCAAAGGATTGATTGTTGATGGAGGAATGTTGGTTGCTCACTATTTCAACATAACATTAAGATGAAGATGATAGAGGATAGAGGATAGATAGATAGATGATAATTTTGGTAGAGTGAGGATACTAGAAGAATATGGATATAAATGGCCTATGTGTGGCTAGATTTATAGGTAAGAGCTGATAAGATTCAATGGATAAGATTAAAAGTCAATTGTGTGATGTGTATGGCTAGGATTAAAAGTTGATTTTAGTGCCTATGACACACATTAAGTGGGTTACGACATGAGGCTAAAATTAGGATGTGAGGGAATAAGTGGGATTCTTTTATTTATTTTGGAGAGAAAAGATGCCTATGACGCATAATGAATGGGGCTAAAAATAGGATATGAGTGGGAATCTCATAATTTAAATAATAAAATTGTTTAAATTATTTGTGCATATGAAGAGTTGTAGTCATGTGACACATGTTACAAAGTGGTAATAAGTGAGGGATTAATTCAAATATTTAATTTGAATTATTTTGAGACATGTGAAGGGGAATTAATTAAATAAATGACATTTATTTAATTAATTAGAGAAGATGATTAAATGGAATAAATGGGATATGTGGGATAATGTAATGACCTAGGGTAAAATATTGCAAGATGTCTTTACAAGGTCATGTATGACTAGGTAATGTTAAGACATGGACAATTTTGGGTGTCTACATTTTTTCCCTCTTTGAGATGATGTTTGAGATGATGAGATTTATGTCGAGTAACATCATTTCAAACAAGCTAAGGTATGGATAGAGGAAAAAAAGATGATGCCCCAACCACTTGAGGAAGTGAGGAGTAAGATAAATGAAGGAAAGGGATGATAGAATAATATGATGATGCAAAAGATATGAAGAAATGGGATGATGATGTATAGGGGAAAATTTGCACCCCATGCACAAATTCCCCTTTTTCCTCTTTCCACTTTAGAAAACCAAGTTTGGAGGCTTAATTCCACCTAAGCCCGTTGCTTGCATCCCACTTGGCACCTGTTTTGAGCATCGGTGGAAGCGTTTCTATTGGGGACGCCTGTGTGGAACGAAGATGTCTACATGGTGCGCTTACGTCCCTGGCAGATTCCTGCGACTGAACCTGCAGAGGTGTTACACTTCTCATTGGAGGTCAAGTTGTAACGCCCCCTTCAGCTGATCGACCCGAATATGGCCATTTTCTTCTACTCTTTCTTCAAATTCATTCTTCCAACTTGCATTCCAACTCTTCACAACTTCAAGCTTCCATTCTTACACTCACATTCACTTTCAAACATTCAATCAACATTCTTGCACCTCATTGCAGCCAAAGCAACACCCCATCACTTTGGTAGAGTAAGTTTGGTACCACGCCATTGCAATAGAGGCTCGAGTACTCTCATATTCTCCCCTAAGCAGCCTTGAGTACTCGTGGTGGAGGTGGTAAGCTTCCCTCTCCTCTTCTCTATCACTTGGTTGAGTTGGGACTTTACTATTTTGTAGTGATTTTGTGCTCTTTATTACATTACTTTCTTTATCTCGTTTCCTTTGGTTGTTTGTGGAGGTGGAAACACCTAAATGAGGGTCTGATTGAGGTAGGCCACTATATAGCGACCCAACATTTTTCTCTCTTATTGTGTGTAGGAATACGGGCTCTTCGAGGGATCAACTGGTAAATGAATTCCTTGGTGAGATCCTTCTTGCTCTCTCCACCCTTGCATTCTTGCTTTACAATATTAGAGAATGTTTCTTTTATTTAATCACATCATTTTGGCCCTTTAGTTAGTCAGTTGGGTCGTTAGCTAGTTTTCCTTGGTTTGACCATGCCTTTACTGTTGTTTGGTTGTACGGACTTTAGCACACTTTAGATATTCCAGCGCGTCGCACTGTCGTACAAAGACCGCACTTTTGTCCCTAGAAAAATAGCTCCTAGAGGCATAGTGTTGGACGTGAAAACTGGCTCGCCTAGCCTCTCCCTTGATTTCGAGTCTGTAGAGTGATTGAGAGACCTTACGGTCCTCATTACTCTTGTCTCACATTTCCTAACACTATACTTAGCTGAGGTAAGTTAGGGCAGCCTCTCACGTCTTGTCCCTCCGTGACCTAGGGTCTTGCACGTGGTGGTCCCCCTCTCTTACAAATGATATAGGATATGATGATGATGATAGTGGCCCCTCGAGAGGATAGGTGGGTTGGACAAACATGGGTATGCTCTCGAAATGAATGAATGAAATGATAAAGGAGGGATAAGATGAATGAAACGAGATAAGAAGTAGATGAAAAAGAAGAATGACACACTATGTTACAATAAAGTGAGCAATCATATGTTTGATATAGCACTAGACGTTATACACCAAGGTATAAGGACCAAGGTGATGATGTTTCTCATGCCCCAACATAATAAAAACTTGTCTAGATACAAGATATGAATATTAGCTCGAAGTGATTCGGATTTGATGCAAATGCAAGATAAAAATGATAACACACACTAGCAAGCAAGCATGCATGCACAAATGATACCAAAAAAAAAAGGTATTTCCCCAGTCAAGTTGTAAACCGATGAGTAATTGATTGATTGATGATGATGATAGTATTTTCATTGCAGAGAACAATATATCCCTAGATCAACACAAGGATGATTGATTGATTGGGTTTACAACAAGGCTAGGATCAAGAACAAAGGATGTGATTGGATAATTTGGCAATATTGATTAGCTTGGTTGGAATGAATTAAGGATTGACTTACATTTGGATTATTTCTTGGAATGATTGAAGATGATTGATTTGAAGATTTGGATGATGATTGATGAATTGAATTGAGGAATTCATTTGCTTGGAATTATTTTGATTGATTGGATTGATGAAGAAATGATTTGATTTGATGATAATGATTGGATTGATTAGAAGAACGTATTCGATTTCAGAAGAACGGATCTGACTGACAATCTGATGTTAAAACTGGATCTGAAGGACTGATCTGGAACAGCGGAACTGGATTACCGATCGGGAACAGCGATCATCTGATCTACTGCCTGGATCTTTGGTCGGTCATCTAATCCCTTTCGTCCTTTCACGAACATCTAAACTCTGGATCTGGGACGTTCTCTGATCTTTCAGTCTGTTCGTATTACCTGGAAACGCTCCTTGACGCGCCCAACGGACGACACCCAAGGCGTTCCTTGCGCCAGACCAATCACGCCGGAACCGTCCAGGGCAAAGGAGACAGACGGGACTGACGGACGAAAGGGCGGGCGACGATAAGCGACGTTATTCAACGATAGATGGATGGATAAAAAGGATAGGTCATAGTGAATGGAATGGATGTATGCATCATAAGAGAGAAAGGATGTGATCTCTAAAGACTATGTTGCATAGGAATAGCATGCCCCATTTTAGGTACAATACTTAGGATTTTTATGACAATGCTTAGAACAACAGGATGGTGATAAGATTGCATTGGAAAAGATGAGGTATGTCAAGAGATACCCAAAAACATGTTTCAAAATTTGGCCCCTATGTATTCATCAAGATCAAAAGGAGAAGGGTGGATAAGTGGACTCAATATGATGGCTATGTATGATGGATAAAGATGGTAGGTAGGATGGAAATGATAAGTAATGACATGATAGGATAGATAGTGTGGATGAGACAAAGTGCCCCCAAGTGTAAGTGACATAGAAGATCAACCTACACATGACACCTATTTGCCAGGTTTTCATCATGGTACTTATCTAGGGCACCTGTTTACTAGGTTTTCATCATTGGACGAAGGGATTTCTCTTTACTTTTTCTTTTTTTTTCTTTTTTTAATTTTTTTAATTTTTTAAATAGGAGAAGGGGAAAATGGATAGGAGGGACTCAAGTGTCTAGTTCCATGAAAGCTGATAGTCCTACTAGATGGATTTCATCGCATGGACCATGTCAAATGTCATTATGCTCATAGATGTTGGTAAGGGATGACATGAAAGGGAGATGGAGTAGGTAGATGATGGATTATGATGTGGATTATGGAGGGAAATAGTAGATTATGATGTGGATTGTGTAGGGAAGATGAATGGGAGGCTTAGCCAAAATCATGGACCATAGGAAGGTGATGGGGGGGATATGTAGGATAATGAGTGAAGGATGAGGAGATGGAGGTATGTGGAATTGTTGTGAAATGGAAAGGAACCATGACCAATGGTTGCACACACTGTGATAAATGTTGAAGCTTTTGATGTGAAGGGGGTGTAGGAAGAAATGGAGATGTTTGCTAAGAAGATGGATGACAAAGTGCTTTAGGTACCCACATAGACTTAATATTTTTATGAGTTTTATTTTTCTCGTGGGATTTAGGAATTTGATATTTTTGAATGGAGTAAGATTTTTGGGATTTCTGTATGGAAGAGGATTGTTGGGATTTTTGTGATTTGGATGCCTCATTTGACTTGATTTCTTTTTGCTTAGGTACCCAAACCATTTTTTTTTTAGACTTTTCTTTTGAAGGTATGGGCTTATATTGCTTTTTAGATGGATTTTTCTTTGATTCTTTGCTTTTGTGTCCTAAGGCATGAGGTTCCTTAGGATTTTTTTCTTTATAGGTAGAGGCATCAAAAAAATTGCATTTGAATCCCATGGGTATGGTGGACTGAGTGGAAGCTTCATGTTTAGACAATGTGTGCATTAATTTGTCATGATTTTTAGAAGATTTATAGATGGATGGATAATGGGATTGTATAATGGAGATATTAGGTGTTGGGAACTTAATGGAGGTAGATTAGATGGAGGGATATTAGGAGTTGGAAGCAATGGTGGAAAATTTTATGGTGGAAGGTGTATAGTCACATGCTTTTGAAATTTGTAGGATGATGGAGGTAGAATGGAAACATATGTTTTGGGTGTATGATAGGGCTTATGATGGAAGGAGGTGGACTTAGGATGCATGGAGGAAGTACCAACATCTTAATATTTGTGTCCTTTGGGGGTATATCCAAGGCCATAAGAGCATGGAGGGACCTTGACATGGATTGGCTCCAAAATACCTTGTTCATAAAGGCCTAAGACTTTACCTTGATAGTTCATGTTTTGGAGTATGCGATGGACAATGGGACTAGGTGTGTTTTGGAAACTATAATTGAGTTCATTATTAGATTAATAAGATGAAGTGGATAAAGGTTGTTGTTTTCCTAAGGAGGAACATTCATGGATGAAGGTGGTAAGACCAATAGGATATGATGGTGGACTTGAGGTGGGATTGATAGTTGATGTGGAAGGATCATTAGGATCTTTATTATGTTCATGTATATCCAAGTTATTTTTTTGATCTTTTTTGTGCTTGAGAGGCACATGTCTCATCATGACAAGTGGGAGTTTGTACATCATGGATAGGGCTAGATGGAGGGGAAGTTTCTTCGCTTCGAAGGAAGGCCATCAAACAGGGTGAATGTCCAAGTGGGTCAACAAGACTTTCATTATGTGTTTCTTGGGTTTCTTGTTCATGAATGGTAGTGGGGGTATGGATAAGATCAAGTTTCCCATGGATAGGTTCTTCATCGTGAATAGTGTCTTGATCTTGGAAAAGATATATGTTATGGATAGGTTGAATGAAAATGATTTGATCTTGATTAGTAGGAGGGCTTGATGTTTCCCCATGCTTAGGATTAGGCTCTTGACATACCTCTTGGATTTATTGAATGGAAGTGGATGAGGAAGGCTCTTGGAGGGGCTCGACATGTTCTCGATGGTCAATCTCATGAGGGCATGATGGAGGTTGAATTGGGCCCATGGGGGGAGACTCTAGGATAGGTTCAAGGGGTTGTGGGTGACATGATGGAATTAGAATACTAGGCATGGTGTTGGAAGAATATTTTGTAAGCTCAAGGATGGGAAATGGTTGACATGGTTGACTCCTTGCTAGTAGCCATTGGGTCACATTTAGTAGAGTCATTTCCATATATGTATTTGTTTGAAAGTCTTTCCTATTTTTCTTGTTTGCACTTGTGGATGCTATTATCATGCTATTTCACACCCTCTTTACACACAAAAATCTCACTTGATTGAATTTGTAGATGAGTTGTTTGCTTTAGTCTTCTCATGCACTCACAACTACATTCTTCGCGGATGCATTCCAATCCTTCATTCAGACTTTTACTTGTTGTACCACTAATCACCTCAGACTCTTTACAAGCAAGTTGATTGCTTCACCTCTTAATAGATGACCGAACTTTTCATGCATTGATTAGATGTTGTCACTGTTTCTTATTTGGCACTCTTCATGCATTTTTATGCTCCATTTAATAAAACTGTTTCGTGCACTTGCTCTCTTCTGAAATGAAAATCTAAAACGATTCTTTTCGTTGAGGCATTATGTAGGCCTATTCACTATCCTTGATTGAGAGAAAGACCACTGTTGAACCTTGTATAATATCATGAACATGATGACTCATAATACTATGGCAGAAGAACATAAATCATAGAACAATGTTTGAGATGAATGTATTTAGTTAAATCAATTGAGCAGATTAAACCCATTGTTCACCTGTAGCTTTCATAAAACATTTACATGATTGTTATGAATGCACAGTTGGTTTAATGGCTTGATGGATAAACTCTCTTTTACTCTTTCAGTTGCATTTCCTTTCTTTGATGAATATGATGATTGCAATGTCTATCTCAACCCACTTGTAATGGATAAGGGGTAGCATGCCAAGCTCTACCCTTGTGGGAGCCCATTTTTCTACACATGCTTGGTCTTCAAACAATAATAAGCTTCGTGATTTTCCCTATACCTGCACAAAGAAGCAAACGATGTTAACATAAAACAATATATGATCATGTTGATATATCTCTTTCAACTCATGTTTTTGCACTTTTCTTGATTGTTTCAGTGTATGATCAGTAGCATACTACATTATTGTTGATGGTTCATATAGGTATATTCATAGTCAAAGCCTCTGACATCCCTCTCTTCCTTCCCACAGGTCAACAGAGCTCGTGGAAGACAAATGGTGCACCACTTCTATGTTGGCCATCGATCGACAAGCAATGGTGATTATGTTTATGCTTATGTGATTCCCTTTTATGCATCTTCCATAGTGTAGTGTGTTGTTTATGATGCACTGCGACAGTCCCATCCACGACTTGTGTGGATATTTGATTTCAATCTTATGCTTTTCATTTTGAAAAGAAAAAATGCATCTCAATGCAAATTTGTACTATCATTTGAATTCTTGCAATCAAATGAAATTCTATAAATATGAATCACTTTATGAAATAAATGAAAGCAATTGAAATACTTTGTTGTTTGTATGCTCAATCTCTGTACCTCATTTGATTCTAAAACATTGAATAGCAACTTCTAAAATTCTAATTCCTCATTTCAATGCACAACTGTCACTTGATGAATAATGAACAAAGTGCAAACAACACTTAAGCATAATGCAGAAATAACTGTAACTTCACTTTTAAGATATAACAGGTTTAATCTAAGCTCCACCAATTGAGTTGTAGCAAAATTGGTAACAAAACCAATCATTTTCACTAAGTGAGGAGACATGCAAGATGAGGAGGTGTGTGAAGAAGACCTATCTTCCTGGACATACAAATAAGAAGGATAGGAGACACCACTACCTCCCCTTCCTATTGATCAGAGAAGCAAAGAATATTAGATAGCCAAAAGCATGGGGTTCATTAGACAAGGAGGCCTTGGTTTACATGGACAGCGTAGAAGAGAACCTGTTATCATGGAAAAGCACCTGAAGAATCTTGGACTGGGTTATGGTTCATCTCACGTGATTACCCCAAGTCCTGCAAGCACCTCTTACGAGGAAGGAGCTATTTCTACCACTAATGAGACATCAGATAATTGTGAACATCTAGATGACTATTTGTATATCCAAAACACATGTTTGAAAACCTCAACATAAATACTATCATTGTTGAACCTACATCCGAACTTATATCTAACGATGACCATATTGAAATGGATTCCAATGAATACGAATGGGATTCTTGTGACTCTAGTGAGTATAACCTAGATACCTTATGGAGCCTTGGTAAAACCAATGTACCTACCCTAGCAACAACCTCCATAAGATTTGTTGATACTAATGACAAAATATCCTTGCATTATCCATAGTTGATAGACTGGGACCAACAATATCATACACCTATTTTGGACACATTTCAAAATGATGAGGCTATTGTAGATTTCATGGGACTTCAAACCGATATGCCACAAGGAGATCATAAAGTAGGTTTTGTAATGGAACTAGATCAAGGAGCATATTTTGGAGGGGAGATTATTCCTTCTAGTTGCAAAAATAAACTACAAAACTTAAAAATCAAAAATAGGTCCCCTAAAGAAAACCACAATGTGGCTTTATTGGATTAGGAAAAGAGAAAAACAAAGGACGCATTTGAGGGTGAAAACCTCTTTGAGGCACCCTAAGATGGAGGATTCAATCTCCCCACTACAGAATATCAAGAGAAATCAACACTCCTAGTTGAAGACGTTGAACCTATCAATGTTGGCACAACAAAAACACCAAAAATCACATATCATGCAACATAACTAGATCCCGAGGAAAAGGTAAATTTCTTAGCATTTATCAACGAGCGCAAAATTAACTTTGCATGGACATATACCGACATGCCAGGGTTGGATCCTGCCTTGGTAGTACATCACCCAAAAGTGTTTCCTAGAGAAAAAATTATAAAATAGAAGCTATGTAAAATGCATCCATAGATAGCACTCTTGGTTAAAGTAGAACTTTAGAAACTTCTAGATATGGGCTTCATTAGACCCATCGAATATCCTAAGTGGGTATCTAATCTTGTACTAGTATCAAAGCCCACTGGGGGCATAAGAATCTGAAATGATTTTAGGGATCTCAACAAGGCATGCCCGAAGGATGACTTCCCTCTACCCAACATCGACATGATTGTAGACCTAACTGTGGGATATGAAATGTTGTCACTAATGGACAGTTTCTTTGGATATAATCAAGTAAAGATCTCCCCCAACAACCAACATAAAACAACTTTCACTTGTACGTGGGAAACCTTCTACTGGAGTGTCATGCCATTTAGTCTGAAGAATGCAGGGGAAACCTACCAACAAGAAAAGACCACCATTTTTTATGATCTGTTGCATATCACTATGGAGAATTATGTGGATGACATATTAGCAAAATCCATCAAAAGAGAAGATCATTTGGCTAACCTATCAAAGTTATTTGATAGGCTAGAGGAATACAACCTATGACTTAATCCTAAGAAGTGCATATTCAAAGTGACATCTGGAAAAAAATTTGGGGACATTGTGTCTAGAAGAGGCATCGAGGTGGATACCGCCAAGGTAAAATCTATATTAGAAATTCCTCCTCCAAAAACATTGAAGCGGCTGAGAAGTCTACAAGGTAAACTATAATCCATCAGATGATTCATTGCACAGTTGGTAGACAAGTGCCATCCATTCACCCATTTGTTACACAAGTACATAACATTCAAGTAGGATGGAAGATGTGATCAGGATTTCCAACAGGTCAAGGATTACTTACACACTCATCTAGTATTAATACCTCCAATTCAAGACAAGGCAATGATCATGTATGTATCTACAACCCCAGTAGCATTAGGAGCTTTGTTAGCATAATTGGATGAAAATAACAAAGAAAGAGTGATATACTATATTAGTTGAACACTAGTGGGCTATGAATTAAACTATACGCCCATAGAGAGAGCATGCATATCTGTCATCTTTGCAACACAAAAGTTGAGACACTACATACTAAACAGGAAAGTAAAGTTGATATCAAAAGTGGATCCCCTAAAGTACCTATTGGCAAAGGAAACTCTAATAGGGAGGATCGCTAAGTGGGTAATGATACTTAGTGATTTTGACAGAGTACATCAAAAGAAAAGCCATAAAGGGACAAATTATATCAGATCAACTAGTAAATGCACCAATGGAGGATCATCAACCTCTAGTATCACAATTCCCAGATGAAAGCATACTTCTAATAGAACAGTCAAGTCATTGGACCTTGTACTTTAATAGGTCTCACACTCAACATGGCTCGAGAGCTTATATCCTCGTTCTCACACCACAAGGAGATAGTACACCCAAGGCTTATAGGATTTCCTTTTCATGTACCAATAAAAATTTTGAATATGAAGTGCTAATCATTGGATTCAATATGGTTGTAGAATGGAGGATAAAAGAACTACAGGTCTATGGATACTCTCAACTAGTAATAAGACATGTAAATGATAAATATCAAATAAAGGATGACAAGCTAATGCCTTATAAAAAGAATGGTGGACAGATTCAAGCAGCAATTTATCATCATCACCTTTGAACAAGTTCTTAGAATCAACAATAGATCATTTGACACTATGGAAATAATAGGTTCACTCCTCGACATTCCACAAAACATTCCCAAATACAAATTCCTCATGGAGCAACTACTTATATTGGCATTTGATATCCCAGAATCATAACTTTTTTGCGATGTTGTTGGTCCTAACTCACCTTGGTACCAAGATACATTTGACTATATCCAGCATGAAATCATACCCCCTAACTTAACAACAAACCAAAAGAAAACCTTTGTTCATAGAACTTCCTGATTCACCATCTTAAGAGATACCCTATACAGATGAAGTCTAGACGAAACATTACTTTGATGTATTAACATAGAAGAAGCACAAACCGCTTTACAAGAAGTGCACGAAGGTATTTGTGGGTCTCACTCTAGTGGACCTAATCTAGTACAAAAATTGTTGAGAGCAGGGTATTATTGGCCCTCAATGGAGCAGGAATCCATTCATTTCTCAAGCAGATGTCGCTAATGTCAACAACACAGTGATCTTGTCAGTAATTGCAATCTATAACAACACCATGGCCTTTTTCATAGTGGGGACTAGACTTGATAGGTAAGATATATCCCACTTCATCCAATGGGCACAAGCTCATTATCACTACAACTGAATGCTTCACAAATTGAATAGAAGCCATTCCATTAACTTACATCATAGGAAAGAAAATATCCAAGTTCATTTTGAATTATTTGATTTTTCACTATGGAATTCCCCAAACTATCATAACATACAATAGAACCCCATTCAAGAACCAAGATGTTTATGAGCTTTGTTCCAAGTTTTCTATCCAACACCAATTCTCAACCCCATACTATCCCCAAGGAAATAGTCAGGCTGAAGAATCTAATAAAACCATTCTAAAATTATTGAAAAAGACTATTAATGATGTCAGGAGTGATTGGCATTTGCAGCCAAATCCATCCTTATGGGCTTACTGAACTAGCATTTTCCCACCTAAAGGTTCCACACCTTTTTCCTTGGTCTACGGATTTGAAGCGATCCTACCTATTGAAGTTGAAATCCCCTCATTGCAAGTATCCCTGAAAGGCATGGTCAACAATGAGGAATATCGGGTGTCCAGATTGAATGAGTTGGAACTCCTAGATGAAAGGCATTTGAGTGCGTTAAACCATCTCCAAGTTTATCAGAATCGTCTCAAACGAAGCTACAAAAAAAAGATCAAGAATAGAAACTTTCAAGTTGGTGACCTAGTGCTAAAAGAGAATCACAAAATCCATCTAAATCAAGATGGAAAGGGGAAGTTTGAACCAAACTGGTTAGGTCCTTTCATCGTAACATCAAGCTATGGCTCAAGAGCATATCAGTTGGCTACTCCTGAAGGAGAACCTTTAGCTGAACCTATGAATAGAATCCACCTTAAAAGGTTTTATACTTGAGTGCATCAAAATACCATCAGCAAAAAAAATCTAAAAACAAAAAAAGCAAAAAAAGAGTCAAGAGAAATAAAATGTTCTTTAAGTCAAAACCACTTTATGGTGCTTCTACGATAGGTACCGTAGTGAAAACCTGGTAAACAGATGCTACGTTTGAATGAGATCTGCATCTTTATCTATCAACACTATCTATAACATCCACCCATTCATCCCATAATAAAACATGCAACCAATGATGGCTCAATGACTGATCAAGTGTTGCACCATCAAAAATCCATCTACTCTAATGAACGTAATCTTTTCTTGAACTAGGGGAAACTTCCTAAAATAGTGGATTGGATCCTTGTACATCCCATCACGGTTGAAAAATATCAAAATAAAAAATATCCAGAAAATAAATGAAATCAAAAGAAAATCACAAACATCAAAAATCCCAAAAACATTTTATGCTTTAAAGTCAACACCAGTTGAACTTTGTGGTCTCTAGGTGTATAAAATAGGAAAGGCTAATATTTGATCAGCCCCCTTAGGTGTCTGTCATAATCTTTAAACTTAGTCGAAAATCCAAAAATATTTGAAAAATCAGAAAAAGTCAAAAACATAATCTTATCAAACAAGCGAACTATGAGTGTTTGTGTGGATATCATAGGAAAGGCCATCAGCAATGAGCCCTCGAGGCCCTAGGTTAGTCCCCCAAAATGCAACAAAAAAACATCCAAATATCTTATCAAAATCCAAAAACATTCATAAAATATAGAAAACTCCAAAAACAATGTCACTCAATACAATCGAATTATGATGTCTTTGTGTTCATCACGTAGGCAAGGCTAATTTGTTATCATCCCCCGAGGCACTAGGTCAGTTCCTTTAGGTTCCCCTAATTGTCTCTAAATTCCCCGAAAAACAACAAAAACAACATCAAATAACTCAGAAAACTACAAAATTTCCTACCTCCATTGTCACCTATCCACAATAAACTCTCCATCCATAATAAACAATCGTCACCCTCAACCTTTGACAAAGAAATCTACAAACAAAGAAAACATCAAAATCAAAACTTCCAAAGTAAAAATTGAAACGACTAGATCACTACCAAGATAGAACAATGCCTAAAGTATTAACTACCTACCTACCGATAATTCATCATCAACATCCTAACATGTGTCTTAACGAATAAAACGTTCCTACAATAAACATCACTAATGGATAACATCCTGAAACATCAAACAACTATGGAAAATGATACTGCATTGTTTATCTTTTTATGATCTTATCTTTTTAATTTATAGTAATATCATGTTCCCAAGATCTCTCGATGATGTCCATAAGGATTTAGAGAGGAAGGAATGGTGATATTGATCATCAACTTATGTTTATTCTATTTGTCAGATATTTTTGTAAAACTACCATGGCGAATACTTGCTTTGTTTGATGTGTGGAAATCGTTTTAAGGAAATTCTTGTAGCAGTTGCATGTTAGGTACTCCATACCTCTTTGTATAATTGGTCTGAAATGTGTTAAATCTTCTCACCCATACACTCTAATAGGGTTTTTGTATGTCTGGTATGAGCAAGAATATTCTTTGTTTGTAGAGTCAAAGTCCACACAATGAATACAAATCCACCTCACTTATTAATACCCAGGTGCATCATGTCTACTTGCTACATCAATAAGGAATGCTAAAAGATACGAAGCCTCTATGAAAGCAAAAGAAAACTCATCAATGACTAACAAACATCAATTCTTCTATCTCTAATCTAACTAACACATCTTCTGAACATCTCCATCCTGCATCCACAAACTCATCAGTGCATATCATGAGCATATAATTATATTCATACATCCATCCATAGCATATACATGCATTAAAAAAGAACAAAAGCATGAGCAAATAATTATAAACCATTCATTCAGGCATCTCATATACATACATACATTATATATAGATATATATAGATATATATATATATATATTGCATCAGAAAATACAAAAGCATCATCAACACATATAAGTATCAATGATCATCTATATCTATCTCAATAACACATAATAAATCCAAATCGAAACATGGTATATCATATATCATCAAAAATGGATAGTGTCAGATCATCAAATGTCATTTGTGATACAACATCAAAGGATATCAAAATAAATAAATATATACAAGGCCTCAGCTGGGCTGATGAATATATATGCAAAAATATGTCTACATAAGTCTCTGATACAATACATATAAAAGGTATTAAACAAAATCACCTCTTATGGTCGTCTGACAGTGGAGATCTAGGTTGATGCTTGCTATGATGAGAGGATGGTTGTGGGACAATTGGAGACTATTTGATAGACTTCCCACTCGACTCTGCACTTGTCTGTATACTCAACTCTCCAAAATGAGGCCATCTATGATCCCTCAACACAAATGCCTCATATAGCGTCTGATAGTATGTACATTGTTGTCAAAGCCTATCCTGCTCAGCCTAATACTGGGCCAAGGATATCTTTGTTATCAATTTGTGCTACCTCTCGGTAGCCAACTCCTATCTCAATGAGTCTCTCTCCTAATGGAGAGCATCTCGCTCTGTGTTAAGAGAAACCACCTTTGTTTGGTGTCGCTCAATCTCTACATCCCTAGTCGTTGTCATCTAAGCTAGCTAAGCTACCATATCCCCTTGTGGGGGAGGACCTTGAGGAGCCTATAGTCCCTGCTGCTACTGCTACCCATCATGTTGTTGATGTCGTTTCCCATCATGTTGTTGATCCTACTGGTCTTGTACATGTTGCAGTTGCTCGTGAGCAATCCTAAGATGTTGTTGATCCTCTTAACACCCAACATGACCTCCTATGTGAACACCTAAAACTGGACCTCCAGGAGGCATAGTCAATCTCAAAGGCCTACGGCAGGCCCACCAACCATCAAAAACATGAGTCATCCCAGGATCTATGGGACCAATTTCCCAACCCCATGGAAAAGGTCTCAATGCTCTAAATGTTGCCACTATTGTGCCAGAATCACCACAAGGCCCCCAAGCAGTCTCCTCACATGTAGTGTGTCCAAATATGGAAATATAATCATTGGCAAGCCGAGTTTGGCACTCACCGAACTATCTCAATACTCTTTTTGGTAAATATCTCTTAAGAAAAAGATTAGAACAATCAATCAAAAATCGGGTCTGCCTACAATAGACCACCTACTCCCGGTCATCTAGCCATGCCTCACTATCCCTATATGGCCACCATATGAAATCTATCACATCATCAAAAACTTCCCTCCAATAAGATAGTCTACCAGGCTGAGTATAATGTAGATAATCATGGTATTGATAAGCATAATGATCATGAGCTCCCTATCCCACATGCCCTCTAGTTGAGTAATCGCTATCCTCTCCCAAGCCCAAAAATGCAACAAACTGGCTCCAGCAGATATACTGCTACCACCTCTATAAATGACGTTGTGCATATATCTGTAAAGGTGGGCCAGTACACACTGACCCCAAGCATAAACTATGGCCTCCTCCATCATCTACTCAATAACGATGCCCCAACCAACAGGGAACCTCTTAGCCCTCCTATTGGGCATCAGAGGTCCGGTGATAATACCTTCCAAGATGGGAACCATAAGATCGAAACCATCAACAAGAGACCCCAAATCGATCTTGGAATCAACAACTTGCAACTTCTCCACACCAAGTAATCTCTCCATCGCTAAGGTGCCCCTTTGAATGTTGTAATCAGTTAGCTAACCATGAATGAGGATCCTAAGAATCCTCCAGACATCCTCCAAGGTAACCATGCACTCTCCAGTAGGAAAATGAAATGAAGAGGTCTCGGAATGCCACCTCTCTATCAAAGCATTCATCATGGCTCGATGAGCTCTGAGCAATGGCAAGTGAGAAATATAGCGTAAACTAGTGGCATCGAGAAAGTTTCTCTGCGTATCATCAAAATCAACTAACCCGTCCATCAACCAAGGAATTTTCTCTCGCATAGACAAAGGATTAAGGACAACTTGCAAACATTCAACGCACAACGTCAATATTTTTGAGAACTTAAACTAAAACTAAACATTGCCAATCAATTATTTTGGAGCAAAAGCGAACTTTTTCTAAGCAATAGCGTGCATATTTGTAATAGTGCTCACATTTTGCAATAGCGCCAATATTTTGCAATAGCGTCAATATTTCTCAAAAGCACTCATATTTTTCAATAGTGCCTATATTTTGCAAAAGTGCCAATATTTTTCAATAGCACCAATATTTTTCAATAGCATACATCTTTTTGTAATAGCACCAATATTTTTCAATAGCGGCTATGCTTGTCAAAGCGACCTTAAAAAAAGGTCAATAGCATTCAAATCAGACCAAAAGCGAAAATTTTCCTAAATTATTGTTATTTCCTAGAAAAAGTTTGAGCATTAATTACAAGTATGAAAAAAAGATGAAAGCAAAAATCAAAGACATGTGTACCGAAGCCCCTATGCCAGCTAGCCATCAGTATACTCTGACTACCTCTGCCCTATGTGGAACTCCTAGAACTCGAGGCATTGTGAACCACCATCTACATAAGGAAATCTCACAAAAACTCTAGAGGCAAGAAATTCTCAAATCAAGGAGTGCAAATGAGGGCTAATTTCAACCTAATTTACCATTGACACCCCCTAGACCCTAATTTTTTACCTTGGAAACCCTCCTAGGTTAAAATTAGGATCACCCTAGAACATCTAACCCATAAAAAAAGGCCCTATAGCCTAATTTTTCATACTCCATGCATCTGAACTATAATGAAACCTTATCACGAGCTCAACCCAAAAAATATTTTTTTTGGCCAACCTCTTGAGGGGGAAGTCTAGCGTCCCATTATCCTTCTGCTGACCATCAAGGCATAGTGGGGCATGTAAAAATATTTCAATTATGAACTTAATATCAAATTCTTTGAAACAAAGCAACCAATACTTTGTCTCAAGGAGGGGAAAAATGTAGACATTTAAAAAGGACCTAACACATATCACACATCCTGAATGACATTTTTTCATCATCAGCATTATTATCACTAATATCATTGCATTTCACATCATTTATATCAAAAACCCTATTTTCCTCTATTAATTGAATAATCTTTAATTATTTAATTAATTCACCATAGTGTCAATTAATCTAACTTTTATTCCTCTTAATTAATTAAATAAACGTAAATTATTCAAAATTTATGTCACTAATATACCCTATTTGTCTAAATCAATAAATTGTTGTCACTTAATCATTTAATTAAATCACTTTCCCCTCTCTAAACCTGAATAATTAAATTAATTAGTCAACATCATTCAACACAATCAACAAACAAGTACAACTTTATTTGTTAAAGTCAAACATGACTTGCACGTTCAACTCAAAATATTAATTATTCAATTAATTAATTATTCTCACCCCTTTTGTGATTGAGCAAATCATTACCACTGATTTCTCAATCTAATTGGTTGACTAACTCATCTACTCCTCAATCCCACTAACCACTCAACCTAATTCTTCAATCCCACTAACCACTCAACTTGATTTCTCCAATCACACAAATTATGCAATCTAAATCCTTTGATTATGCAAGTAACTTCCTTAATTGGATCAATCACAGAAGCTAACTGGTCAATCTATTTCCTCTCAACGGTTCTCAACCATCGATCATGATCTTTTACTACTATATCTCGATTGTTCATCTGGAAACAAAATATATATAAAACACTCTTCTACCTTCTCACAAATCATCTAGAATCTTCATAGCAAAGCGTTGAGCAATTATCTCTTGAGCACATTGATAGTTATTATCAAATTCTAGTTCACCATTATCAACACGAACCGAAGCTTTTACAACAACAACAATGGAGGCTTTGTATTAAATTGAGCAATCTGACATCCAAACATCAATACAAACACAAATCTGACATGGGATGGTATAGCGTTTAAGGTTTTGAATTCAATTTATGTTATCTTTAGGATTACATTGTTTATTGATTTCGTTATTTTAGAGATTCATTTCATGGGTATGGTTGGAATTTAATCTTGTTTGAATTGATTTAGTTTAATTCATTGATTTTTTCCTTATGCTTTATTCTCCCCTTACGACAATTATACCTTTGCTAAAATTGGAATGTCACCAGATAATTTTAGTAGACCGTTGTGCAAGTTGGTGAGCTATGCGGCTTGACCAATAATTTTGTTTGCCTCAAAGGGAAACTTCTTCCAAAATTAATGATTTAATTGTTGATATATAGGTTCTTATGCCTTCAACTCCCAACTTCAAACCCTTGTAGATCTAGCCTTTAATGTCCAACTAAGATGAAACAAAAGGAAATTTTGACTTTCTCAAGTACTCTAAATGCAATGATTGATCAAATTTTCTCCACCAATCTCCTAAAATGTAATTGTAATAAAGGGCCATAATAGAAACCCCTCAATAATCTAATATTTGTATCATATCTTTTTATTCTCTAGATCATCCAAGGATGCAAGAGAAGAGCATACTTAAGACTTCAACAAAATACAAGATTTGCACTTAAGATTTCCCAAAAGACTATCCAAAGGCACTCAACTTGCTTTGATACCATGTAAGATTTGGCTATGGAGATAGCCAACCAAAATCTAGAGGCCTAATGGAAAACACAAGATACTCAAAAGATCAATATGATGTAAGAATAAATTGTATTCATATCAAAGAATGCAAATAGAATGAATACATAATGTATGAGAGACCCTTGGTTATATAGGCCAAGGTGAGACATAGGACAACATAAGATTGTGACAAGTGTCTTAATCTTATGATATGAGACATAAAGTGATAAGTATCTCATGTGTACCCTAAGTAAACTTAAGTGATAAGATGTGAAAATGACCTAATAGTGGAACTAGCTAGGTAATACCCCTATTCACACCAACACATTCAACTATATCTTAGAAAGGCCCAATAGAAAATGTCATGTACCCAATCTAGATGGTTTGGTTGGAGATGATCATATGCGGGGAGTTGAAGAGTGATGGTCAACCTTTTACTAATAAGATTATTTTCACTTCCATTATCAATTACCAAAAGAGTCATAGTATTCTTGATTTGATAGTTCTATGCAGCAATAAACTCATGAGAGGAGTTATAGTAGTTCTTAGTCATGAAAATAAGGGCAAGGTCAGGCTCTACAGGATATCAACCTCAACTATGTGAAGATCCTCCTCTTCCAAATTTCCTTGCTACTCTTTTATAAGGATTATTTTTCATTCTCTTACTAAGGAGTGCAAGGGAGTACCTTGCACCCCTCAGTGGAATGTTCCCATCATTTGTGATAGCTAGAAGATTATTCCTTGCTACTAGTGGTAGAGGATGATGACTTATTTAGAAATTATGATTGGCCACTAGGGTTATTGGATGTTTTAGAGGTGACATATTGTATCCCCTTTTTAAACCCTAACTTACTTTCTACACAATTGTAAACTTAAAATCCCTATCTAAAGATTTAGCTTCAAAAATAGGCAGCTCTTTACGAAGGAAAGGAGATAGATCAAAAATAAATTTAATAACAAGTACCTCTTTTACATCTAAATTATTGAGCTTGACTTGAAGCTTACTAAAGTTATCAATACATTGTTGCATTGGTTGACCTTGAGCTTGCCTAAGTTGTAGCCATCAACCTAACATGTTTCATAGATATCTAGGGGGTATAATCTTTTCTTAAGAGCTTCCTTTAGTTTTTGCCACTTAGTAATCTCCTATCCTCTTGCTACAAGCATTATCTAATGATTTTGATACCAATCTAAGGCTAAATTTGATAGATGGACCTCAACAATTTGCACCTTTTGGTGGTTGTTCAAATCAAGCCATGTTTTGAAGTATGCCTCTAGACTATGAAGCCAAGAGTTTATTTTTCACCATCAAAGCCTGGACCATCAAATTTGGCGATAGAATCCTTTTGTTTCAAGTTGGAAGCCAAGGGTTTGTGTGGCCTACATATTGGCTATAAGACATTGGAGTGTTGTTTGAAAAGTTGTGATAAGGTTTTGCATAGTATGATTTTGGCTCTCTATTTGATTTTGCAAATTTGTTGGAGTGCTCATGTTCACAAACTCTTCAAAAGTATCTTCTCATTAGGTATCTCACTTAAAAGCCATTAAAATATGGAGTGCGAAAAAAATCTTTCTTATTAAGGGTTTTTCAATAGAATATCTTCCAAAGAGTATAAATTTTGATCCATGACTTTGATTTAGATTTTTTTTAATTAAATTTATTAACAAGCTAGATAAGTTAAACCGATCGAAGTTAGGCTTTTCCCTCATTAAAACCCTCAAAAACCACTAAAAAGACCCCAAAAATGAGCTACAAAGTTTCACAAAGTGAGACCTAAGAAAAAGAAAATATATATCTAATAAGGGCTAAAGATGGAAACCTTTAATGAGATTAGATCTTGGGCTGCAAACGAAAATCTATAAGAGAGTACCAAATGAAATCCTCAAGGAGTCTAGATCTATGGCAACCAAAAAAGGAGGGGGCTAGTAAAGGTTAATCAAAACTTCAAGAAGACTATGTCTAAGGTTGTGATCTTTCAACTTCGATACCAATTGATATAAGTGCACAATAATAGATAAAGTAATAAGAGAGATTTTTCTCAACAAAGGCCCTCCTAAAACATCTTCATTAAGTCTTTTAAAGGAATACAAAGATTATTCTAGAAGAAAGAAGCTTTAAAAATTTTGAATACAAATATTATAATATTCCACTAACTAAATATTCTAATTATTAAGAATATTATATTCTAATGTACCTATTGCTCGATTTTCACCTACGGGCTCAATCAGTTGGGCAATCTATGTTTGGTGTTCATGAAGGCCAAATGGGGACATTTTGTACATGATTAAATCATACCCCTGATGCATTCCTCAAGGAACTCAGTTGGAAAGCCTGCCTCAGTCAAGTTCGGCATGAAAATCCTCTAAGGAGAGAGTTGCCAAGACCTTCCAGATGTCTCGCCGACTAGAAGGGGTTCTATTCATTTTTGAAATGTCTCGGTCGGCCAGACATTTTAAATCGCCGTGGGTTTTTAAAGTCTCCCCGACATGCTGAAGTCTTGCCGACATGGAGTGGTGGTCCCAGATAGAAAGTCTCGCCGAAAGATTTAAGTTCGGCAAAAGGTCTGGCCGACTAAGCGGAGTCTCACCGAAAGAATGGAACTCTCGGCGTAAGGTTGAGCTCGAGGAGATGTCTTCCCGAAAGGATAAGGTCTCGGCGAAAGTTGGTGCCTTCGCTATGATGTCTCCCGACTTGTTGAGGTCTCCCCGATAGAAAAGGTCTTGCCGAGATGAGATGAGTTCGCCGAAAGGTTATTGCCTTCGGCAAAAGGTCTCCTCGACAATGAAATGAGCTCGCCGAAAGGAGGCATCATCGCCAAAAGGTCTGGCCGACAGAGGGTGGTCTTTCCGAAAGGAAGGAATCTGCGCTGGGGGAATTAGAATTGTTTCGGGGAGATGTCTCGGCGACTAATGAAAGTCTTGGCGAAAGGAGATGTCAACGGGGAGAAAAGGTGGGCCTCACTGTAACGTCTCACCGAACATGGGAGTCTCATCGAAAGAAATAATCGATAAGACTCCCGGCCACGGGTTTGAGTTTGGCATGAGGTCTTGCCGAAGGATGAAAGTCTCACCGAAACAAGATAGCTTCGACATAATGTCTCGCCGACCCGACAATGTCACACCGACGTTTGTTCACAAGAGGATATCGGTATGACTTTTGCATTCGATATAAGGTCTTGTCGACTGTCGCGTGTTATGCCGGTAACTGTTGTAAAGTATAATCGCATCGGGGAGACACAGTAAGTGTCTCACCGACATGCGATTCAGTCTAAGCAACTTTTGACCTTCTGGGAATCTACGTGGCATGAGTTCAACCAATCTGAAGGAGCTAAAGGAGGACCATTAGCCGTTTGACTGTTTGACTTCCCCTGTGAACTAAACCAATAGAGCATAAATGACAGAATTTTCTTGAGATCAAAGGGCAACAAAGTAGCTCAGAGAACGATGGTGTCGAGATCTAATGAAAATTTTTTGCCGGAAACTATTTGGCAGGAATTAACCTTGAAGATCTTGAGCAAGAGAAAATTTGGCGAGAAAGGAGAAACTCAAAGTTAAACACAGGATTACCTCACGGAAAAAGACGGATCGATATTAATGGTAGCGTTCGCGAAGCATTCAAGGCGGCTGGCATGGAATTCAAGATGGACCACGAGGACCGAGAGGAAGTTAATGATGCTGCAAAAGGTCTTAAGAGCTTCAAAGGCGATGTTGTCACCAAGATGGTACGAGGATGCAATGGGATGCAAAATTAATTTCATTTAAAAAGAGATCTAAAGTGAGATCTTTGCGAACGGATATTTTGTAAGCCGGTAGTCGACCTTTATATATATGGCATTTTTTGCCTTCTTGAAGAGTTCTCCTTGTACTTTTGGAAATTAATGACTTTTGTAGTCTTTTCTCCCTTATTAGCAAACCGTAACTCATTTTAGACATGATATATAAGAATTACCTTGGATTTTCCATTGATAGTTCAATTTCATACAGGTTCTTACAAAGTATTTGCGTTTTCAAGTGATTGATCAAGCTACTTCATGAAATCTTTCTTTTCCTTATAGCTTTGTCTCATGTTAGCATGCCTTTCTTTGCAAAAGTAGTATTATGTAGGTTACAAACTGTGTTTACTTAATTGCACATAAGCTTTTAATTTGTGAAAATATGCTTTTCCTTCTTAAAAGTGTGTGCATTTCAAACCTATTTGTGAAATACTTATGCATAATCTACAGAAACTTGTTGTGTAGTCCCATATC